>CM019718.1:61226396-61233454 GCA_009760885.1 Achatina immaculata | reverse complement strand
TAATGCCAAAGTTGGTAAAGGAAGAACTTCAGACATCGTTGGTGACTATGGACTGGGGGAGAGGAATGACAGAGGTTATAAATTAATTGAATGGGCAAGAATACACAGTATGGTTGTAGGAAACACCTGGTTTAAACAACATCCTCGAAGACTGGCAACGTGGTGCAGTCCAGACAAAAAGACTTTTAACCAGATAGACTACATATTAATCAACAAACGATTCCGCAATGCATTACTGACAACAAAAACCATGCCAGGAGCTGACTGCAATAGTGACCATGATCCACTCTGTGGAAAAGTTAGAATAAAACTAAAGAAAGCAGGCAGAAAAGTGAGAAACATCAAACTGACTACAGAACTTCTTAAAAATGACCAAGAACTGTGAGAACAATACAAAGTTATTATAACAAATAGATACAATGCAATAGCAAAGATAAATAGTATAGATGAACAATGGGAAATGTTAAGAGATTCTATCCACCAAACTGTTAAGGAGATAATACCACCAAAAAAAGAAGCCCCTAAAATAAATGGATGACAGACGACATCTTAGGCTGATGGACAAGAGGAGGAGGAGTAAAAATAACGAGAAAAAATATAACAAGATAAATAAAGAAATAAGACGCAAATGCAGAGAAGCAAAAGAAGTGTGGTTAAATGAGCAGTGCAGACAGATAGAGGACTCTCATATTAAAGACAGCAAAACATGCACAAACGAATTAATGAACTCACAGGCAGGAAAACAAAATATACCACAGGATGCCTGAAATCGAAAGAAGGTAAAATGTTAATGGGAAAGAAGACATTGTGGACAGAGTATATCGGTGAGCTATATGGAGGAGAAAGACCAGAATTAACACCAGATACTGAAAACTGTGATGGACCGCCAATACTTGAAGATGAAATCATAGATGCCATCAAACACATGAAGAAAGGAAAAGCGACTGGGCCTGATAATAACAATAGAAAATAAACCCCTGGACAGCAAAAATAACTAATGAAGAATGTATGAGAAGAGCTGGAGAGACAAAAAACCTTGTGAAAAAGATAAGAGAGAGACAATGTACTTTCATAGGACATGCAATGAGAAGAGGGGGCATGAAAATATTATAACAACAGGAAAAATAGAAGGAAGAATCAAGAGGAAGACCAAGAGAAATGATACTGGACAGTCTGACGGGATGGTGTGAGAGGAGATCACCAACTGAGCTGATGGCCTGCATGAAGAATCGTGTACTCTGGAGAAGCATAATAGCCAACGCCAGTCGGCACGGCACATGATGATGATGATAGCAGTGTACACTACAAAATTACTAAATTATTCAATAGATTTTATAATGTTTACTCATCTTTTCCTGGCAATCTAGCTGAAGAGTGTTGAACCGTGACATATTGGTAGTAGTAGTAGTCATCATCATCATCAGGTGCCGGGCCGACTGGCGTTGGCTATTATGCTTCTCCAGAGTACCTGATCCTTCATGCAGGCCATCAGTTGAGTTGGTGATCTCGCACACCATCCCGTCAGACTGTCCAGTATCATTTCTCTTGGTCTTCCTCTTGATCTTCTTCCTTCTACTTTTCCTGTTGTTATAATATTTTCAATACCCCCTCTTCTCATTGCATGTCCTATGAAAGTACATTGTCTCTCTCTTATCTATTTTGACAAGGATTTTTGTCTCTCCAGCTCTTCTCATACATTCTTCATTAGTTATTTTTGCTGTCCAGGGGATTCACAACATTCTTCTAATAAACCACATTTCTGCTGCCTCCAATGATTTTTGTGCAGACCTGCCTATTGTCCATGATTCATTTCCATATAACAAGATAGGTTCAATATAGCATTTTAGGGCTCGTTTTCTAACATTCATTGCTAAGGATGTGTTAGCTAATATGTTTCTCATTCTCTGAAATGCAGTCTTTGCTTGGCCTATTCTGTTTCTAATTTCTGTTCTGCATTTCCCATCTGAAGTTATTACTGCTCCAAGGTATTTGAATTTCTGCACCTGCTTTACAATCGTTCCGTTTAATTTAATACTGCATGCTGGTGGATTCTGTTTCTTAGATATAACCATAGTCTCTGTCTTTTTGGTGTTCAAAGTAAGGCCTTTCTGTTCACTTTCTTTGACGACTTTATCCAAGAGATTTTGCAGGTCTTGTTGGTTCTCAGCTATCAGTACTGTGTCGTCAGCATACCGAAGGTTGTTAATATTGTATCCTCCAATTTTTATGCCTGGTTCTGTGATGATCGTTCTTAGAATATTCTCGTGTACAGAGAAAAAAGGTCTGGAGATAATACACATCCTTGTCGCCCCCCTTATTTTATAGGTTGATATTTTCCAATTCTATTTTCAACTCGAACTGCTGCTTCTTGCTGCCAGTATAGATATTTTACAATCCTCAGGTCTTTGCGGTCTATATTGATGTCTTCAAGCATTTTAATAATTTCATTATGTTTCACCTTGTCAAATGCCTTGGCGTAATCAATGAAGCATAAGTAGAGATCTTTCTGTATTTCTAAAGCTCTTTCTGTTAGTGTTCGTAAAGCATAAATGGCATCGTGTGTTCCCTTTCCTTCAACAAATCCGAATTGTTCATCTGCTATTTCCATTTTTATCTTTTTCCTTGTTCTTCTCATAATTATTCTCAGAAGTAACTTCGTTATGTGACGTGAGAGGCTGATAGTCCGGTGGTCGTCACATTCCTTTGCACCTGGTTTCTTTGGTAGTGCTATAAACGTGGATTTAATTAGATCACTGGGAATATAATCACTGTTGTAAATGTCAATTAGTAACTTGGTTATTATTTTTATTCCTGTCTCCTCTAGTGCCTCTATTTCTTCTATTGTTATATTATCAGGCCCAGTCGCTTTTCCTTTCTTCATGTGTTTGATGGCATCTATGATTTCATCTTCAAGTATTGGCGGTCCATCACAGTTTTCAGTATCTGGTGTTAATTCTGGTCTTTCTCCTCCATATAGCTCACCGATATACTCTGTCCACAATGTCTTCTTTTCCCATTAACATTTTACCTTCTTTCGATTTCAGGCATCCTGTGGTATATTTTGTTTTCCTGCCTGTGAGTTCATTAATTCGTTTGTGCATGTTTTTGCTGTCTTTATTATGAGAGTCCTCTATCTGTCTGCACTGTTCATTTAACCGCAATTCTTTTGCTTCTCTGCATTTGCGTCTTATTTCTTTATTTATCTTGCTATATTTTTCCTCGTTATTTTTACTCCTCCTCGTCTTGTCCATCAGTCCTAAGATGTCGTCTGTCATCCATTTATTTTTAGAGGCTTCTTGTTTTGATGGTATTATTTCCTTAACAGTTTGGTGGATAGAACCTCTTAACATTTCCCATTGTTCATCTATGCTATTTATCTTTGCTATTGCATTGTATCTACTTGTTATAATAACTTTGTATTGTTCTCGCAGTTCTTGGTCATTTTTAAGAAGTTCTGTATTCATTTTGATGTTTCTCACTTTTCTGCCTGCTTTCTTTAGTTTTATTCTAATTTTTCCACAGAGTGGATCACGGTCACTATTGCAGTCAGCTCCTGGCATGGTTTCTGTTGTCAGTAATGCAGCAGTAATAGTACGGTACACTTATTTGTACACATCCTGCACGATAGCTTGAGCTTCCTACCCAAAGAAAAGTGACTCTACCATACGCGGTCCAAAACAAGAGCCATATGACGTACACGGAGCCATATTTTCTTTAACAAAAATTCTCCAATCGATTGAACTCTAAATCTGTTACCTGGAGGTCAGCTAACCCGAGAATTTACTGTATTTACAGTAACCCTTGAATTATGCGGCTTTTGAATGCCTGTGGCAGCGCTAAAGTGAAATAATAGCGCAAAGATTGTAATTCTGGCCTGGGATCTAATGTCTTAAATTTTGAAAATTATCTCTACCAATTATCTGTGTGTATGCCAGTCATCTACTTGTGTTATCTATTTGTCTCTCAGTCTCTTCGTCTTCTATCTACATCTCACTTGGTAACATGAACGAGAGAATAACAGAGAGTGGCTATTCTTAGATACTGTAGATGAGAGGAGGCAATAAAGAAGCTAAAATTAGACAGGGCACCAGGTGAAGATGAAATGACTGTTGAGATGTTGAAAGCAGAAGAAACAGAAACACCAAAACAATCTGCCGGATACTGCAACAAATTTGCGATCTAAAAAACGTTCCAAAGGATTGGAAAACTGCCCCTATAATAAAACTACCAAAGAAGGGTGACCTCAGAGACTGCGGGAACTGGAGAGGCATTACCCTACTGCCACTCGCCAGTAAAGTATTTTGCAGAATAATCATCAACAGAATTGTACCAGCACTTGAGGGAAAACTTCGGAAAGAGCAGCCAGGATTTAGGAAAGGAAGATCATGCATAGACTAGATATTTGTACTTAGACAAATATTAGAACAGGCAAATGAGTGGCATAGCACAGCATACGCACTGTTTATAGATTTTGAGAAAGCCTTTGACAGTATCAATAGAGATGCACTGTGGAAGATGGCTTTTACCAAGATGGCATCCCCCCCCCCCCCCCCCCGCCAATAAGATAATGAATGTAATCAAAGCCCTATACGAGGGTTTCCAGTGCGAAGTGATCTGTGGAGAACATACCTCCAGCAGCTTTAGGGTACAAACAGGAGTGAATCAGGGATGTGTACTATCACCAACATTATTTATCTTGGCAGTAGACTGCTTAATGAAGGAGGCAACATCAGACAAACACAGAGGATTACAATGGTCCTTGACACAGTGCTGGAGGACCTTGACTTTGCGGACGACATTTGTCTACTATCAAGCAGCCACAAAGATATGCAAGATAAAATAAACAAGCTAACTCAGAATGCAAACAACATAGGACTAAAGATCAACGTAGGAAAGACAAAGTTAATGAAGCAAAATGTGAACAACAGAAATGTACTCAGAGTAGATAGCAAGTTAGTGGAGGAGGTCAACAAATTTGTATATCTTGGCAGTAGATTAGTAGAAAATGGAGACAGCACGGAGGACATCAAAAGCAGACTTGCTAGAGCAAAGTAGGCATTTACAATGCTGCTGATTATATGGAAATAAAAAAAACTAAGCATGCATACGTAAATCAGGATATTTAAGAGTAATGTTCTAAGTGTACTACTCTGTGGAAGTGAATGCTGGAAAACCACCAAAACCATAGAAAACAAGTTGAATTCTTTCCAGACTAAATGTTTACGAAGAATTAGAAAAATATTTTGGGTAAAGACCGTAAGAATTAACATCTTGTTGGCAGAAATGCAGGTGAAGCCACTAACAACAATTATTGAGGAAAGACGCTGGCGATGGTTGGGACATGTGCTCCGAATGACTGATAACTCACTACCAAAAATAGCACTAAGATGGACACCACAGGGGAACAGAAGTGAGGGTAGACCAAAAGAGACATGGAGAAGAACAACAGAAAGGATGTTGAGCAATAAAGGGCTCACCTGGGCAAGAGCAGAAAAAAAATGACGAAGGACAGGCATTTGTGGAAAAACCTTGCGGAAGCCCCATGTGCCCTGAGCACTTAAGGTTCAGAGAGAGAGAGAGAAAGAGAGAGAGAGAGAGAGAGAGAGAGAGAGAGAGAGATGTCAGTCTATCTACTTGTGCTATCTTTTTGTCTCTCGGTCTCTTTGTCTTCTATCTACATCTCACTTGGTAACATAAACGAAAGAAGAACAGAGAGTAGTTGTTCGTTACTTAGATACTGTATATGAGAGACCAGCAGAATGAAGATATAGTATGGAGCACGTGTGTGTCTCTTCAGCAGGTATATCAACGTCAAAGGAAATTTAAAAGTGATGTGTCAAATTTATGCATCTCTTTCTCCGGCCTGCCTCACACTGAGAATAACTCTGCCGCTAACGCTGAAGTGGAACGAATGATACAAGAAAATCAGCAGGTAACAATCGATGAGGTGGCTGACAATTTAAAATTATTCATGGCTCTGTGAGCCACATTATATACTAAGTGCAGTACTACTAACAAAGGTCTCCATATAAAGTTAGCTGCTAAAGACGAATGCTGGATATATTAGTTCCAGTCATAGATAAAGCGAGTCGGCGAGGTATCATGATGTTCTTCATCGCCGAAACCAAAGAAGTTCAAAACAAATCTGTGGGCCGGAAAAGTGATGCTCACACTCTTCTAGGACTGTAAAGGCCCATCCTAAAATATTAATTGCTTCAGTCAGGTCAGAACCTCTCGACTGCCTCATTTCTGGTGTGTGGTTGCAGCATGATAATGCGCTGCCTCACATAACATATGCAACCACACAACAATTTATCAGTACCTGTTTGAAATGTCTTCCCATCTTTCATATTCACCCGACCTCACACCATGTGTTTGGACCCATCAAGGAGGCCCTAGGTGGTACATTCTGTACGGACTAAGAGATTAAAGAGGCCCTACGTAGTTGGCTACAGGATCAGTCAGAAGATTTCGTTTTCTTGAGAAATCCAAGCATTAATGAAACAGTGCCAGAACAGTGCATCACAGCACACATTATTTTGTTAAGCTTACAGCTGTTTAAGTACGTAAACTGTTTCATGTGTGCCTCTATCTGTCTGTGGCACACTGTGATAAAAGTGTGTTTTATGTAAGGTTTATTATGTGAATCACATATAATAGATGTTTAAGAAATCTTGATCGAGTTAAACTGAACAATTGCACTTGTTCACATCCTATGTTTTTTTATGTTGGTGCGCATACAAAAGTATTAAGGATTTTTTTTCATAATTCAAACGTATTAAACATTCTGATAAATCCATTTGTATAAGTCGTTTTATTTATCTCATTAGACAAAAGACAAGAAGATATAATTATCTCATTTTACAACAAAGTTAATGTAGCTTTACTTGTTTTGGCATTCTGTTTCAATTCGTCAAATGCTCCATGATTTACTACAGTTGTTATAGAGTATGGTAGGAGAGTTCCACAACACAACAATCAGAGCCTTGGTAAAATAACTTGAGAATCCCCGTGCATTACAAAAGCTGACTTTCATATGGCACAAACATTAACATTTG
>CM019718.1:61211396-61221396 GCA_009760885.1 Achatina immaculata | reverse complement strand
AGAATAAGTACATCAAAATATTTGGTATATACAGGCACTGAGAGGAGTAGAATAAGTACATCAAAATATTTGGTATATACAAGCACTGAGAGGAGTAGAATAAGTACATCAAACACGTGGTATATACAAGCACTGGGAGGAGTAGAATACGTACATCACATACATGGTATATACAAGCACTGGAGGAGTAGAATAAGTACATCAAAATATTTGATATATACAAGCACTGAGAGGAGTAGAATAAGTACATCAAAATATTTGATATATACAAGCACTGAGAGGAGTAGAATAAGTACATCAAAATATTGGTATATACAAGCACTGAGAGGAGTAGAATAGTACATCAAACACGTGGTATATACAAGCACTGAGAGGAGTAGAATACGTACATCACATACATGGTATATACAAGCACTGAGAGGAGTAGAATAAGTACATCAAAATATTTGATATACACAAGCACTGAGAGGAGTAGAATAAGTACATCAAAATATTTGATATATACAAGCACTGAGAGGAGTAGAATAAGTACATCAAAATATTTGGTATATACACACTGAGAGGAGTAGAATAATACATCAAACACGTGGATATACAAGCACTGAGAGGAGTAGAATAAGTACATCAAACACGTGTATATACAAGCACTGAGAGGAGTAGAATAAGTACATCAAACACATGGTATATACAAGCACTGGGAGGAGTAGAATAAGTATATCAAACACGTGGTATATACAAGCACTGAGAGGAGTAGAATAAGTACATCAAATACATGGTATATACAAGCACTGAGAGGAGTAGAATAAGTACATCAAACACGTGGTATATACAAGCACTGAGAGGAGTAGAATAAGTACATCAAACACGTGTTATATACAAGCACTGAGAGGAGTAGAATAAGTACATCAAAATATTTGGTATATACAAGCACTGAGAGGAGTAGAATAAGTACATCAAACACGTGGTATATACAAGCACTGAGAGGAGTAGAATAAGTACATAAAATACATGGTATATACAAGCACTGAGAGGAGTAGAATAAGTACATCAAATACATGGTATATACATGCTCTGAGAGGAGTAGAATAAGTACATCAAATACATGGTATATACATGCTCTGAGAGGAGTAGAATAAGTACATCAAACACATGGTATATACATGCTCTGAGAGGAGTAGAATAAGTACATCAAACACATGGTATATACAAGCACTGAGAGAAGTAGAATAAGTACATCAAACACATGGTATATACAAGCACTGAGAGGAGTAGAATAAGTACATAAAATACATGGTATATACAAGCACTGAGAGGAGTAGAATAAGTACATCAAATACATGGTATATACATGCTCTGAGAGGAGTAGAATAAGTACATCAAATACATGGTATATACATGCTCTGAGAGGAGTAGAATAAGTACATCAAACACATGGTATATACATGCTCTGAGAGGAGTAGAATAAGTACATCAAACACATGGTATATACAAGCACTGAGAGAAGTAGAATAAGTACATCAAACACATGGTATATACAAGCACTGAGAGGAGTAGAATAAGTACATCAAAATATTTGATATATACAAGCACTGGGAGGAGTAGAATAAGTGCATCAAAATATTTGGTATATACAAGCACTGAGAGGAGTAGAATAAGTACATCAAAATATTTGATATATACAAGCACTGAGAGGAGTAGAATAAGTACATCAAAATATTTGATATATACAAGCACTGAGAGGAGTAGAATAAGTACATCAAAATATTTGGTATATACAGGCACTGAGAGGAGTAGAATAAGTACATCAAAATATTTGGTATATACAAGCACTGAGAGGAGTAGAATAAGTACATCAAAATATTTGATATATACAAGCACTGGGAGGAGTAGAATAAGTGCATCAAAATATTTGGTATATACAAGCACTGAGAGTAGAATAAGTACATCAAAATATTTGATATATACACACTGAGAGGAGTAGAATAAGTACATCAAAATATTTGATATATACAAGCACTGAGAGGAGTAGAATAAATACATCAAAATATTTGATATATACAAGCACTGAGAGGAGTAGAATAAGTACATCAAAATATTGGTATATACAAGCACTGAGAGGAGTGAATAAGTACATCAAACACATGGTATATACAAGCACTGAGAGCAGTAGAATAAGTACATCAAATATTTGATATATACAAGCACTGAGAGGAGTAGAATAAGTACATCAAATATTTGATATATACAAGCACTGAGAGGAGTAGAATAAGTACATCAAAATATTTGATATATACAAGCACTGAGAGGAGTAGAATAAGTACACATCAAATATTTGATATATACAAGCACTGAGAGGAGTAGAATAAGTACATCAAAATATTGGTATATACAAGCACTGAGAGGAGTAGAATAAGTACATCAAACACATGATATACAAGCACTGAGAGCAGTAGAATAAGTACATCAAAATATTTGATATATACAAGCACTGAGAGGAGTAGAATAAGTACATCAAAATATTTGGTATATACAAGCACTGAGAGGAGTAGAATAAGTACATCAAACACATGGTATATACAAGCACTGAGAGCAGTAGAATAAGTACATCAAAATATTTGATATATACAGCACTGAGAGGAGTAGAATAAGTACATCAAAATATTTGGTATATACAAGCACTGAGAGGAGTAGAATAAGTACATCAAACACATGGTATATACAAGCACTGAGAGCAGTAGAATAAGTACATCAAAATATTTGATATATACAAGCACTGAGAGCAGTAGAATAAGTACATCAAAATATTTGATATATACAAGCACTGAGAGGAGTAGAATAAGTACATCAAAATATTTGATATATACAAGCACTGAGAGGAGTAGAATAAGTACATCAAAATATTTGATATATACAAGCACTGAGAGGAGTAGAATAAGTACATCAAACACGTGGTATATACAGGCACTGAGAGGAGTAGAATAAGTACAACAAAATATTTGGTATATACAACCACTGAGAGGAGTAGAATAAGTACATCAAATACGTGGTATATACAAGCACTGGGAGGAGTAGAATAAGTACATCAAATACATGGTATATAGAAGCACTGGGAGGAGTAGAATAAGTACATCAAAATATTTGATATATACAAGCACTGAGAGGAGTAGAATAAGTACATCAAAATATTTGGTATATACAGGCACTGAGAGGAGTAGAATAAGTACATCAAAATATTTGGTATATACAAGCACTGAGAGGAGTAGAATAAGTACATCAAACACGTGGTATATACAAGCACTGGGAGGAGTAGAATACGTACATCACATACATGGTATATACAAGCACTGGGAGGAGTAGAATAAGTACATCAAAATATTTGATATATACAAGCACTGAGAGGAGTAGAATAAGTACATCAAAATATTTGATATATACAAGCACTGAGAGGAGTAGAATAAGTACATCAAAATATTTAGTATATACAAGCACTGAGAGGAGTAGAATAAGTACATCAACACTGGTATATACAAGCACTGAGAGCAGTAGAATAAGTACATCAAAATATTTGATATATACAGCACTGAGAGGAGTAGAATAAGTACATCAAAATTTGATATATACAAGCACTGGAGGAGTAGAATAAGTACATCAAAATATTTGATATATACAAGCACTGAGAGGAGTAGAATAAGTACATCAAAATATTTGATATATACAAGCACTGAGAGGAGTAGAATAAGTACATCAAAATATTTGATATATACAAGCACTGAGAGGAGTAGAATAAGTACATCAAACATGGTATATACAAGCACTGAGAGCAGTAGAATAAGTACATCAAAATTTGATATATACAAGCACGAGAGGAGTAGAATAAGTACATCAAAATATTTGGTATATACAAGCACTGAGAGGAGTAAATAAGTACATCAAACATGGTATATACAAGCACTGAGAGCAGTAGAATAAGTACATCAAAATATTTGATATATACAAGCACTGAGAGGAGTAGAATAAGTACATCAAAATATTTGGTATATACAAGCACTGAGAGGAGTAGAATAAGTACATCAAACACATGGTATATACAAGCACTGAGAGCAGTAGAATAAGTACATCAAAATATTTGATATATACAAGCACTGAGAGGAGTAGAATAAGTACATCAAAATATTTGATATATACAAGCACTGAGAGGAGTAGAATAAGTACATCAAAATATTTTATACAAGCACTGAGAGGAGTAGAATAAGTACATCAAAATATTTGATATACAAGCACTGAGAGGAGTAGAATAAGTACATCAAAATATTTGGTATATACAAGCACTGAGAGGAGTAGATAAGTACATCAACACATGGTATATACAAGCACTGAGAGCAGTAGAATAAGTACATCAAAATTTGATATATACAAGCACTGAGAGGAGTAGAATAAGTACATCAAATATTTGATATATACAAGCACTGAGAGGAGTAGAATAAGTACATCAAACACGTGGTATATACAGGCACTGAGAGGAGTAGAATAAGTACAACAAAATATTTGGTATATACAACCACTGAGAGGAGTAGAATAAGTACATCAAATACGTGGTATATACAAGCACTGGGAGGAGTAGAATAAGTACATCAAATACATGGTATATAGAAGCACTGGGAGGAGTAGAATAAGTACATCAAAATATTTGATATATACAAGCACTGAGAGGAGTAGAATAAGTACATCAAAATATTTGATATATACAAGCACTGAGAGGAGTAGAATAAGTACATCAAACACGTGGTATATACAAGCACTGGGAGGAGTAGAATAAGTACATCAAATACATGGTATATACAAGCACTGGGAGGAGTAGAATAAGTACATCAAAATATTTGATATATACAAGCACTGAGAGGAGTAGAATAAGTACATCAAAATATTTGGTATATACAGGCACTGAGAGGAGTAGAATAAGTACATCAAAATATTTGGTATATACAAGCACTGAGAGGAGTAGAATAAGTACATCAAACACGTGGTATATACAAGCACTGGGAGGAGTAGAATACGTACATCACATACATGGTATATACAAGCACTGGGAGGAGTAGAATAAGTACATCAAAATATTTGATATATACAAGCACTGAGAGGAGTAGAATAAGTACATCAAAATATTTGATATATACAAGCACTGAGAGGAGTAGAATAAGTACATAAAATATTTGGTATATACAAGCACTGGAGGAGTAGAATAAGTACATCAAATACATGGTATATACAAGCACTGGGAGGAGTAGAATAAGTACATCAAAATATTTGATATATACAAGCACTGAGAGGAGTAGAATAAGTACATCAAAATATTTGGTATATACAGGCACTGAGAGGAGTAGAATAAGTACATAAAATATTTGGTATATACAAGCACTGAGAGGAGTAGAATAAGTACATCAAACACGTGGTATATACAAGCACTGGGAGGAGTAGAATACGTACATCACATACATGGTATATACAAGCACTGGGAGGAGTAGAATAAGTACATCAAAATATTTGATATATACAAGCACTGAGAGGAGTAGAATAAGTACATCAAAATTTGATATATACAAGCACTGAGAGGAGTAGAATAAGTACATCAAAATATTTAGTATATACAAGCACTGAGAGGAGTAGAATAAGTACATCAAACACGTGGTATATACAAGCACTGGGAGGAGTAGAATAAGTACATCAAACACGTGGTATATACAAGCACTGAGAGGAGTAGAATAAGTACATCAAACACATGGTATATACAAGCACTGGGAGGAGTAGAATAAGTACATCAAACACGTGGTATATACAAGCACTGAGAGGAGTAGAATAAGTACATCAAATACATGGTATATACAAGCACTGAGAGGAGTAGAATAAGTACATCAAACACATGGTATATACAAGCACTGAGAGGAGTAGAATAAGTACATCAAACACGTGGTATATACAAGCACTGAGAGGAGTAGAATAAGTACATCAAAATATTTGGTATATACAAGCACTGAGAGGAGTAGAATAAGTACATCAAAATATTTGATATATACAAGCACTGAGAGGAGTAGAATAAGTACATCAAAATATTTGGTATATACAAGCACTGAGAGGAGTAGAATAAATACATCAAACACGTGGTATATACAAGCACTGAGAGGAGTAGAATAAGTACATCAAACACGTGTTATATACAAGCACTGAGAGGAGTAGAATAAGTACATAAAACACATGATATATTCAAGCACTGAGAGGAGTAGAATAAGTACATAAAACACATGATATATACAAGCACTGAGAGGAGTAGACAAAGCACATCAAATACATGGTACAGAGAAGCTCTTAGTGGAGAAGAACATGTACATCACATACTTCGTGTCTATAAGCTATGAGAGGAGTAGAATATATATATATATATATATCACATACATGATACATAATGTCTCTGAAAGAAGTTGAATCAGTACATCACATACGTGGTACATACAAGCTAAGAGAAAAACAGAATAAATACATCATATACATGGTACATATAAGCTCTAAGAGGAATAGAATAAGCACATCTCATACGTGGTATATACAAGCCCAGACAGGAAAAATAGAATAAGAACATCAAATACATGTTATATAAAATCTCTTAGAGGAGTAGAACAGATACATCAAATTCATTGTATGTAGAAGCTCTGAGTCTATATATATATACATGCCCAGAGAGAAGTAGATTACTTACATCAAATACGTGTTACGTGCAAGCTCTCAGATGCATAGAATAAGTGCATCAAATACATGGTACATACAATCTCTGAGAGGAGTAGAATAAGTGCATCAAATACATGGTACATACAATCTCTGAGAGGAGTAGAATAAGAACATTAAATACATGGTATATACAAGCTTTGAGAGGAGTAGAATAAGAACATTATATACTTGTTATATACAATCTCTGAGAGGAGTAGAATAAGAACATTAAATACATGGTATATACAAGCTTTGAGAGGAGTAGAATAAGAACATTAAATACATGGTATATACAAGCTCTGAGAGGAGCAGAATAAGAACATTAAATACATGATACACACAAGCTCTGAGAGGAGTAGAATAAGAACATTAAATACATGGTATATACAAGCTTTGAGAGGAGTAGAATAAGAACATTAAATACATGATACACACAAGCTCTGAGAGGAGTAGAATAAGAACATTAAATACATGATACACACAAGCTCTGAGAGGAGTAGAATAAGAACATTAAATACATGATACACACAAGCTCTGAGAGGAGTAGAATAAGAACATTAAATACATGGTATATACAAGCTTTGAGAGGAGTAGAATAAGAACATTAAATACGTGATATATACAAGCTCTGAGAGGAGTAGAATAAGAACATTATATACTTGGTATATACAATCTTTGAGAGGAGTAGAATAAGAACATTAAATACATGATACATACAAGCTTTGAGAGGAGTAGAATAAGAACATTAAATACGTGATATATACAAACTCTGAGAGGAGTAGAATAAGAACATTAAATACATGATACATACAAGCTCTGAGAGGAGTAGAATAAGAACATTAAATACATGATACACACAAGCTCTGAGAGGAGTAGAATAAGAACATTAAATACATGATACACACAAGCTCTGAGAGGAGTAGAATAAGAACATTAAATACATGATACACACAAGCTCTGAGAGGAGTAGAAGAAGAACATTAAATACATGGTACATACAAGCACTGGGAGAAGTAGAATAAGAACATTAAATACGTGATATATACAAGCTCTAAGAGGAGTAGAATAAGAACATTAAATACATGGTACATACAAGCACTGGGGGAAGTAGAATAAGAACATTAAATACATGGTACATACAAGCACTGGGAGAAGTAGAATAAGAACATTAAATACGTGATATATACAAGCTCTGAGAGGAGTAGAATAAGAACATTAAATACGTGATATATACAAGCTCTGAGAGGAGTAGAATAAGAACATTAAATACGTGATATATACAAGCTCTGAGAGGAGTAGAATAAGAACATTAAATACGTGATATATACAATCTCTGAGAGGAGTAGAATAAGAACATTAAATACATGGTATATACAAGCTCTACCCGTGTGGTACCCGGGATCTGCAAAGAATAGGACCACTGTACCCTACCATGCATGATCGTAAAAGGCGACTAAGGAGGGTTCAGCATAGGGCCAGCAACCCTATCTGGTAAAAAAAAATCAGACTGCTACAGAAACAGAAGCAAGGGAAAAAGCAAATGCAGGTGGAAGGAGAAATGCGTATCAGGAAACTGAGCCCATGAAGGTTGTGGATGAAAGCCAGCCACTGGAAGTCCCCAGCCCGACTGCAGACCTCCTGGAACCTAAACAAAAGATGCAAATAGGCAGCTGGAATGTAAGAACACTAAACCAGACTGGAAAACTAGCACAAACCATCAAGGAAATGCACAGATACAAACTAGACATACTAGGAATACAAGAAGCAAGATGGACAGGACAAGGCAGAAGGAAATTAACAACACAGCACACAGAAGATACAATAATATGGTCAGGTAAAGAAGATCTTCATGAAGGAGGAGTAGCATTGATTATAACAAAAGAAGCATCAAGAGCATTGCTGAAATGGACCCCAATAAATGAGAGATTATTATATGCACGTTTCAACTCAAGATTCACGAAGCTGTCTATTATAGTTTGTTATGCACCAACAGAAGCAGCTGAAGAGGAATTAAAAGAAGATTTTTACAACAGCCTCCAAGCCACAGTAGAGACAATACCCAAGCATGACATGCTACTCATCTTGGGCGACTTCAATGCAAAAGTAGGTGAAGGAAATGAAGATAGAAGAAGAATCATGGGAAGAGAAGGAATCGGAGAAATAAATGAAAATGGAGAAAGACTGTGCAGTTTCTGTGAAGAAAACATGATGACCATCGGAGGGACAATTTTCCAACACAAAAACATCCATAAGGTGACTTGGAGGTCACCAGATAAAACCACAGAAAACCAAATCGATCACATACTAATAAACAACAAGTGGAAAAGGTCACTACAAGATGTGCGAGCAAGGAAAGGAGCAGATATAGGAAGTGATCACAACCTTCTGGTAGCAAAAATAAAACTAAAATTAAGGAAAGCCAGAATCGGAGAACACAGAAAGATACATTTTGATACAAGAAAACTGATAGACCAGCAAACAAGAAATGAATTCTCAATAATACTTAAGAACCGCTTCAGTGTCCTACAAGACGAAGCAGAAATGTCCATATTAGAGTTCAATAAAACACTACAGGAAACAGCAAAAGAGGTGCTGGGATATCGGAAAAGGAGAAAAGAGGAATGGATAAGTGAGACCACATGGGAAAAGATAGAGCAAAGAAAAGAAATCAAGAAAATATTACTGAACACCAAATCACAACGGCTTAAAAAACGAGTTTTAAGTAATTATGCACAAAAAGACAAAGAAGTGAAGGAATCATGCCGTCAAGATAAAAGTCAGTATTATGACAACTTAGCAGAGACAGCAGAGAAAGCAGCATATACAAATGACATGAAAACCATATATAAAATCACAAAGCAGATGACAGGTAACTTCAATACAAGATGTGAAAGTGCAGTAAGAACACAAAATGGACAACTGGTCAGTGGAGAAAGAGAAAAATTGAAAGATGGAGGGAACACTTTAACACCCTACTAAACAGAACACAAGCAGCACAAGCAATAGATATACCTGAAGCAAAAGCGGAACTAAACATCAATACAGGACCAATAACAATAAATGAAGTAAAAGAGGCGATAAAGATGCTAAAATCAGACAGGGCACCAGGTGAAGATGAAGTGACTGCTGAGATGTTGAAAGCAGAAGAAACAGAAACACCAAAACAACTTTGCCGGATATTACAACAAATCTGGGATTTAGAAAAAGCCCCAGAGGAGTGGAAAACTGGTCTTATAGTAAAACT
>CM019718.1:61193126-61211296 GCA_009760885.1 Achatina immaculata | reverse complement strand
CCAAGCTAGTATAACAGTGAGGGGCGTACACAGTTAACATGTATAGAGCCTGTCCAACATATATTCTATTATATGGGATGTAAGATGATTTAATTAAAAAAAAGATACTAACTCCAACCTGTGTTTATAGGGATCAGCTATTTCAGGATTTTCTGTTGTTACATACGGTCAGTTGTGTAAAGATGAAAGATTCACAAGTATTTTCATTTACTTAATAAAAAGTTGTTTTCTTGATTAAAAAACACGAGAATATTGAAAACAATGTTGACTGACTAATAATTTTGTTTACAGGACGAAGAAAGCAGTCTGGGAATAGGAAGGTCAGTTACGACCTTTGCCAAACTAAGGAAAAGAGCAAGAAACAACAGAAATTTAAAATCGACATAATAGTTTCCTTCACTGTTGTCCTGCAGAAGTGACAAGAGAAAATAACCAACTCAGAGGTTCGGCATCGTGCTAAGCTTCCATCAGTGATAACAACATAAAGTGGCAGAAGATCGAGATGACTAGAACATGCAACAAGAATGGACGATAGTCGAATTCCCAAGATTGGCTGGAAGGAGGCCATGTGGTATACCAGGTTCTGTATGGTGGGAAGGAGGCCAGGTGTTATATCAGATTCTGTATGGCTGGAAGAAGGATATGTGTTATACCAGGTTCTGTATGGTGGGAAGGAGGCCAGTTGTTATTCAGATTCTGTATGGCTGGAAGAAGGCCACGTGTTATACTAGGTTCTGTATGGCTGGAAGGAGGCCACGTGGTAGATTTAAACTGAGATATAAATATGTTTGTAAGTCACAAGTACAAAGTTCTTCTATCAGCTACCTGGTCTGGGAAGAACTTGTAAAGGACCGCGTCATGTGGAGAATGACTCTGCGCAAAGGTACATCATGATCTGAGGAGAAAACGAGAACGAAGCCGGAAATTAAAAGATGCAGACACACGGAAACTGAATCTTGTCACATAAACATTGGTCACTGTTACAGCGTCTTGTCACAAAAACACTGCTCATTGTTACAGCATCTAGCCACACAAACATTGTTCAATGTTACAGCATCGTGTCACAAAAACATTGCTCACTGTTACAGCATCGTGTCATACAAACATTGCTCACTTTTACAGCATCTTATCACACAAACATTGCTCACTATTACAGTATCTTATCACACAAACATTGCTCACTTTTACAGCATCTTATCACACAAACATTGTTCACTGTTACAGCATCGTGTCACACAAACATTGTTCACTGTTACAGCATCGTGTCACACAAACATTTTTCACTGTTACAGCATCTGGCCACTCAAACACTGCTCAGTGTTACTGTGGCTGGTTATGAAAAGAAATTCATCTTGGGAAGAGTCATCCGTGAGAGTAACTGCTCAAAAAGATGATGCTTGGCAGAAGCCACACAAGGAGAAAGCTGATATCTGCCCGCGTCAGAACCAGCTGCGTAGATGAAAAGTGCCAGTATAACATAATACATACTTAGTTTTGAAGACCAGTTTCTCACCCAAAAGACACAGGTTTGAATCTGGTTAAGGTCAGATATTTTTTTTTTGTCTGTCAGTGTAATAAAATAAAAACGTCCTGCACATTCCATGGCGATTGTTCTAGGTCAGGGTCATGCTTTACTCTTTCTAGTATCCTGAAACTGACCGATGTTTGAGTATAAGAACATTAATAATGCTACATAATGTTAGTGTGTCTGAGCATTACCTGAATTCTTACCTTATTGTCCTGGTTATGAAGTCACAAGAGGCAGACCGTTTACAGGCAAACTGCCAGGATGTTTACAGACAAATGGCCAGGATGTTTACAGGCAAACTAACAGGATGTTTACAGTCAGACTGTCTGCACTTCGTAATACTAATTTTCAGTGTGCACCGGCTAAGCAGTCTAAAAGGGACATAACTAAGAGGACAGTTTAGCAGGCATAAATCCCTTGATGAGGTTGGCAAGCTCACCGAAAACAGAATAACTCGGTGAAATACCACGCGAAAACTGTGTGAACTTTAACGGCACGCGAAGGATGTAATAATAATAATAATAATAAGCAATATGAGAGGAAACTTACATTTTTTAATGTCTCCGAAATTTCCAACCTCACTCGGATATATTTTTCCAGTGATAAATCTATTTTTAAAAATTAAGGAAAACTGATACTAATAAATTCTGACGAAAAGTTGAATTGGACTGGGAAATTTTGTGTAAGATGATGAGAGTGTAAGTCTGTTCTTCGTGTTGTTATTTCTTTTATATATATCAAGTAATCGTGGATTTATTCCACAAAGTTCAGGCAGTTCACTCTACTGAGGTCAACAACGAGAACACAAGGCCAACTTTGAGGGGTGGGAGGGGGATTTTTAAAAAAAATAGTTTCCGCCTATAGTGGTTAGTTTATGTGACAGATGTAGTGGTTAGTTTATGTGACAGATGTAGTGATTAGTTTATGTGACAGATGTAGTGATTAGTTTATGTGATAGATGTAGTGATTAGTTTATGTGACAGATGTAGTGATTAGTTTATGTGACAAATGTAGTGATTAGTTTATGTGACAAATGTAGTGATTAATTTATGTGACAGATGTAGTGATTAGTTTATGCGACAAATGTAGTGATAGTTTATGTGACAGATGTAGTGATTAGTTTATGTGACAGATGTAGTGATTAGTTTATGTGACAAATGTAGTGATTAGTTTATGTGACAGATGTAGTGATTAGTTTATGTGACAAATGTAGTGATTAGTTTATGTGACAGATGTAGTGATTAGTTTATGTGACAGATGTAGTGATTAGTTTATGTGACAGATATATTGATTAGTTAATGTGACGATGTATAATTACAGTTGATAATAAAATTAAGGAAACAATGAGGATATGGCAAGGGACGTTTTGATTTTAGTTATAATGTTTTTTAAAATGTATTTTATTACGATCTCTGGCTAAGGTTCTCGTCTAATGAGTAACAGAACATGTGTCAGACTCCATCACGTGGTCTGGACCTTCTGTCCCGGGCAGTATCCTAAATGAGAAGATTGATGAAACGGGAATACTTACACAGCAAATTTCTCACTTTATGTCTGCCTACACTGTCTACAAGCGGATGATGTGGTTGGAATGTTAGATTTCACTCCGCTATATTTTGAACTTGTATGAATATCTTTGAAAAATGAAGACATCTTCCTCCAGCGACAAACACACCAGGACATGCTTTAAATATGACTTCTTGTGTGAGATGCAAACACAGAAAATGAGATCAAGTTTTGGCAACATATAAAATAGTTATCTATTCGCTCTAATATTTTCTGTTTGCACTTAAAAAATGATGAATGTTCACAAAGATTATAATGTATCTAAAGACAACAATATATTTAAAGCCAAAGACAACGCAGATCAGATTATGACGGTTTTGAAACGCAAAAACACATTTGTAAAGAAAACAATTTGACAAAGATGGCTATATTTGTTTCACAACATCCAGTGCAGTCAAGACCATGAGACAACTAACCCATCAATCAAGATCATGAGGCAGTTGACCAATCAATCAAGATCATGAGGCAATTGACCCATCAGTCAAGACCATGAAGCAGTTGACCCATCAATCAAGATCATGAGGCAATTGACCCATCAGTCAAGACCACTGGACAATTAAGCCATCAGTAAAACTGACTCAGCTCTGAGGTTACCTTGACATCCTTGCACTGCACACAGAAAATTGATCTCACCTGAACCTGAATAGCCCACGTACCCCCCTCTTGCTCTAACATACCTCGGACCAGGTTGGGCCTGACCTCACCAGACGATGAATGGCATCCAGCGGAATCGCGTACCATACAAGCTGCAGCTCATCCATCAACTGTCCCTGGTTTCAGGGTGGCTGGTTGTTGTTGTGCCGTCCCTTCATGTCACATAAATATTCAGTACAGTTCATGTCTGGTGAAACCGCTGGCCACTACATGACTCTTACTCCATTATGCTGAAGAAAGTTCTGGCCACTACATGACTCTTACTCCATTATGCTGAAGAAAGTTCTGGCCACTACATGACTCTTACTCCATTATACTGAAGAAACACTACATGACTCTTACTCCGTTATGCTGAAGAAAGTTCTGGCCACTACATGACTCTTACTCCATTATACTGAAGAAACACTACATGACTTTTACTCCGTTATGCTGAAGAAAGTTCTGGCCACTACATGACTCTTACTCCATTATGCTGAAAAAGTGCTGTGTGAGAGGAGAAAAATGTGGCCAAAAGTTTTCTTGCTGAAAAATGAAACTTTCAACTCAGTCTTCTCACGTGGCATATCGTTCTCCAACGTCCTACTAGAGTTTCAAAAACATTACTTGTGATTCACATTCACAGCTGAACTTGTTTTCATGTAATATGTAGTGTCCGTTAATTCTGGATATCATTATCTATTCACGTAGTTCATTCATGAAGGGAAGTAACAAAAGATATTCAAGGCAGCTTGTTCTTTTTTGTGTTATTAACAGCAAGCACAGTTAAACACACACATTTGGTTGTTATAGACATTGGTATCTGACAAAAGACGACAGTAAAATCTGAAATATGCACTACATTAAACTATATTTACTTTTTAACCAAATGTATTTAGTTGTTGGAGCTGCGCTGGCGAAAGAACTGAGGAACACTATTAAACCGGTATGTAGCTCGGACAGAGTTAAACTGGTACTCACGCACCACCCTCATAGTTTGGCAGTTAAGAACATACTGCTTCGTCATCTCCATCTCCTCCAGACCGAGTCTGATACACGTGAACTCTTTGGGGAACCCCTATTAGCGGCCTACGGACGGGACACAAATCTTAGGAACATTTTAGTTAGGAGTCGCCTTGAGGACTCTTATTATGGTACCAGACGTTGCAGATATTGTAGATGCAACGCTTGAAAGTTTGTTATTGAGGCTAGCCAGAACTCCTTCTCTAAGTCCACGCTATCTGTTCAGGAATGTATAAAATTGGAAAAAAGTAGGAGCAGCTTTATTACTTAACGATTACAAAGTTGTGACGTTTCGGCGTGAGCCGAAGTTGTATACTTATACACCAATTATTGTGTTATCTGTTCAGGAGGGCTTCACTTGTAGTTCACGAAATCTCATTTATGGCATTATGTGCAAGCGTTGCGATATGAAGTATGTAGGAGGACCGGTTTACACTTAGCAGACCGTTCTCGTCAACATCTTAACGATATTTCCAAGAGGGCATGGAGCCCTGTGGCAGAAAACTTTTGCCAAAGAAACTACAGGGGAAAAATAACGTCATCTCTGTTAGTGCATTCCGCTCCTGTTCTTCTGATGTACGATATCGGAAGGCTTTAGAACAGCCCCTTATTTTCCAGGCTGGCTGTCTCCACCCAGCTGGAATTAACAATATATTTAGCTTCCTTTACACTTCTTTAGATTTCCACTTTTTTCTGATATTTATTCTCTACTTTCTTGTCTCAGCCCCGCGCATTTCGTTGCAATTTTGCATTCATCAGTCTCACGTTCTCCCAGCTTCCCTTCTCCCGCCACCTTTTTCTCTACGGCCTAGAGGTATTTATTGCCTCCTGATTTCTCTCTTGCGCTCCCCACAACCAACCCGTATCATTCTCTCCCGTTCACTGCAGCTAACACCGGATTGGTTCAATTTGTTTTCCTTTGTGGTCTCCCAGCTTTTCTTTAGGGCGCATTCTGTTGTATTGTGTACAAGGAGGGATGCCACAAAGCTAAATTTTTAGTTTTCATTTTTATTCTTCTCTTTTATGTTATGTTCGTTTTTGTATGTAATCATTGAAAAAGCCTCATGCCGAAACGTTGGATGTTGTATGTTTTCATTGTTTATGTCATTTTCTCACTTTTCTCACGCCCTCTATCGCTTTGTAAAACTGTACCATACACTTCTTTATCTACCTGTATTAAAAGAAATGAGTACACGCTGTGTTATATTTTACATTTAAGTGTGAAAGAAGTGCATTTTTATTACTCATACTAGCTGATTGCCCGGCGTTTCCCGGGTATTTATTTATTCCAATCAACAAAATTCTATTCACTTCAACAACCTTCTTGACGGTTCTACAACGTTTTATTCATTTCCACAGCCTTCTAAAGGGGTCCACACAGGTCTATTCGGTTCCACAATCTTCTAGAAGGTTCTACAATGTTCTATTCATTTCCACATACGTCTAGAAGGTTTTACAGAGACTAGACTGTTCTACAGAGTTCTATTCCTTCTATTCGACTAAACGTGGGCTTAAATATCATCAAGACTGTCAATAATCAGCTCAGCGACCCCGAACACTATGGATTCGACACTAATCTCGGTCAATTTCGACATTTTAATTGTCACCACTTCTCACCTCCCCCCCTCCCCCTCATGCCGATGAGGGCTTAACTTGCTTGCGAGTGTCACTATTCATCTCAGCGACCCCCGAAAACTATGGATTCGACACTTATATCGGTCGTTTCCGATTATTTTTACATGTCACCCGACCCCTAGGGGTCATAGGGGTAGTGTAGGGATGATCTAACCCCAACGGCGCACCGTCCAGATTGTAAGTCGTATGTTTGCCAAGTTTAGTTGAAATTGCTCGTCCAGGCGTTCCAGCGTTATGCTCAACACACACACACACACACACACACACACACACACAAATATATATATATTGATTGATCGCTAACTTAACTCTTAATGATCGCTAAATTAACTTTTAATGTTCGCTAACTTAACTTTTAGTGATCACTGTCTTTTAACTAAACTCAATTACAAAAAATGTTGCCTGACTTGAGAAACACTGTCAGACATAGCAGACGCTTCTACTTTTCGTCTGATGGCTTCTGTTTACGGAATAACGATGACTGCAGCTGTAAAGAGGTTTAAACAGAGAAAACTTAAATATTTTAGACACATTAAACGTCATGAGAATTTAGAGAAAACCGTCTTGGAAGGGTACATAATGGGGAAAGAAAGAGAGGAAGACCAAGGCAAAGATGGCTGCAAGACATCGATGACGATCTGCGAACTGATGCGTCAGCAGCAGGCCATCTTGCTCACAACAGAGAGGCCTATATGAGGGCTGTTAGGGAGGCAAAGTTCCGCGCGGGATTTACAAATGACTGACTGACTGACTGACAGTAGGTATAAATCAGGGTAGTTTGCATTGACTCACGTTAAATGTGTGAACTACGCTATAAATATCGCAGTTTGAGAATCTACCTCTCACATTAAATTGTAAGCAGATATATATTCTGTGCTTCGATTAACTTCTGTTTCTTTTCATAAAACATTGTACTCACATTTCTCGGTTCTTGACTACAACAAGTGGCCATTAGATTGTCTGCTCCGCTCTTTACATCTATAACCTTCAAGTTTTGTTTTCAAAGAAATACTCTGTACATGTCAAAGTTTGCTACAAGTATTGTATATTTCACTAAGATGGCCTTAATAATTATTTTAAAAATTTAGCTAAGGAAAAAATATAATATTTAGACATTTATTAATAACTGAGTTATTTAAACTAACTCGGAATATGACAAGACTTAACGATTTTACTGAAACTCTCCAATGGAAGTGTAAAATGTATAATTTACAAGATTTAACTGTGATCCTTGTACTCTCCAGGGACGTAAACGTTACATCCGTGGTTAATATAAACAATGAGATCGTCATACAAGAAGGCAAGGACTTCAAGTGCCAGAGAACTCAAATAAACTCAAGAGCAAAGTTCGTGTCTGTGGACGGAGCTATCAGTGTTAACAGTTCTAGAGAGGCTTTCACTGACAATGAATGAGGACATCGATGATTCCAGTGATGAAGCAGAAAAAATGATTCTATATAGCATACATACCATAATTTGTGAATAGTCAGTGACTATTATTAAACTCGGAAATCTTGTAATAATCTGTTAAATATTTCTGCACAGATTACTGGGAAAGTTGTTAGGCACTGAATCTGAACTGTCAGTTTGTTTTAGTAAATTTGGTTTTTAGAAAGAGTTAGGTAAAGTTACCCGCAAAGTTCACAGTAGAGGAGAGCCTAGAGCTTGTATATACCATGTATTTGATGTACTTATTCTACTCCCCTTAGATATATACCATGTAAGTGGAACACGCTTAATGTGATATCGTCGAGACCGTCAAAATATAGTGACATAAAGCAAAGCTGACATTAAGTGGGGTCATTTATAAGGGCTTTAACTGGGCCAGTGTGTGCTGTGTGTGTATGTCCGTCCGTATCATATTTTCTACATTAAACACATAACAAAAGGGCAAAGCTATCGTCATCGAACACAAAATGTACCAACCACAAAATACAATATGTCTTAGTCTTACAGTATAGTCAGTCAGTCATTTGCATGTTCTTTGCAGAACTTTGCCTCCCTAACAGCACTCCTATAGGTCTCTCGGTTGTGAGCAAGATGTCCTGCTGCTGATGCATCCATTTGCAGATCATCAACGATGTCTTGCAGCCATCTTCGTTTTGGTCTTCCTCTTTTTCTTTGTCCCATTATGCATCCTTCCAAGACGGTCTTCTTTAGACTATCATGACGTTTAATATGCCCAAAATATTTAAGCTTTCTCTGGTTAATCCTCTTTACTCGCCAGTCTTATTCAATATTAAGTTCTCGTAGTATGGATATATTTGTTCTTGTTTGTGTCCATGATATTTGAAGAACTCTTCTGTATCATTTACATTCAAAGGCATTTATGTGTTTATCAGCTGTTTTGTTAAGTGTCCAGGTCTCACAGGCATATGTTGCGATGAGAAAGATGCTTGCCCTTAAAAATCTTTTTTTTTTGTAGTTCTGTCTGCTCCTCTCCCCAGATTCTTTAGTTGTTTTACTTTTCGAAGAGCGATAGACGTCCTCCTTTTAATTTCCCTCATTGTATCTTCATTATCAGTTAGTAATGATTCAAGATATTCAAAATTCTCCACTTCTTCCAATTTTTCCGCATTGATACATATATCAGCTGCCTTGTTTGTTTTGTCAGTTGTCATCAGTTTAGTTTTCTTCGCATTAAGATAGAGGTTTTGCTCTTTGCTATTCTTACGGACTGACATAATTAGTTTTTCCATTCATTTTTGTGTTGTGGACAGTAAGACCGTGTTATCAGCATATCTAATCTCTGGTATTTCATAACCTCCAATTGTTATGGTATCGTAATATTCTTTGTCTACATCTTCTCTAACATTCCTCATTATATTTTCAGTACAAAAAGGTAAAATTCTCGTTTCCATGCCACTAAGGCATATTAGGAATACGGTGTTAGGCCTGTATTCTCCATGACCTTCGGCACATGAAAGTTTGATGTGGTCAGTATCACGCCTGGCCCGCTTTACCTTCCCAGGTTTCTCTGATACCCATTTTTAGAGGCTGGGTCAACCCTGGGGCGTTTTTGGTATGTACTAGAAAAAAAAAATCCCACTGCTGGGACTGAATTCGGTACCACCGGATTAGCAAACCGAGCGCCTAACCACTCAGCTATCGAGGCCGCCAAATATTTTTGTGTCAAAATCCATCAGAGGGCTGTAGTTTCATGTTTTACTTTTATATTTTCAGTATACAAGTTAAATAAGTAAGGCAACAATATGCGCCCATGACTGACTCCTTGTTTTATGTCAAACCAAGTTGTTGTTTCTCTGTTTATTCATACTACTGCCTGTTTGGCTAGATACAGCAGTGATATTAATTGTATCAAATGTGTTGGAAATCTTATTTTTTCATTTCCCAAAGTTTCTGGTGTTGTACACAATCAAATGCCTGTGAATAGTCTATAAAAGATAAAGATAGATTCACATTAAATTCTCTGCGTTTCTCTATTATTAATCTTATATTGAATATATGATATCTTGATCCTCTTCCTTGTCTAAAACCAGCTTGGACCATATTGACTTCTTCCATTTTCTTACGAAGTCTACCCATTATGATTTTTAACAGAATTTTACTGGCATGACTAATCAGAGCAACATTTCTATATTTTGTGTATAATTTAAAGTTACCATTTTTTTGGCAGTGGTATGAATATAGTTCTTTTCCATTCTTTTGGCCAAATACCGCAATGCCATATCTTTTTACATAGTGCATGATAGATTGTAGCACACTCCTTTCCTCCTGCTTTAATAAGTTCATCTATTATCTCATCACATCCTGGTGATTTACCATTTTTCAGATTCTTTATTGCCCATAAAACTTCTTCTATTGTCGGTTCGGGTTCTTTCTCGTCCAATAACAGTTCACACTGTTGATCTCTGCTTTCATAGTTGGTTGTTTCATACATTCCTCTGCAATATTCCTTCCATCTTTCTAGAATTTCCTCTGTCTCTGTCAAGGTATTCCCCATCTCATCACAAATTACATTTAGCTTAGGTGTAAAATTCCCGTCAATCTTCTTCTTCTTCTTCCAAGACTGCCCCGTGATCCTACTGAATTTACACATGTAGTCCTCGATAGGTTTCGTGGTCCCCCGTGTGGTCTCCAAAAGGACCACACGATATCCCCGAGAGGACCACAAAAGGTTGAGAGTATCGCAGGGCTTGAGCCTGTATTCTTGGTGGGTCTCAGAATCGGGATTGCGTAACACCGTGGTTTTCGTTGCACCAGTTTGATCTAGAGTTGGACTTTCTCACCGGAAAACCTCGACGTGTTTTGGATATCAGTATATCTCCACTTGGTGAGAGGTAGTAGCCCATCCAGGGTAGAATTGGACTTTCTCACCGGAAAACCTCAGCGTGATTAGGATACGCATACATCCCCGCCGGGTGAGAGGTGGTTGCCTATCTAGACTGCCTTGGTCCAGTGTCTCCGACTTCAGCATTTTGTGGCCGTGGCCGCTACCCTTCCTAGTTGTGACCAGGACGGAGCTTTTGTCCGGGAGGATGAATTCTCGCCACTAGTGACTTCCACCCCTGGGTTGAGCCGGTTTAGGCATATTATCCCAGTATGGGCGTGTTAAGGACATTACCGACCTCTAGAGCAGAGGTACCATGACATGCGTAGTTATAAGGTTTCACCTCTGGTGTAAGCCGGTTTAGGCATATTTCACATTCTCTCTCTCTCTCTCTGAACCTTAAGTGCCCAGGGCACATGGGGTTTCCGCAAGGGTTTTCCACAATGCCTGTCCTTCGCCTTTTTTTCTGCTCTTGCCCAGATGAGCCCTCTATTGCTCAACATCCTTTCTGTTGTTCTTCTCCATGTCTCTTTTGGTCTACCCTTACTTCTGTTCCCCTTGGTGTCCATCTTAGTGCTATTTTTGGTAGCGAGTTGTCAGTCATTCGGAGCACATGTCCCAACCATCGCCAGCGTCTTTCCTCAATAATTGTTGTCAGTGGCTTCATCTGCATTTCTGCCAATAAGATGTTATTTCTTATGGTGTTTGGCCAAAATATTTTTCTAATTCTTCGTAAACATTTAGTCTGGAAAGAATTCAACTTGTTTTCTATGGTTTGGTGATTTTCCAGCATTCACTTCCATAGAGTAGTACACTTAGAACATTACTCTTAAATATCCTGATTTTCGTATTTATGCTTAGTTTTTTTTTTATTTCCATATAGTCTGCAGCACTGCAAAAGTCTGGTTTTCTCTAGTAAGTCTGCTGTTGATGTCTTCTATGCTGTCTCCATTTTCTACTACTCTACTGCCAAGATATACAAATTCATTTACCTCCTCCACTAACTTGCTATCTACTCTGAGTACATTTCTGTTGTTCACATTTTGGTTCATTAACTTTGTCTTTCCTACGTTGATCTTTAGTCCTATGCTGTTTGCATTCTGAGTTAGCTTGTTTATTTTATCTTGCATATCTTTGCATATTTCACTAGTATGGGTGTATTTCGGACGTAGCAGACCTCTAGAGCAGAGTCGCCGTGGTATGTGTAGCTCTCGCCGCGATACTACTGGACATACCGATTAAACTTCACTTTATCCTTTTCATCACCTTTTCACATCGGCGCCACACAGCAACCCTGATTGGTTTTCCTCATTTTCTTCCTTGCCCGAGATGAGCTTCACTTCATGCGCGGCATCCGAAGAATCTGGCCAGCAGTGTCTTAACCTCTGGGTTAAGACGGTTCTGGCATTTCGCGCGATATGAGTGCACTTAGGACTTGGCCGACCCCCAGACCAGAGGTGCCGTGATTTGACTACAGTTTACTTCACTTATTCCTTTCTTTCACATCTTCCACAGTGGTGTCGCGCGGCAACCCCATTTGCACCTTTCTTCACTGACCGGGAGGAACCCCACTCCACGCACGGCAGCTGAAGAATCTCGCCAGCAGCGGATTCTCGTCAATGTCTTCATTTCTTTAAACATTTCACTATCTCTTCCGCACTTCTGATGTCCTTCTTATTCTTTCACAACAATCTTGTATGTATTGCTTTTTGTCTTTTCTTATGTTTCTTCGTACTTCTTTTGTTAAACATTTATATTCATCTTTGTTGTTGTTTGTCATTTTCCCATTGCGTCTTCATTTTTCTACGTTGTTTTATCAGTTCTAGTGTGCCTGCTGTAATCCATCCATTCTTTTGTGTTTTCTTTACTGGAACCACGTCTTTAGCTGTTGTTATTGAGATATCTCTGGCCTGCGAAACCAATTCATCAGATGTCATCTCCTCCTGTACAGCCATCAGGATTCCGAAACCTTTACACAGGGACGGAAAATATGGCTGCCGCAATGCGCTCTCAATTCGACAAAATGCGATGCTTTGACACCTTCAGCACATCTGAGAGCACTAGCTAACCCAGAGGTTAAGACACTGCTGGCCAGATTCTTCGGATGCCGCGCATGAAGTGAAGCTCCTCTCGGGCAAGGAAGAAAATGAGGAAAACCAATCAGGGTTGCTGTGTGGCGCCGAGCATAACAGGCCACAAACTTGTTAGCAATTCAAAAAGTATCACAGGCTACAAGCCTGTTAGCAACTCAACAAGCATCACAGGCCACAAACTAGCTAGCAATTCAACAAGCATCACAGGCCACAAATTAGCTAGCAGTTCAACATGCATCACAGGCTACAAATTAGCTAGCAATTCAACAAGCATCACAGGCTACAAACTAGCTAGCACACCAGGAAGCATCACAAGCCACAAACGTGCTAACAAAGCAGCAACCATCAGAGGTCACAAACTTGCTAGCAATTCAACAAGCATCACAGACTACAAACTTGCTAGCAATCCAACAAGCATTACAGGCCACAAACCTGCTAGCAATCCAACAAGCATCATAGGCCACAAACCTGCTAGCAAACCAGCAACCATCACAGGCCACAAACTAGCTAGCAAAGCATTAACCATCACAGGCCGCAAACTAGCTAGCAAAGCAGCAACAATCACAGGCCGCAAACCAGCAGGCATCACTGACCACAAACCTGCTAGCAATCCAACAAGCATTACAGGCAACAAACTTGCTAGCAATCCAAAAAGCATCATAGTCTACAAACTAGCTAGCTATCCAAAAAGCATCACAGGCCACAAACTAGCTAGCAATTCAACAAGCATTACAGGCCATACTATTATCAGACTCATAATGCATGCTAAAAGTGCTTGCGAGTGCTTGGGCAAACTAAATAGAGTCACAAACCTCCTCCCTGATATGAGTTTATTTCCCAGGACATGCTGGTATTAAAGGTAATGAAATAGCAGATCAAATGGCAAACAAAGCAACAACCCCGGGTACTCACGGAAAAGGGTAAGTGTGCAGTGGTGTCAAGCTCACCAATCACGTTGTCATGAGTGAAATGAAGTCAAATTTGGCACGAAGTCTGAGTGTTGTACACTTCCCCGTGCTGCACGAAGTTGATCGCACTATTCATGGGGAGATAACCACAGCTCCAGTGAAATCACGTGCGTGATCCATGATTGGTTACTGACCACGGATAAAATGAGGGAAAGTGTGTAATTCTGTTCCCAGAGATCTCTTCTCATAATCATTGAAGAAAGGAGTAGTGGAATTCCAACATAAAAATCTTTTTTCATCATGCTAAGATTGATTGAACATCAGTGAGAAATAGCTCTTGGGATGTTAATTGCTGGCTCAACAGTAACAGCAGTATCTCAACATTTTAATGTTCACAGAAACACAATATCACGCCTTCAGATTCGTTTTAACCAAAATGGTTCCGTTGCTGACCGCCATAGAAGCGGTAGACCACGAGTTACCACCCTTGCAAAGACCGCTACATCCACCTCATGCACCTTCGTAACATGTTTCTCCAGGCAACATGGACTGCCAGCAACATTCCAAGTTTAAGACGTGTGTCGGGCAGGACAGTACGGAACAGATTCAGAGAGGTAAATCTCTTACTTCATAGGCCTGCAGTTAGACCAGTATTGACAGTTCGCCACAGACAAACCTGCTTGACCTGGGCCAGGCACCACGTGGCATGGCCCTATCATCAATGGAGACGGATCTTATTCACTGATGAGTCCAGATTCTGCCTGCAAGGCCATGATAGGCGTGTTTTAGTGTACAGGCGAAGAGGAGAACGATTTGCGTATAACTGTGTGCTAGAGGTGGATAGGAGAAGAGGAGGCAGTGTAATGGTTTTAAGAGGAATTTTCTATGCTGGCCGAACAAACCTAGTCTTCCTCAATGGCAACCTTACAAGATTACAATGTAGGGACGAAATCATTACACGCCAGGTAATACCTTTTCTGAATGCTAATGGACAAGGCGTGATACTGCAGCAGGATAACGCTCGTCCACATGTCGCACGTGTGGTCAGGGACCACTTTCAGCAGCACCAGATTACTGTCTTGCCATGGCCAGCAGTTTCACCGGACCTGTCGCTTATCGAGCACATTTGGGATGAACTGGATCGCAGGTTGCGAAGACGACACAATCTTTCTGGAAACCGCCAAGAATTAGCCCAAGCGTTGCAAGAAGAATAGAATAACATGCCCCAACAATTGATACGACGTGTCATTGGTTCGATGAGAAGGCGGTATCAAGCAATGATAACTGCCCAAGGAGGACACACACGATATTGAAACTCTGATTTTCTTTTCTTGGGGTGGTGAGCTACATTAGGTGAGATTTTTCCACTTTTTTGTGACATGTGACTGGCCTGAAAGTTATCATTTTATCTGTTATTGGATAATTAAACATAATGTGTGCCAAATTTTATTTCAATCATCACCTGAGCACGTTCATGGTGCTTTTTAAAGCATCGCACACTTACTTTTTTCCGGGAGTATACAAATGGACAAAGCAGACATTATACCAGCCACCCTATCAAAATTACAGGGAACTGAACAAAATAAATTTGAATGCAGTACCTATCACCAAAGTCTGGTAAAGGGGGAATAGTAAAGGGCAGTGGCAGACATTTAGAACTTTGAGGAAAAGATCGAGCTGTGTTCAGTCAATGTGGCATTGGCACAATCACCCAACATACACTAGGAACAACACTGAGGTTAAAGGCTGAGCACATATGGGAGTGTCCTGAGTGCAAGGAGGAACATCTCTAGGCCAGCAGCAGAGTATGGCCGTTCTTCAAGTTCAAGGTCAGATAACATCAGATAAGTGGAGAATTATTAATGTTTGTAATACTCGGCATCAAGTGGGACGAAGTCAAGAACAATGCAGAGATAAGACAGATGACTGAACAACAACCAGTCTCATGGTTGATCAGGAAAAGGAGATGGACATATGTTGGTCACTTTATGAGAAGAAATGATCAGAGAATCCCAAAAACAAGCTATCAAGTGGAACACAACAGGCTAAAGAAAAAAGGGCAGACCGCGTGAAACTCTAAAGAGGACATTGTTAAGAGAGGCCGAATTAACAGGCATAAAATCCCTTGATGAGGTTAAAAGACTTGCCGAAGACAGGAAAAATTGGGGAACTACTTTGCGACCCCTATGTGACGTTTAACGGCACGGGAAGGATATAAGATATAAGATAAGATTAATGTTTGTGCCAGATCAAAGTCAGCTCTTTTGTAATGTACGGGGATTCTCAAGTTATTTTACCAAGGCTCTGATCCCAAGGACTGAACTCTACTACTCTATTCTATAATATGTGTAGTAAATCATGGAACACTTGATGATTTGAAACAGAATGCCAAACAAGTAAAATTACATTAACGTTGTAATATCGGTTTGTAGTAAAATGAGATAATTATATCTTGCTGTCTTCAGTCTAATGAGATAAATACACAGACTTATACAAATGGATCTATCAGAATATATATATATATATATATATATATATATATATATATATATGTAATGTTTATATCATAATGTTTATATTATGTATATATGAATTAAGAAAAGAAAAATATCTATAATACTTTTGTATGCGCAACAATATAAGATAAACATATGACGCGAACAAGTGCAATTGTTCAGTTTAACTGGATCAAGATTTCTGAAACATTTATTATATGGTGATTCACATAATAAACCTTACATAAAACACACGTTTATCACAGTGTGCCACAGACAGACAGAGGCACACATGAAACAGATTACATAATTAAAGAGCTGTAAGCTTAACAAAATAATGTGTACTGTGATGCACTGTTCTGGCACTGTTTCATTAATGCTTGGATTTCTCAAGAAAACGAAATCTTCTGACTGATCATGCAGCCAACTACGTAGGGCCTCTTTAATCTCTTATTCCGCACAGAACTTAGCACCTAGTGCCTATCTGATGGGTCCAAATATATGACATTCACGTGGTGTGAGGCCGCGTGAATATGTTGGATGTGGAAGACATTTCAAACATGTACTGATAAATTGTTGTCTTGTTGCATGTGTTGTGTGAGGCAGCCCTTTACCATGATGCAACTACACACTAGAACTGAGGAAATCGAGACGTTCTGATCTGACCGAAGGTTTGAAGTGGTTCTCAAACTGATCACGAAATCTTCGCTGAAGAATAATTAATGTTTCAGGAGTTGACCTTAACAGTCCTAGTAGAGTGTGAGCATCACTTTTCCGGCCCACAGATTTGTTTTGAACTTCTTTGGTTTCGGCGATGAAGAACATCATCATACCTCACGGACTCGCTTTATCTCTGGCTAGAACTAATATATCCAGCATTCGTCTTTAGCAGCTAACTAGGGGGGGTACTTCCTCTGATGATCTGAAGGAGTTGTGTTGTTGTTCCGCTCTCTACGGTAGAGAGTTTCCTGCATATATGGAGACCTTTTGGTAGTGCAGCACTTAGAGAATAATTTGGCGCGCCGGGCTATGACTAGTGTTAAATTTTCATGTCACATCATGGATTGTTACCTGCTGATTTTCCCGTATCATTCGTTCCACTTCAGCGTTAGCAGCAGAGTTGTTCGCAGTGTGAGGCCGGCCGGAGCGAGATGCATAAATAAAATTGACCCCTCACTTTTAAATTTCCTATGACATTGATATACCTGCTGAAGAGACACACACGTGCTCCATACTATAACTTCATTCTGCAATGAATTCTTGCAGATTTCTCATCCTCAGTATCTAAGTAACGAACAACTACGCTCTGTTCTTCTCTCGTTCATGTTTCAAAGTGAGATATAGACAAAAGACGGAGAGACTGAGAGATAAATAGGTAATATACACACAGATAGTTGTTAGATAAAATTTTCAAAATTTAAGACATTAGATCGAAGGCCAGATGTATAATCTTCTCCCTATTATTTCACTTTAGCTCAGTCACACGCATCAAAAGCCGTGTAGTTCAAGGATATTTCACTTTAGCTCAGTCACACGCATCAAAAGCCGTGTAGTTCAAGGGTATTTCGCTTTAGCTCAGTCACACGCATCAAAAGCCGCGGAGTTCAAGGGTATTTCACTTTAGCTCAGTCACACGCATCAAAAGCCGCGGAGTTCAAGGGTCACTGTATAAATTCTTGGGCTAGCTAACCTCGAAGTGACACATTTACAACTTAATGGACCGGATAAATTTTTGTGAAGAAAATACTAAAAGTCACAGTCAGTCAGTTTGCCTCCCTAACAGCACTCCTGTAGGCCTCTCGGTTGTAAGCAAGATGGCCTGCTGCTGATGCTTCCATTCCCAGATCATCAACGATTTCTTGCAGCCATATTCGTCTTGGTCTTCCCATCTTTCTTTTTTTTCCGTTATGTACCCTTCCAAGGCGGTCTTCTCTAGATTACCATGACGTTTAATGTGTCCAAAATATTTTAGTTTTGTCTCTTTAATCCTCTTTACTAGCC
>CM019718.1:61092544-61193026 GCA_009760885.1 Achatina immaculata | reverse complement strand
TACGCTCTGTTCTTCTCTCGTTCATGTTTCAAAGTGAGATATAGACAAAAGACGGAGAGACTGAGAGATAAATAGGTAATATACACACAGATAGTTGTTAGATAAAATTTTCAAAATTTAAGACATTAGATCGAAGGCCAGATGTATAATCTTCTCCCTATTATTTCACTTTAGCTCAGTCACACGCATCAAAAGCCGTGTAGTTCAAGGATATTTCACTTTAGCTCAGTCACACGCATCAAAAGCCGTGTAGTTCAAGGGTATTTCGCTTTAGCTCAGTCACACGCATCAAAAGCCGCGGAGTTCAAGGGTATTTCACTTTAGCTCAGTCACACGCATCAAAAGCCGCGGAGTTCAAGGGTCACTGTATAAATTCTTGGGCTAGCTAACCTCGAAGTGACACATTTACAACTTAATGGACCGGATAAATTTTTGTGAAGAAAATACTAAAAGTCACAGTCAGTCAGTTTGCCTCCCTAACAGCACTCCTGTAGGCCTCTCGGTTGTAAGCAAGATGGCCTGCTGCTGATGCTTCCATTCCCAGATCATCAACGATTTCTTGCAGCCATATTCGTCTTGGTCTTCCCATCTTTCTTTTTTTTCCGTTATGTACCCTTCCAAGGCGGTCTTCTCTAGATTACCATGACGTTTAATGTGTCCAAAATATTTTAGTTTTGTCTCTTTAATCCTCTTTACTAGCCAGACTTCTTCGATATTTAGTTCTTGTAGTACAAAACAGCTGAGAAACACATAAATGCCTTTGAATGTAAATGCTATAGAAGAGTTCTCCAAATATCGTGGACACAAAAAAGAACAAATATATCTATACTACAAGAGCTTAATATTGAAGAAGGCTGGCTAGTAAAGAGGATTAAAGAGAGAAAACTTAAATATTTTGGCTACATTAAACGTCATGATAATTTAGAGAAGACCGTATTGGAAGGATACATAATGGGAAAAAGAAAAAGAGGAAGACCGAAACGAAGATGGCTGCAAGACATCGTTGATGATCTGGAAATGGATGCAGCAGCAGCAGGCCATCTTGCTCACAACCGAGAGGCCTACAGGAGTGCTGTTTGGGAGGCAAAGTTCCGCAAGGGACATGCAAAGGAATGAATGAATGAGTATGGATATATGTGTTCTTTTTTTGTGTCCATGATATTTGAAGAATTATGTCAGTCCGCAAGAACAGCGAAGAGCAGAACCTCTATCTTAATGCAAAGAAAACTAAAGTGATGACAACTGACAAAACAAACAAGGCAACTGAAATATGTATCAGTGAGGAAAAACTGGAAGAAGTGGAGAGTTTTGAATATCTTGGATCACTACTAACTAATAATGGAGATACAATGAGGGAAATTAAAAGGAGGACATCTATTGCTCTTCAGAAAGTAAAACAAATAAAGAATCTGTGGAGAGGAGCAGACAGAACCACAAAAATAAGATTTTTAAGGGCATGCATCTTTCCCATCGCAACATATGCCTGTGAGACCTGGACACTTAACAAAACAGCTGAGAAGCACATAAATGCCTTTGAATGTAAATGCTATAGAAGAGTTCTCCAAATATCGTGGACACAAAAAAGAACAAATATATCTATACTACAAGAGCTTAATATTGAAGAAGGCTGGCTAGTAAAGAGGATTAAAGAGAGAAAACTTAAATATTTTGGCCACATTAAACGTCATGATAATTTAGAGAAGACCGTATTGGAAGGATACATAATGGGAAAAAGAAAAAGAGGAAGACCGAAACGAAGATGGCTGCAAGACATCGTTGATGATCTGGAAATGGATGCAGCAGCAGCAGGCCATCTTGCTCACAACCGAGAGGCCTACAGGAGTGCTGTTTGGGAGGCAAAGTTCCGCAAGGGACATGCAAAGGAATGAATGAATGAATGATATTTGAAGATCTCTTTTGTAGCATTTACATTCAAAGGCATTTATGTGTTTCTCAGCTGTTTTGTTAAGTGTCCAGGTCTCATAGGCATATGTTGCGGTGGGAAAGATGCATACCTTTAAAAATCTTATTTTTGTAGTTCTGTCTGTTCCTCTCCACAGCTTCCTTAGTTGTTATACTTTTTGAAGAGCGATAGACGTCCTCCTTTTAATTTCCCTCATTGTATTTCCATTGTTAGTTAGTAATGATCCAAGATATTCAAAACTCTCCACTTCTTCCAATTTTTCCTCACTGATACATATTTCAACTGCCTTATTGTTTTGTCAGTTGTCATCAGTTTAGTTTTCTTCGCATTAAGATAGAGGTTTTGCTCTTCACTGTTCTTATGGACTGATATAATTAGTTTTTCCATTCTTTGATGTGTTATGGACAGTAATACCGTGTCATCAGCATATCTAATCTCTGATATTTCAGAACCTTCAAGTGTTATTGCATCGTAATATCCTTTGTTACATCTTCTCTAACATTCCTCATTATATTTTCTGTATACAAGTTAAATAAGTGATGTGACAATATGCACATCTGACGGACCTCTTGTTTTATGTCAAACCAAGTTGTTGTGTCACCATTTATTCTTACTGCTGCCTGCTGGTCTAGATATGGCAGTGATATTAATTGTATCAAATGTGTTGGAAATCCCCAAAAGTCGCACCATGTACATTATATGACTCTTGCTTTGGACTGCATGTGGTATTCTAACTTTGTTTCGATTGTAATAGTACAGGGTTTTCTGTTAGTTAGTTTGCAATAGTTAAAGGGATATAATCAATATTATAGTAAAGATAGAGTTAAGCTTCTGCTTATTGTAACCGATCTAAAAATAGGAAGCTCACATGTAACTTTTGGTTAGTAAGCTTATGAAATATGTAGGTAGCCCGAGACTGACACAACAGAGTAATTAAAGTCAAGCTTGGGCAAAATTTTGAGTGACATGTTTGTTTAAGACACCAGGAATTTGTAAAACATGAATTTGAACGAAACTACTTGGATGTCTCGTGGGCGAAGTTCACGAAACGTGCTCATTAATTCTGGAATAGTTTTTAGATCATTCTTGAGTTAGAGACCAGAGTGAGATGAAGTTTTTAGTTTGTCAGTGACGCTTGAGTCAGTTTTTTTGGTAACATGTAAAGCACAGTTGTTGTTTCTTGTTAAAGCTTTCCCAGGAAAGAGTTAAAAGGAATACATGTTGTAAATGTACGCTCTAGTACTTTTGTGTAGTTAGGGCCTTGTCCCAAAGTGTGCAGATTAGAATGGGAGTTCTGAGACGAGTTATATTCCTTGTTGGAAATGTGAGTATGTACACGTAATTTTTGTTGCATTAATGTATGGACTTTGCTCCCATGTGACGTCTGAATACTCACGCAGGGACTCTCTTTTTGTAATGATGTTTTGGCCAAAGGGGACTTTTCATTCAACCTCACGTACGTCATCTCTCATTCTATCACAAATAAATGTTCTATAATATGTCTGACAACAGATTTTGTGGATCACGCTGTTTATTCTGTGTCAGTGAAGTAGAGCAACAGCATGTTTCCGCTGAACTTGTGGATATATGTGTGGATTTGTTGTGTATTTGGATTGTGCGATTACTTGCGTATAGTCTTGTAACAAAAGAGTAAAATCTATTTTCTTTAAACTGATAACTTGAATATTGAGGAGAAAGTTAATAACTTTCCCATAGCCTCAGTAGAAATCACAGTACTGGTTAATATCAAACTTATTCTTTGTCTGGCATTTTGCCTTTCCAACCAGAACAGCACTGTTACTTCAGTGCAGCCATGACAGGCGGTCTTGCTGTTCACGTTCACACTTTAGTCACACGTACCCTACTACTTTAGTAGTCGATCTCAAGCTGTCGTGCAGGCTGTGTACAGACAAGTGTACTATACTAATACTATTACTATGGTCACGATAGAACGCTTTTCAAATACACTGCCATGAAAAGATGAGAAAACATTATAAAATCTGTTTTATAATTTAGTAATTTTACAGCGCTATATATTGTCTTAAAGTTTTTGTTACATTTAAACAATTTTCAAAGTGGTAAAAAAATTCCCCCTTCCTCGCCCCATATTACACGGGATTTAACAACTTTCGGCGTTAACAGACACAGAATCCAGTCTATTAGACCGTGAACTGGAGGATTTACTCTACAGTGATAATAAAATGTGTCAGACTTGCAGTTATCTTAAACAAATGAGACACGCAAAGTATGCTGGGATATCAGGTAAACCCATTCCGTCATTACAAAAGACTTATGTGGGTCTTGTTTTGTGTCAAACCAGAGGATAATCTCACGTCTAGAACCAAGTCTGAGACGTGTAAGCTAGTCTATCACAGCTTGTAGATTTTCCTTGGTCATGATTTGAACAGGTTTTATTTTCACACTCTTACAGGCAAGTTATAAATAATGTATTGTAAACGTTTGTTTGTTTTGTCGCTCATTTTTTTTTTCATAGTTGATATCCGCAGAACTACCACAAACCATTGTAAAATTTAGTTGAGAAATGAAAATGTATAAAGTTTGTGAAATTTATTAATCACATTTACCTTAGAGATCATTTTTATGGTGGCTATTATCTTTACGTAGAGATCACATTTACTGTAGTGTATGATCTTTACTCTAGTGGTCACCTTTACCGCAGCAATCAACTTTATCACAGCGATCATTTTTACAGCAGAGATGAACTTTGGGTTGTAACAAACAGCTTAAACTCCCTGTTAAATAAAACAAATCACCGAACCCTGTAAAAAAAAAGTCCACTGGCCATCTTTGGGTTGTAACAAATAGCTTAAACACCCTCTTAAAGAAATCACCGAACCCTGTAAAAAGTCCACTGGCCATCTTGACACTGACATGTACTGACGAAGAAGGAAAGACAAGCCAAATACAGATTTACTGTAGGGAAAATAAGAGAGACAAGAAATTAATTTCTTCAGTATCAATGTTAGTAGTAAAATTTGCGCAAATCACCATTTTAATAAATACAAAAGTTTGTATGATTGATGTCATCATCATCATCATGTGCCGTGCCGACTGGCGTTGGCTATTATGCTTCTCCAGAGTACACGATCCTTCATGCAGGCCATCAGCTCAGTTGATGATCTCCTCTCACACCATCCCGTCAGACTGTCCAGTATCATTTCTCTTGGTCTTCCTCTTGATCTTCTTCCTTCTATTTTTCCTGTTGTTATAATATTTTCAATGCCCCCTCTTCTCATTGCATGTCCTATGAAAGTACATTGTCTCTCTCTTATCTTTTTGACAAGGTTTTTTGTCTCTCCAGCTCTTCTCCTACATTCTTCATTAGTTATTTTTGCTGTCCAGGGGATTCGCAACATTCTTCTAATAAACCACATTTCTGCTGCTTCCAATGATTTTTGTGCAGACTTGCCTATTGTCCATGATTCACTTCCATATAACAAGATAGGTTCAATATAGCATTTTAGGACTCGTTTTCTAACATTCATTGATAAGGATGTGTTGGTCAATATGTTTCTCATTCTCTGAAATGCAGTCTTTGCTTGGCCTATTCTGTTCCTAATTTCTGTTCTGCATTTCCCATCTGAAGTTATTACTGCTCCAAGGTATTTGAATTTCTGCACCTGCTTTAGAACAGTTCCGTTTAATTTAATACTGCATGCTGGTGGATTCTGTTTCTTAGATATAACCATAGTCTCTGTCTTTTTATGTTCAAAGTAAGGCCTTTCTGTTCACTTTCTTTGGCGACTTTATTCAAGAGATTTTGCAGGTCTTGTTGGTTCTCAGCTATCAGTACTGTGTCGTCAGCATACCGAAGGTTGTTAATATTGTATCCTCCAATTTTTATGCCTGGTTCTGTGATGATTGTTCTTAGAATATTCTCGCTATACAGAGAAAAAAGGTCTGGAGATAGTACACATCCTTGTCGCACCCCTTGTTTTATAGGTTGATATTTTCCAATTCTATTTTCAACTCGAACTGCTGCTTCTTGCTGCCAGTATAGATGTTTTACAATCCTAAGGTCTTTGCCGTCTATATTGATGTCTTCAAGCATTTTAATAATTTCATTATGTTTCACCTTGTCAAATGCCTTGGTGTAATCAATGAAGCATAAGTAGAGATCTTTCTGTACTTCTAAAGCTCTTTCTGTTAGTGTTCGTAAAGCATAAATGGCATTGTGTGTTCCCTTTCCTTCAACAAATCCAAACTGTTCATCTGCTATTTCCATTTTTATCTTTTTCCTTGTTCTTCTCATGATTATTCTCAGAAGTAGCTTCGTTATGTGACACGAGAGGCTGATAGTCCGGTGGTCGTCACATTCCTTTGCACCTGGTTTCTTTGGTAGTGCTATAAACGTGGATTTAATCAGGTCACTGGGAATATAACCACTGTTGTAAATGTCATTCAGTAACTTGGTTATTATTTTTATTCCTGTCTCCTCTAGTGCCTCTATTTCTTCTATTGTTATATTATCAGGCCCAGTAGCTTTTCCTTTCTTCATGTGTTTGATGGCATCTATGATTTCATCTTCAAGTATTGGTGGTCCCTCACAGTTTTCAGTATCTGGTGTTAATTCTGGTCTTTCTCCTCCATATAGCTCACCGATATACTCTGTCCACCTGTCCACAATGTCTTCTTTTCCCATTAACATTTTACCTTCTTTCGATTTCAGGCATCCTGTGGTATATTTTGTTTTCCTGCCTGTGAGTTCATTAATTCGTTTGTGCATGTTTTTGCTGTCTTTAATATGAGAGTCCTCTATCTGTCTGCACTGCTCATTTAACCACACTTCTTTTGCTTCTCTGCATTTGCGTCTTATTTCTTTATTTATCTTGTTATATTTTTTCTCGTTATTTTTACTCCTCCTCCTCTTGTCCATCAGTCCTAAGATGTCGTCTGTCATCCATTTATTTTTAGGGGCTTCTTTTTTGGTGGTATTATCTCCTTAACAGTTTGGTGGATAGAATCTCTTAACATTTCCCATTGTTCATCTATACTATTTATCTTTGCTATTGCATTGTATCTATTTGTTATAATAACTTTGTATTGTTCTCTTAGTTCTTGGTCATTTTTAAGAAGTTCTGTATTCAGTTTGATGTTTCTCACTTTTCTGCCTGCTTTCTTTAGTTTTATTCTAACTTTTCCACAGAGTGGATCATGGTCACTATTGCAGTCAGCTCCTGGCATGGTTTTTGTTGTCAGTAATGCATTGCGGAATCGTTTGTTGATTAATATGTAGTCTATCTGGTTAAAGGTCTTTTTGTCTGGACTGCACCACGTTGCCAGTCTTCGAGGATGTTGTTTAAACCAGGTGTTTCCTACAACCATGCTGTGTATTCTTGCCCATTCAATTAATTTATAACCTCTGTCATTCCTCTCCCCCAGTCCATAGTCACCAACGATGTCTGAAGTTCTTCCTTTACCAACTTTGGCATTAAAATCTCCCATGACTATGGTAACTTCATGTGACTTTGTGTGTTTTAGTGCTGTCTCTATGTCATTATAAAATAGCTGTAAATCTTCTTCAGAGCTTTCAGATGTTGGAGCATACACTTGTATAATATTTATGTTTATTGGTTGTCCTTTCAGTTGGGCTAGCAGGACTCGGTCCGAGATGTTCAAATATCCTACAATTGTCCTTGCCGTTTGTTCATCAAATATAATTCCTACTCCTCGTTCGTGTTTCTCACTTCCTGAATATATTATTGTATATTTATCTGAGTTTATCTTCCCTGCACCTGTCCATCTAACTTCACTCATTCCTAATATGTTGATCTTCATCCTTTCCATTTCCATCTTTACATTTTCTAATTTTCCAGCCTGGAATAAAGTTCTAACATTCCATGTTGCTATTTTGAACTTGCTATTTTTGCCACCAGTAGCTTGATGACGATCTGGCCTCACCTGTGGCTCGTGAGCTGCCCTACCGGACGAGGCTGTTCCAGAGGAACATCCATTAACGTCGTTCATGATGAATCGATTAATCTGTTTAAGCATAATTATTCTTGGGAATTACAACAGTGGTTTCCCGTTGCCTTCTGTCGGTTTGTGTACGGACTCTCCGCTAGCCTTTGGACTCCCTGTCCTACCCGCAAGGCAGCGGGAGCGAGAGGTTTTAAGGCGCCTCTGACCCGCCTGGTATTCCCTTCACTGAGCACCTGAGGCACTTTATAGGAGTAGTAGAGCCACCTACTACCCCACCTCGCTCTCTGAGTCTACCGCCAGTTGGTCCGCGCCTGCTTATTTGGATAACTCCTTATTCACAGGGATCCTCCATATCTGGAGGACTTTCACCATCCGCCACCTGTGACGCGCTGGGTTGGGGATGGTCGCCCCAGCTTTACCCAGAAAATTGATGTACTATTACTAATTTTAACGGAAATACCCGGTATCCCAACAGTCTTTGCGATTCTGCTTTTTTTTAAAAATCGGATTTCACCCCCACCCAATACACGAGGACTTCACACAGTGAAGTGACAGAGCACAGTCATGTATGGTTAGCCTTCGAGTTCTTGATATTGTGTATGATTTTTCCAAGATAAATCATACAACCCTGTGCTCTGCCAACCTTATTTGTTTCATCATTATAGTGACAGATCACTTCGTATTAATATTACGAGTTACCTAAGTAGGATAATTGTCAGTTTTTAGTTGACTGAGATTGAGTCAGTACTGCAGAGACAGACATTTCTGTATCTATTACAAGTTTGATACAGCACAGAAAAGATTTGTCTACATGAAGCTGTGCATGTTACAGTTATAGACACCCAGTGTCCCGTACTCTCAGTGATGTCCCAGTCTGTTAATAAATGTTTAGATATTATTTACACATGCTACATATACTAAACAGTCCAGAAACGTGAAATAAACAGTCAAAAAGGATACACAATGTACTGCAAGAATACAGGAAGATATTGACAGACATGACTGATCGTACAAACAGACATGACACTTTTCTTTCTGGGTCTTCTTTATAAAAAAACTGAACGAGGCTACGAATTTTAAAACAAATTGTCTTTATATGTGGAAACAATCTGCAAAACAAACACCCATTCATTCATTCATTTGCATGTCCCTTGCGGAACTTTGCCTCCCAAACAGCACTCCTGTAGGCCTCTCGGTTGTGAGCAAGATGGCCTGCCGCTGATGCATCCATTCGCAGATCATCAACGATGTCTTGCAGCCATCTTCGCCTTGGTTTTCCTCTCTTTCTTTTTCCCATTACGTACCTTTCCAAGACGGTCTTCTCTAGATTATCATGACGTTTAGTCTGTCCAAAATATTTAAATTTTCTCTTTTTAATCCTCTTTACTAGCCACCCTTCTTCAATATGAAGTTCTTGAAGTATAGATATATTTGTTATTTTTTTGTGTCCACGATATCTGAAGAACTCTTCTGTAGCATTTACATTCAAAGGCATTTTTCTCAGCTGTTTTGTTAAGTGTCCAGTTCTCACAGGCATATGTTGCGATGGGAAAGATGCATACCCTTAAAAATCTTATTTTTGTGGTTATGTCTGCTCCTCTCCACAAATTCTTTAGTTGTTTTAGTTTCTGAAGAGCGATAGATGTCCTCCATTTAATTTCCCTCATTGTATCTCCATTATTAGTTAGTAGTGATCCAAGATATTCAAACCTCTCCACTTCTTCCAGTTTTTCCTCATTGATACATATTTCAACTGCCTTGTTTGTTTTGTCAGTTGTCATTAATTTAGTCTTCTTTGCATTAAGATAGAGGTTTTGCTCTTAGCTGTTCTTGCGGACTGACCTAATTGGTTGTTCCATTCCTTTTGTTTTTATATGTGGAAACAATCCGTTAAACACACAGCCTTATGTAAAACAACAGAGGGGAGAGACGGGCAGAGAAGTACTGAAAGAGATATAATCATTGTATAACTAAAAATAAACTTTGGTTATGTGTATTACTAAAACTGTGTGTAAGTAATGACAAAAATTGTATTATGCATATCTATTTACGATGGACTACCTGATATGTGAATTCATGATTTATGATAATAGAGTGAAAATATCTTGTATGCCTATATATTTGCATGTGGTTCGCGTCAAAGAAGAATCTCTTTTGTCCAGCATATTTTCATTAATCTACCATCTTTCTGTCTCTAGTCTTAGTCTACCATCTTTCTGTCTCTAGTCTTAGTCTATCATCTTTCTGTCTCTAGTTTTAGTCTACCATCTTTCCGTCTCTAGTTTTAGTCTATCATCTTTCTGTCTCTAGTTTTAGTCTACCATCTTTCCGTCTCTAGTTTTAGCCTATCATCTTTCTGTCTCTAGTCTTAGTCTACCATCTTTCTGTCTCTAGTTTTAGTCTATCACAGTTCTGTCTCTTGTCTTAGTCTACCATCTTTGTGTTTCTAGTTTTAGTCCGAAATCATTCTGTCTTTAGTTTTAGTCCACCATCATTCTGTCTCTAGTCTTAGTCCACCATCATTCTGTCTCTAGTTTTAGTTAACATCTTTCTGTCTCTAGTCTTAGTCCACTATCGTTCTGTTTCTAGTCTTAGTCCACCATAGGTCTGTCTCTAATCTTAGTCCACCATCGTTCTGTCTCTAGTCCTCACTTTGACTTGTTCTAAACTTGTGTGTTCTGGAAGTTAATACTGTATTGAATAACTAAACAGATAAAGACTCACTGTCAAGGAGTTAGTACCTACAAGAAAACTACATACCAACAGTGATGTTATCTCATGCACATTAGAAACGCACTTATATACTTATTCATTTTTGATTGGACTAATTATCTGTACAAAAAGTCAAATCTCAGCGAAAAATAAAGAAAAAACAGAAAGTGTTTGTGGTTATGGTTTATGTTCTGGGTCATCATTATTGCCCTTGGGACATGTCCACAACTGCTTAGATTCTCTCTCTCCCTCTTTCCGCTCCCCCTCCAAATAAACAATACATACCCATCAGCATCCTGCGGCTGATAGTGCTGGTCCTGTATTACTTGACAGGTTCCTTCACTCGTCCAGTATGTCTCTCTTTCCTGACTGTGCCAATCTGTACTCCCATCTCTCTCAGTCAAAGCAGCGACGTGGATCCAATGTCTCTCTTTCCTGACTGTGCCAATCTGTACTCCCAGCTCTCTCAGTCAAAGCAGCAGTCTGGATTTTGTGCCCTGAAAGTCCTCCACTCATCTCTCTGAGAGCGTTAACAATATCAGCTCGATCTAGTGGTTGCCCATCTGTGATGATGGCAGAGCCGACAAACCTGTCAGATCTCTCATTCCCCTGGATGCTCCAGTGCCCAGACACATAGATGAAGGTGACTGCGGATCATTGGTTTCTGCAATGACTCAAGCCACTGCCTGCGTACAGAACCTGCCTCGACCTTCTGGATCATACCTACTCGATCACTTAGTATGCAGACACGGGCGTAGTCCCGTGACTTCTGCCGCTCGAATGCTTTCGTCACAGCCATCACCTCCATCGTCACGCTGCTTGTTCTCACAGAGAAGACACGGATGGCTTCCTGGATTGTTCTTCCCACTGAGCGTGCTGTGAATGTCCATGCGCTCCACTGATATCGTACAACGGACCCATCTGCATGAATAGCTGCATCTGCCTAACTGGAGTTTTTGTTGACAAGTGTATTAACCTCTACATTCACAGTAAGTGGAGTTCCCTACTCTTCTTGTCAAACCTGACACTACATGAGAAGGTGCCCTTCAATACTGGAGGCACTGACATCCACTCCTCGACAAGGCTGATGTTGTTAAGTTCACAGACCTGCTTGATAACCTCCCCTGCATGACCCATTCTGCCCTTCTTTAGCCTGTCACCCTTTTCTTTTATGAGTTCTTGGTGCAATGGATGCTCCTTATCTGAACTTATCTTGAGGTATGCAACGTCCTCCAGATCGTGATCCTGTGAATTATGGTAGGGAGTTCAAGGAAGTATCTCATTCCTACACAGGAAGTGTCCCTTGTACACTCTAAGTTAATGCCCGTGGCTTCATTTTGTACCTTTTCTAATTTTTCGATCTGAGCAGGGCTGACAATTAGGATATCTAGGGCGTATTCGATGGGTGTAAGGACCAGCCCCTAGTACAGAAGTATTAGTAACCTTTGCTCAGTGCTGGCAGCTGCAAGGACCTTCATTGCCAATAGATCTTTGTCAGCTTTGTTATCACGTGGTCAACATATTCTTTGAAACACCAGACTGCAATCTACCTTCATTTTCAAGTATGTCATCAAGTTGGTTCTGGTCTTATCTTCGCCACCCTATCTCACAACATTCGTATAGTTTTGGTCACATCCTCTCCACTCAATCTGACAACAGTAGTACAGTTCTGGTCACATCCTTTCTACCCAATTTGACAAAATTAGTATAGTTCTGGTCACATCCTCTCCACTCAATCTGACAACAGTAGTATAGTTCTGGTCACATCCTCTCCACTCAATCTGACAACAGTAGTATAGTTCTGGTCACATCCTCTCCACTCAATCTGACAACAGTAGTATAGTTCTGGTCACATCCTCTCCACTCAATCTGACAACAGTAGTATAGTTCTGGTCACATCTTCTCCACTCAATCTGACAACAGTAGTATAGTTCTGGTCACATCCTCTCCACTCAATCTGACAACAGTAGTATAGTTCTAGTCACATCTTCTCCACTCAATCTGACAACAGTAGTATAGTTCTGGTCACATCCTCTCCACTCAATCTGACAACAGTAGTATAGTTCTGGTCACATCCTCTCCACTCAATCTGACAACAGTAGTATAGTGCTGGTCACATCCTTTCTACCCAATTTGACAAAATTAGTATAGTTCTGGTCACATCCTCTCCACTCAATCTGACAACAGTAGTATAGTTCTGGTCACATCCTCTCTACCCAATCTGAGAAATTAGTATAGTTCTGGTCACATTCTCTCCACTCAATCTGACAACAGTAGTATAGTTCTGGTCACATCCTCTCCACCCAATCTGACAAAATTAGTATAGTTCTGGTCACATCCTCTCCACTCAGTCTGACAAAATTGGTATAGTTCTGGTCACATCCTCTCCACTCAGTCTGACAAAAGTAGTATAGTTCTGGTCACATCCTCTCCACTCAGTCTGACAAAAGTAGTATAGTTCTGGTCATATCCTTGCCACCAAATCTGACAAAATTAGTATAGTTCTGGTCACATTCTCTCCACTCAATCTGACAACAGTAGTATAGTTCTGGTCACATCCTCTCCACCCAATCTGACAAAATTAGTATAGTTCTGGTCACATCCTCTCCACTCAGTCTGACAAAATTGGTATAGTTCTGGTCACATCCTCTCCACTCAGTCTGACAAAAGTAGTATAGTTCTGGTCACATCCTCTCCACTCAGTCTGACAAAAGTAGTATAGTTCTGGTCATATCCTTGCCACCAAATCTGACAAAATTAGTATAGTTCTGGTCACATCCTCTCCACCCAATCTGACAAAATTGGTATAGTTCTGGTCACATCCTCTCCACTCAGTCTGACAAAATTGGTATAGTTCTGGTCACATCCTCTCCACTCAGTCTGACAAAATTGGTATAGTTCTGGTCACATCCTCTCCACTCAGTCTGACAAAATTGGTATAGTTCTGGTCACATCCTCTCCACTCAGTCTGACAAAAGTAGTATAGTTCTGGTCATATCCTTGCCACCAAATCTGACAAGTATGTGTGTTGACAATAAAGGACCATGGCATTGATACTTTTGTAGGGTTGACCAGGGCATCAGACACTTCACACCAGGAGGAGATACCATCGAGTTCGCTCTGCAGGGCATTGACGGTCTCTTATTTGCCTCTTCCCTGTCAACACACTAGAATATCATCAGCAAATCACACGGTCCTTCTCTCCCAACACGGTGTTGTTTGGTGATTATTGCTGTGTACACACTGAATAAGAATGGTGATAGTGTGGAACCTTGCTGCAAACCTGACATACTGTTATCATCTCTGAAGACCAACTGCCACATCTGTAAACCTTGACATATTGTTATCAGAATAGAAGACCAACTGCCACATCTGTAAACCTTGACATATTGTTATCAGCATTGAAGACCAACTGTGACATCTATAAACCTTGACATATTGTTATCAGCATTGAAGACCAACTGCCACATCTATAGACCTTGACATATTGTTATCAGCATAGAAGACCAACTGCCACATCTGTAAACCTTGACATATTGTTATCAGCTCTGAAGACCAACTGCCACATCTGTAAACCTTGACATATTGTTATCAGCTCTGAAGACCAACTGCCACATCTGTAAACCTTGACATACTGTTATCAGCTCTGAAGACCAACTGCCACATCTATAAACCTTGTCATATTGTTATCAGCATTGAAGACCAACTGCCACATCTATAAACCTTGACATATTGTTATCAGCATTGAAGACCAACTGCCACATCTATAAACCGTGACATATTGTTATCAGCATTGAAGACCAACTGCCACATCTATAAACTTTGACATATTGTTATCAGCATAGAAGACCAACTGCCACATCTGTAAACCTTGACATATTGTTATCAGCTCTGAAGACCAGCTGCCACATCTATAAACCTTGACATATTGTTATCAGCTCTGAAGACCAACTGCCACATCTACAAACCTTGACATACTGTTATTGGCACTGAAGACCAAATGCCACATCTTAGACCCATCTTTCTTGGGAACAGGGCTGCAGTTATCCTTCTGATAAGGAGAGGGTGTAATTTGAGTCTAAGAAGAATGAGCATTAGGTAGTTAAATGTTACTTTCTTGAGACTGGTATTAGGTAGTTAAATGTTATTCTGTTGAGACTGGTATTAGGTAGTTAAATGTTACTCTGTTGGGACTGCTATTAGGTAGTTAAATGGTACTCTCAAGAGGCCAGTATTAGGTTGTTAAATGGTGCTCTGTTGAGACTGGTATTAGATAGTTAAATGATACTCTGTTGGGACTGCTATTAGGTAGTTAAATGGTACTCTCAAGAGGCCAGTATTAGGTTGTTAAATGGTGCTCTGTTGAGACTGGTATTAGATAGTTAAATGGTACTCTGTTGAGACTGGTATTAGATAGTTAAATGGTACTCTGTTGGGACTGGTATTAGGTAGTTAAATGGTACTCTGTTTGGGCTGGTATCAAATAGTTACATGGTACTCTTAAGGGGCTGGTATTAGGTAGTTAAATGGTACTCTTAAGGGGCTGGCATTATGCAGTTAAATGGTACTCTTAAGGGGCTGGTATTAGTTAATTAAATGGTACTCTTAAGGGCTAGTATTAGATAGTTAAATGGTACTCTTAAGGGGCTGGTATTAAGTAGTTAAATGTTACTTTTAATGGGCTGGTATTATGTAGTTAAATGGTACTCTGTTGGGGCTAGTATTAGGTAGTTAAATAGTACTCTTAATGGGCTGGTATTAGATAGTTAAATTCCCCTGGGAACAACTGTGTTAAGAGCACACTTATCTTAACATAGTGTTTGTGAGACAGGGAACATAGATCTGTTTGCTTAAAAACTCTGACCTACTTCTGTAGCCCAGAAACTTGTAGCAATCAACACTAATTTTAATTGTTATTTTTGTAAAATGTAATGTCAGGTTGGTGGACGGATGGGGACATGGAGATCTCTGGTGGGGATGAGGGACATCTGGTGTGAAACCAATGAATCCAGGACGTGACAAGCCTATAGGTCTTTACAACAATGGCTATCAGAATGATGTAAACAAAACAGAGCCAGCAGACTATAGGTGGTGGGGAATGGATAGCGTTGAAGCATTCATCAGATTCCTCATCTCAAAATCAGAGTGGCTTTGTGGAACTGTCTCCAAACCATCTGACATGGAGAAGGGACTTACATACAGCCACCAGAGGCTGGAAAACAAAGTTTTGGCCAGGCCAGCCACACTGTCCTCATGGCAGTCCGAGCAAGACCACAGTCTGCCCTAGCAAGGAAAGGTGCTGAAGTCGGAGTTACCCAGCCAAAAGGCGCATCACAAAAATCAGGGTAAAACGCATTATCGCTAATGAAATGTCTCTATCTGCAGTATTCAAACATGGTGCTCGCCCTGTGAAGACTAACCAGGCAGGTGCAGTGCCGGGCCCCCTGCCTCGAAAGGGTCCACCCAATGCTACTGGAGGTCCTCTCAGTTCATCTTGTGGAGTCAGGAGACATGAGAGTAGAGCTACTGGCCAAAAAATACAATGGAAGAAAACAGTCAAAAAGCAAGAACTTAAAATAATGCAGTGGAATGCTGAGGGTGTCAGCAGTGTTAGAGATGGCTGTATCAAAAAGGTGGAACTAGAGAACATACTTTTTGCAGAGCAGGTAAGTATATGCTGCATACAGGAGACACACCTAACCAAAGATGCCGCCTTTAAAATCAGAGGCTACCAGTGTTTTAGATCAGACCGACAGGACAGAAGAAAAGGAGGAGTACTCACACTTGTTAAGAATAACATCAGTGCATGTCAGGTGGAAGTGTTCATGGAAGGAGCCGAATATCAGATGATCCATCTAAAAAGTAGTAATACAGATTTCCACCTCCTTAACTATTACTGTCCTAATGACCGCCCGCTTGCTTTAGAAACAATCCCACACAAAGAGAGACTGATGGTCTGTGGCGATTTTAACAGCCATTCCCAGAGCTGAGGCTATGACCACATAGACAAGAGAGGAGAGGAAGTTGAGAGCTGGCAGGATGATAATGGACTTCTCCAGATCAACCAGCCAATGGATCCCCCAACATTTTACTCAAGGGCTTGGCGTACAACCTCAACACCAGATCTGGCATTCCACTCTCCAGATCTGAAGTGGAAGATTACACGTGAAGTTGGAAAACAACTTGGAGGTAGCGACCATCGACCAGTCTTTCTGACAATAGAAAATGAACTCCTTAACACCAGTAGCCCTCTCCCCAGATGGAACTATAAAAAAAGCAAACTGGACAATGTACAGACATCGTACAGGTATCCTGGTGGGACAGCTGTCCATAGAAGGATATTAACAGCATAGTGAAGGAATTCAATGCTTGTATCCTTCAGGCTGCCCGTGAAACCATTCCCAGAGGAGCTGGTAGGGACTATAAACCATACTGGTCTAGTGAGCTGGGAAAACTCCATGATGATGTGGAAGCAGCTCAAAAGCAAGCAGAAAATAGACCATGCCAAGAACACCACATTAATTACCAACATTCTAAGGCCAAATTTCAGAGAGCCAAGCTGCAAGCCAGATGGGAAAGTTGGAGAGAGAAAACAGAGTCCCTAAACTTTGAAAAGGATGGAAGGAAATGTGGAAACTAATCAAACAGTTAAATGATGAGAGTGTGGAAGAAGTACAAAGATTACACTAACAGAGGATGGGAAAACTCTTACAGGTAAGCAGGTAGCAGATCACTTTGCTCGCATGTTTGCACAGGACTGCAACATTGATATCCATCCAGAGAAAGAGCGTGCAGTGCGCACTGACCCACAGAAAGAGAGGAACAAGGCAGAAAAGTGGAGGTCATGGATGCACCAACCACACGCAGCGAGTTAGACCTAGCAGTCAGTAAACTGAAACCAAGGAAATCACCAGGACCAGTGGAGTGTCCAATGAAATGATCAAGAACCTGGGAATGGCAGCAATGGGAAAGCTGTTGGATATTTTCAATATGTGCTGGAGCACAGGTAAGTTACCTCAAACCTGGAAGGAAGCAAGCATGGTACCACTGCTAAAGCCAGGGAAAAACAGTGATACTGCCTCCAGCTACAGGCCAATCAGTCTCACTAGCTGCCTATGCAAAACGATGGAACGCATCATTGACCTGAGGCTAAAATGGTACCTAGAAAGTGAAAACCTTCTCGTTCCACAACAAGCAGGATTTAGGCAGTACTACAGTACGGAAGATCAAGTGACCTATCTCTCTCAAGAGATTGATGATGCATTCCAAGAGAAAAACCTTGTACCAGCAGCATGGATAGACCTAAAGAAAGCCTTTGATAAAGTATGGAAAAAAGGTCTGCTGTGGAAACTAAGAAACTGCAATGTGAATGGAAGACTGTACAACTGGATGAAGTCCTATTTACACAATAGAAGAGCTAGAGTAGTAATGGATGGACACAAAAGCCAGAAAGTACTTCTGCGACACAGTGTACCACAAGGAGGAGTCCTTTCGCCTACACTATTCCTTGTATTCATTAATGACCTGGTCAAGGAACTTCCCTATGGAATCAAAGCAGCACTGTATGCAGATGATTTGGTCATGTGGTGTACAGATGAATATGCAACAGTTGCTACACAGAGACTCCAAAGAGCAGCAGACATCTTGACATCATGGACAAACAAATGGTGTGTAAGTATCAACACAGAGAAATCAAGTACCACTCTGTTCACTCTCTCATCTAAACAGAAAGCAGGTAAGATCTTTGTAAATGAAATATCCTTAAGGATGGACAACCAACCCACTTACTTAGGAGTGACTCTTGACTCAAAACTGACTTGGAAGCAACACATCAACAGTGCAGAAGCAAAAGCCAGAAGAAAACTAGCCATATTAAGAAAATTAAGTGGAACCACATGGGGAGCTAGTGAAAGAATCCTCAAGAACGTATACCAGCAAAGTATTCTACCACATTTAGAATATGGCTCAACATCTTGGTGCACAGCATCAAACACTACGCTGCATAATCTAGACAAGGTTCAAAATCAGTCACTACAGATTATCACAGGTGCCATGAGGTCCACACCAATAGTAGAAATGCAGAAAATAGTTGGTGTTCAAGCGCTAAAGGTACGTAGAGACACCAAGGTCATGTCCATGGGAGAGAAATTCCTTAGCTCTGTAAGCCATCCCTGAAGGAGAGATTCAATAACTTGGCATTAAGATGGCTTAAAAGAAGCAGCTTCATTCACCAGGCCAAGCGTATGCGTAAGCTGATACCTGACCTTCCAACTGTAGTCGCTCCATTATCATCTGTACCAGAGCATACACCATGGAAAGAAGCAGATTATACACAAATACAGAATGGTGAGATGCAAAGCAGCCTTGTAAGATCAACAGCCACACTTAGAGTGCTAGATGACAAATATCCATGTGACACCTGGATACGTGTGTATACAGATGGATCTGCACACAATGCCATAAAGAATGGAGGGGCAGGAGCACATATTGAATATCCAAACAACACCGCTGACAAGATTTCCATCTTATCTTATATCTTATATCTTCTTATATCCTTCCCGTGCCGTTAAACGTCACATAGGGCTCGCAAAGTAGTTCCCCAATTTTTCCTGTCTCCGGCAAGTCTTTCAACCTCATCAAAGGATTTTATGCCTGTTAACTTGGCCTCTATTAATAATGTCCTCTTCAGAGTTTCACGCAGTCTGCCCCTTTTTCTTCGGCCTGTTGTGTTCCACTTGATAGCTTGTTTTGGGATTCTCTGATCATTTCTTCTCATCAAGTGACCAATATATGTCCATCTCCTTTTCCTGATCGCCCATGAGACTGGTTGTTGTTCAGTCATCTGTCTTATCTCTGCATTGTTCTTGAATTCATTCCACTTGATGCCGAGTATTTTCCTTATGCATTTGTTTTCAAAAGAGTCTAATTTCTTTTCTATTTCTTTAGTTGTTTTCCAGCTTTCGCATGCATAAATGAGGGTGGATATTACATTTGAATTGAATAGTCTTAACTTGGTTTTTGTGCTTATAACTTTTGAATTCCATATGTTCTCAAGATTCTTAAAGACTGATGCTGCTTTTGCAATTCTGATCCTAACTTCCTTTCTATTGTCAAGATTTCCATACCCACTGGAAAATACTGCAACAATTTTGATGCAGAAGTTAGGGCAATTATTGCTGCAGTTGAAAAACTATCAGACTCCAGAATTGATACATGTCCTGTAGTAATTCTCACAGATGCAAGATCAGTACTGGAAGCTCTTCAGTGCAACAAACTACCAGACCTTAAGGATGCCTTGTCAAGAGTTGGCTTACAACATGGAGTCACTTTGCAATGGATTCCCTCCCACTGTGGGATACCAGGCAATGAGAAAGCTGACCATCTGGCCAAAGAGGGCACTGAAATGGAGCAACCAGACATACCAATCACCTATAATCAGAAGAAAAGCATGATAAAAACCTACAGGAAGCCACAAGCACCACCACATGATGACTATCACATGCTAAACAGAAAGGAACAAGTCACCATCTTCCGTCTCCGAACTGGACACACCCGACTCCGAAGTCTAATGTATACAAAGTTTAAGGTTGGTACTACTAATCTATGTACATGTGCCCGGGTGCCCCAAACTGTGGAACATATCCTCCAGAACTGCACCAACTATGAAACACTGAGAAATAATTACTGGCCCAGTGAAACCACTAAAGAAGATAAGCTCTATGGTTCCATACATGAATTACAAAAAACAGTGAAATTTATTCAAGAGACAGGACTGCAGATATAGACAGACAATGCGAACGAAGAAGAAGAAGATAGTTAAATGGTACTCTGTTGGGACTGGTATTAGGTAGTTAAATAGTACTCTTAAGGGGCTTGTATTAGGTAGTTGAATAGTACTCTTAAGGGGCTTGTATTAGGTAGTTGAAAGGTACTCTTAAGGGCCTGGCATTAGGTAGTTAACGGTACTCTTAAGGGACTGGTTTTAGGTAGTTATACGGTACTATTTAGCGGTTGGTATTAGTTGGTTATATGGTACTCTTAAGCAGCTTGTATTAGGTAGTTAAATGGTACTCTTAAGGGGCTGAACATGTCTTTCCTCGTGTCTGAAATCCTTCAATGACGTCCTGAGCAAAGACTGCAGCACTGAGTCTTTGTTACTTCTATACCCTCTAAGTAAGTGTGGGTGGGAACATGTGATGGCATTCCAAATCACTAGCGAGTTTATTGTAGATGAACAATTTCTCCAGTAGCTTGCCAACAGTGTTCTGCTTTGTGATAATTCTGTGGGCACTGATCTGGGAATGGTTTTTGGCTTTGGCAGTGATATCAAGTAACCGTTACAGGAATATTTTATAGAAACTAATATTTTGTATAGGTTGTTGATTTAAGCTACTATTTTCTAGGCATAATTAATGGTGAATGATAACTGCTGAAAAAAGTAGGCAGGAAAATCTCTACTCCAGAGAGAGAACCAATCACACAACTCCTCAGATCATCAGTCGCTGTGGAAAGAACTCACAATGTCCCCAAAAAATGTTCATGTGACATTTTATGTCATAGCATGATGCTTTAGCTCCGAAAGGTTTCAACATCCGTTTTTGTTAGTATGTGAAAGTTTCAACATCCGTTTTTATTTGTATGTGAAAGTTTCAACATCTGATTTTGTTAGTATGTGAAGGTTTTAACATCCACTCTTGTTAGTATCTGAAATTTTCAACATCCATTCTTGTTAGTATGTGAAAGTTTCAACATCCATTCTTGTTAGTATCTGAAAGTTTCAACATCCGTTCTTGTTACTATGATAAAGTTTTAACACCCCTTCTTGTTAGTATCTGAAAGTTTCAACATACATTATTGTTAGTATGTGACAGTTTCAACATCACTTTCAACATCCGTTCTCGTTAGGATCTGACAGTTTCAACATTCGTTCTTGTTAGTATCTGAAAGTTTCAACATCTGTTCTTGTTAGTATGAGAAAGTTTTAACACTCTTCTTGTTAGTATGTGAAAGTTTCAACATCCGTTTTTGTTAGTATCTGAAAGTTTAAACATCTGTTCTTGTTAGTATGTAAAAGTTTCAGCATCCATTCTTGTTAGTATCTGAAAGTTTCAACATCTGTTCTGGTTAGTATCTGAAAGTTTCATCATCCGTTCTTGTTAGTATCTGAAAGGTTCAACATCTGTTCTAGTTAGTATCTGAAAGTTTCAACATCTGTTCATGTTAGTATGTGAAAGTTCCAATATCCGTTCTTGTTAGTAAGAGGAAGTTTCAACATCTGTTCTTGTTAGTATGTAGAAGTTTCAACATCTGTTCTTGTAAATATGAGGAAGTTTCAACATCTGTTCTTGTAAGTATGAGGAAGTTTCAACATCTGTTCTTGTTAGTATGAGGAAGTTTCAACATCTGTTCTTGTTAGTGTCTGAAATTTTCAACATCGTTTCTTGTTAGTATCTGAAAGATTGTACGCTTTTTGTCTTCGGAACATGAATTTCTATGGAGCCGCTGTTTCAGTGAATTTCTTCACTTATATTGAGATATTTTCAAGCATAGAATGGCTAAGACTCACAATTTAAATTAAAGATCTGGGACTGACATTAAATCAACAATAATTAAACCTATGTTTTCTGCACTCTGCCCTTTAATAAGGAAAGAAAAACTTACTACGAACTGTTCACTTGTTTCAAGATGGCGAGAAAATTCAATGACAAATCCAAATATACAAACTATTAGCAAAAAGGCTTTGCCTCTGCCTGGGAAGGATAATCACAAGTACAGATGCACTAAATCCTGTCACGTGATGAAAACCTGAAAAATATAGAGTCAGAAAATAATTTTCATGACAACTACACTATTTATGCTGAATTTTCATTGGCAGTGGAGCTTGTACTGTAGCACTGATTGTTGTGTCAATAGGGTCTAAGCCATGTTTTAGAGAAGCGAAAAATGTCTTTCACGAGAGTTTGTCCTTTGACTTAGAGACAAAAATAAAGCTATAGCAACAGAAGGAGATCAAGAGGAAGACCAAGAGAAATGATACTGGACAGTCTGACGGGATGGCGTAAGAGGAGATCACCAACTGAGCTGATGGCCTGCATGAAGGATCGTGTATTCTGGAGAAGCATAATAGCCAACGCAAGTCGGCACGGCACCTGATGATGAACAGAAGGAGAGAGATTTCACCTTTGAAAAAACAAAAACAAGGATCCCATGCTAAGAAGTGCCAAATGACTAATACTGCAAAAATAATTTTGCTAAAACTATTCACAGAAAACTATTTTTTTTTTGTCATACCAGCAACAACGAAACTTTCAGAAAGTAAACTGATTAAGTAAATTGTTACTTGGTATAGTAAAGTGATTTAGAACAGTTGTGTATGGTACAGTGAAGTGTTTTAACACAGTTTTGTATGGTACAGTAAAATGATATAGAACAGTCATGTATGGTACAACAAAGTGATTTAACACAGTATTGTATGGTACAGTAAAGTGATTTAACGTAGTGCTGTATAGCAGTGCCCTGTCTACTACTTTTAAAATGTTAGCCCTACAAGTTGCTAAATCACATAAGACTGGAACTGGAGCTGGATATGGATCATTCTCTAGTATGGAGAGAACCCAGACTTCACTAGGAGATGCCAGATAGTCATAGAAGAGTAAGTAATATTGTTAGGTCAAGGTATTTAGAGCATTGTTTACAGTTGAAATATCGTAGCATTTCAATCACTCATAAATATTTGAAATAGACGGAGAACAGCTGTGTCACACACATTTGAAGGCCACATAAAGCTTTACTGTGTCAGATAACATTCTTACCTCCAGAAAACACATTTTCTTACCTTCAGTCAATACAATTTCTTATCTTCAGTCAACATATTTTCTTATCTTCAGTCAATATATTTTTGTATCTTCAGTCAATACTATTTCTTATCTTCAGCCAACACATTATCTTATCTTCAGTCAACACATTTTCTTATCTTCAGTCAACACATTTTCTTATCTTCAGTCAACACATTTTCTATCTTCAGTCAATATATTTTCTTATCTTCAGTCAACACATTTTCTTATCTTCAGTCAACACATTTTCTTAACTTGCTTCTGAGGAAAAAAAATATATGAGCACAGAGAGCAGTTGAAATCACAAGACTTCCACTGTGTTTTTTTTAAAAACTAAGTTTATGAAAAACAAAAGTAATTCCTTTCTGCTAAGAGTGTCTCACAAGAGCTTAAAAATGATAAAAAAAAAATCGGGACTGCGCGTGAAAAATCAGTATGGATTATTATCTTAGTAGATTAGATGTGCTATGACTACAGGGAGGGGGGAAATTATTGGTAGACTGTCCGCATTTCTCGTTGTGTCCAAGATTGTACAGTGAAACTTAGTCTTTAACATTCTCAGTGAGAAAGATTGTCAGTTCTTGTCACAAACTTATGGCAGGAAGAGTTGTTAATTCTTGTCATACACTTCTTACAAAAAGAGTTGTTAGTTCTTGTCACACACTTATGACAGGAAGAGTTGTTAGTTCTTGTCACACACTTATGACAGGAAGAGTTGTTAGTTCTTGTCACACACTTATGACAGGAAGAGTTGTTAGTTCTTGTCACACACTTATGACAGAAAGAGTTGTTAGTTCTTGTCACACACTTATGACAGGAAGAGTTGTTAGTTCTTGTCACACACTTAGGACAGAAAGAGTTGTTAGTTCTTGTCACACACTTATGACAGGAAGAGTTGTTAGTTCTTGTCACACACTTATGACAGGAAGAGTTGTTAGTTCTTGTCACACACTTATGACAGAAAGAGTTGTTAGTTCTTGTCACACACTTATGACAGGAAGAGTTGTTAGTTCTTGTCACACACTTATGACAGGAAGAGTTGTTAGTTCTTGTCACACACTCATGGCAGGAAGTGTTTCCTAGTTTAAATGATCACTTGTTTAATTGTTATCAGTGTTAAGTCTGTACATTTATAACGATGTTATAACTTCAGGCAAAAAGAAAATACAGACATTAGTTACGTTTCATCCACTTTAGAAATAGTCACTTTAAATTTAATTCTAGTGATCTCCCCTTTAGGTTTTTACTTTTGTTCATCTTTCCCATCTTGTCTCTATCAGGACTGTCTGTTCACGATGAACAATGGGAGAGGCATTTCTCAGAGAATGTAGAAAAGTAAAAATGTAACTTTGAATGTTATTTTATCTTAAAAGATAAAAGAATGTTTTCCATGTGTTTGTGAGATCTTGTTGTATTTAGAACGACCACCAAGTGTCACTAGCCAGATTACAAACTCGGTATAGTGAATGTTTTTCATTTCGTGTACTTCTTACTTTGTAGATATTTTAATTCTCTTTCAGTGAGTCAAGTCATTTTTCTCAGAGAATACCTGAACTGAGGACAGAGGGTTGTTAAAATTAGACTCTCTCTAATTGTCTTTAAAAACTGTTTGATTACTAAATTATTTCCTGCATCCTCTGACTGTTTCTGTTGTGACAGTAACTGTATCCTGACTAAGACCCTGACTGTTTCTCTTTGAGTCAGTGACTGTATCCTGGCTATGACCCTGACTGTTTCTTTTGTTTTAGTGATTGTATCCTGCCTAAGACCTTGAATGTTTGTCTTGTGTCAGTGACAGTATCCTGACTAAGACCCTGACTGTTTCTTTTATGTCAGTGACAGTATCCTGACTAAGACCCTGACTGTTTCTTTTATGTCAGTGACAGTATCCTGACTAAGACCCTGACTGTTTCTTTTATGTCAGTGACAGTATCCTGACTAAGACCCTGACTGTTTCTTTTATGTCAGTGACAGTATCCTGACTAAGACCCTGACTGTTTCTTTTATGTCAGTGACAGTATCCTGACTAAGACCCTGACTGTTTCTTTTATGTCAGTGACAGTATCCTGACTAAGACCCTGACTGTTTCTCATGTGACAGTAACTGTATCCTGACTAAGACCCTGACTGTTTCTCTTTGAGTCAGTGACAGTATCCTGACTAAGACCCTGACTGTTTCTTTTATGTCAGTGACAGTATCCTGACTAAGACCCTGACTGTTTCTTTTATGTCAGTGACAGTATCCTGACTAAGACCCTGACTGTTTCTTTTATGTCAGTGACAGTATCCTGACTAAGACCCTGACTGTTTCTCATGTGACAGTAACTGTATCCTGACTAAGACCCTGACTGTTTCTCTTTGAGTCAGTGACTGTATCCTGGCTATGACCCTGACTGTTTCTTTTATGGCAGTGACAGTATCCTGACTAAGACCCTGACTGTTTCTTTTATGTCAGTGACAGTATCCTGACTAAGACCCTGACTGTTTCTTTTATATCAGTGACAGTATCCTGACTAAGACCCTGACTGTTTCTCATGTGTCAGTGACTGTATCTTGACTAATATCCTGACTGTTTCTCTTGTGTCAGTGATTATATCCTGACTATGACCCTAATTTTTTCTGTTGTGTCAGTGACTGTATCCTGACTAAGAACCTGAGTGACTCTATCATGCCAGTATCTGTATCATGACTAAGAACATGAATGTTTCTCTTGTGTCAGTATTTGTATCATGACTAAGAACATGAATGTTTCTCTTGTGTCAGTATTTGTATCATGACTAAGAACATGAATGTTTCTCTTGTGTCAGTATTTGTATCATGACTAAGAACCTGAGTGTTTCTCTTGTGTCAGTATCTGTACCATGACTAAGACCCTTACTGTTTCTCTTGTGTCAGTGACTGTATAATGACTAACACCCTTACTGTTTCTCTTGTGTCAGTGACTGCATCATGACTAAGACCCTGAATTTTTCTCTTTTGTCAGTGTCTGTATTCTGACTAAGAACCTGAGTGTTTCTCTTGTGTCAGTGATTGTATTGTGACTGTTGTCCTGACTGATTCTATTTGTGTTTTTGATTCTATCCTGAATAAGACTGTTTCTCTTGTGCCAGTGATTTTATTCTGATTGTGTGCCTTTTGTCAGTGATTTTATCCTGGCTATGACCCTGGCTGTTTCTCTTGTGTCAGTGACTGTATCCTGACTAAGACCCTGACATTTTTCTTGTGTCAGTGATGATATCCTGACTAAGACTCTGACTGTTTCTCTTGTGTCAGTGATTGTATATTGGATATGACCCTGACTGTTTATCCTGTGTCAATGACTGTATCCTGACTAAGACCCTGACTGTTCATCCTGTGTCAGTGACTGTATCCTGGCTATGACACTGACTGTTTCTCTTGTGTCAGTGATTGTATCCTGGCTATGACCCTGACTATTTATCCTGTGCCAATGACTGTATTCCGACTAAAACCCTGATTGTTTCTTTGTGTCAGTGACTGTATAATGACTAACACCCTGACTGTTTCTCTTGTATCAATGACTATATCCTGACTAAGACCCTGACTGTTTCTCTTGTGTCAGTGACTGTATAATGACTAACACCTTGACTGTTTCTCTTGTGTAAGTGACTATATCCTGACTAAGACCTTGATTGTTTCTCTGATGTAAGCGATTGTATCCCAACTAAAACCCTGATTGGTTCACTTATCTAGGTGACTGTATCCTGATTAAAACACTGATTGTTTCACTTATGTAAGTGACTATATCCTGAATAGGACCTTGACTGTTTCTCTTATGCCAGTTTCTGTATCCTGACCAAGATCTTAACTGTTTCTCTTATGCCAGTGGCTGTATCCTGACTATCACCCTGACTGCTTTTCTTCTGTCAGTGACAGTATCTTGACTAAGACCCTGACTGTTTATTTTGTGTAAGTGACTGTATTTTGACTAAGACTTTGATTGTTTCTCTTGTATCAGTGACTATATTCTGGTTAAGACCCTGATTATTTCTGTTGTGTCAGTGACTGTATCCTGACTAATACTTTGACTCTTTATCTTTGCTTCAATGACTCTATCCTGACTAAGACATTGTTTGTTTATCTTGTCTCAGTGACTGTATCCTGACTAAGACCCTGACTGGTTCTCTTGTGTCAGTGACTGTATCCTGGCTAAGGCTCTGGTTTTTTCTCTTGAGTTAGTGACTGTACCTTGGATAAGACCCTGATTGTTTCTCTTGTGTCAGTGACTGTATCCTGGCTAAGACATTGACTGTTTCTTTTATGTAATTTATGTAATTTTTTTCTCTTGTGTCAGTGACTGTATCCTGGATAAGACTCTGACTATTTCTCTTGTGTCAGTGACTGTATGCTGACTAAGTCCCTGATTGTTTCTCTGTGTCAGTGACTGTATGCTGACTAAGTCCCTGATTGTTTCTCTGTGTCAGTGACTGGATCCTGGCTATAACCCTGACAGTTTTTATTCTGTCAGTGACTGTATTCTGACTAAGACCCTGACATTTTCTCTTTAGTCAGTGACTGAATTCTGGCTAAGACCCTGAGAGTTTCTCTTGTGTCAGTGACTGTATCCTGGCTAAGACATTGACTGTTTCTTTTATGTAGTTTATGTAATTTTTTTCTCTTGGTCAGTGACTGTATGCTGACTAAGTCCCTGATTGTTTCTCTGTGTCAGTGACTGTATGCTGACTAAGTCCCTGATTGTTTCTCTGTGTCAGTGACTGGATCCTGGCTATAACCCTGACAGTTTTTATTCTGTCAGTGACTGTATTCTGACTAAGACCCTGACATTTTCTCTTTAGTCAGTGACTGAATTCTGGCTAAGACCCTGAGAGTTTCTCTTTTGTCAGTGACTATATCCTGGTTAAGACCCTGAGAGTTTCTCTTTTGTCAGTGACTATATCCTGGTTAAGACCCTGAGAGTTTCTCTCTTGTCAGTGACTATATCCTGGTTAAGACCCTGAGAGTTTCTCTTTTGTCAGTGACTGTATCCTGGTTAAGACCCTGAGAGTTTCTCTTTTGTCAGTGACTGTATCCTGGTTAAGACCCTGAGAGTTTCTCTTTTGTCAGTGACTGTATCCTGGTTAAGACCCTGAGAGTTTCTCTTTTGTCAGTGACTGTATCCTGGTTAAGACCCTGACTGTTTGTCTTTTGTCAGTGACTGTATCCTGGTTAAGACCCTGACTGTTTGTCTTTTGTCAGTGACTGTATCCTGGTTAAGACCCTGACTGTTTGTCTTTTGTCAATGGCTGTATCCTGGTTAAGACCCTGACTGTTTGTCTTTTGTCAGTGACTGTATCCTGGTTAAGACCCTGACTGTTTGTCTTTTGTCAGTGACTGTATCCTGGTTAAGACCCTGACTGTTTGTCTTTTGTCAATGGCTGTATCCTGGTTAAGACCCTGACTGTTTGTCTTTTGTCAGTGACTGTATCCTGGTTAAGACCCTGACTGTTTGTCTTTTGTCAATGACTGTATCCTGGTTAAGACCCTGACTGTTTGTCTTTTGTCAGTGACTGTATCCTGGTTAAGACCCTGACTGTTTGTCTTTTGTCAATGGCTGTACTCTGACTAAGAAATGATCTAAGGAGTTCTGTCTTGCACCCCCTCCCACTCTTAGCAATTTTTTTATTGGGGATTGGGGAGGGTGATGAGGAATCTTCCTTGTTCATCTTAATTAATGAACTGGTGAACTCTGTAGGCTAATTTCACCAATACAAAATATAAACATAACTGAAAATGGAACTGTCTGATATTACTTTTCGAAAACAAAATGAGTAAATGTAACTAATATTTTCTGTTTGTGTATCATAATGTTTCATATCTTCTGTTGTTGCTCACAGTCAAACATTTTGATGTAGTCTATGAAACCTGCACGTAGATGTACATTGTTATCTCTATATTTCTCTATTATTTGTGTGATGTTAAATATGTGATCTTTTCCTTACCTGTCTTTTCTAAAACCTGCAGGTGCTGTATGTGTTTCTTCTTCCAGTTTATGTTCGCAGTTTTATATTTTATAGCAAGAGGATTTAGCTGACATGGTTTATCAGATCAATGGCCCCAAGCTTTGAGAACACCGTAAGTTGACACTTTTGTGACAGGTACAAAGACTGATCTCTTCCAAAATTTGAACTATATGCTAATTCTTGGGATCTGTACACAAAGTGCATTATAAAGTGGTTTATAGCTTCTTCTCTTATTTGTTTTAGTTTGGCTGTAATTTCATCCAGGAGTCTTTTCATGCTCCAGACTTTTCATTGCCTCACCTTTGACCTCTTCTAAGTGAGGTTTTTGTTTAGTCAGTCTTTTCAGTTGTGATTTTGTCATGTTAGTTATCATTTTTCTCTTTTCTTTCTTTACACCAGACCTACATGTCACAGTTTTGTGTTGGGGTAACTCTTTTTCTGCTGCCGATCACATGTTTTGCTCAGTTGTCTTTCTTGAACCCCTTTTTTTAAAGCGTATTAGATTATAGGCTTAGTTAGAGTAAGTTTAATTCTCACATATTTTTAAAGTATTCAAACTTTTATTCATTAAATAGTCTCAGAGCTTTTATATAGTGGGAAAAAAGAATTTTTTCTTTATTTTCAGCAGTCTGAATATGGATTGTACAGTTTCTAACATAAGAGATAATTGCACACAAGACAGAATTGAAACTGAACTTTCTCTGTATGAAGCATGCAGGACAAACAATGTTGATGTTGTAAGGCAGGCTCTGCTACAGGGAGTTTCTGTTAATTTCAGCTACAAAAAGAGTTTTCTTCCATTATATGTGAATGCTGTACCTGGTTACAGAGAGATTCTTTCACTATTATTGGAACACCAGGCAGATGTTAATGTGGATAAGATGTGGGGATACACACCACTACATGTAGCTTCTGAACATGGTCACACAGAGATTGTTTCACTATTACTGGAACACCAGGCAGATGTTAATGTGGAGAACATATATGGAGACTCACCACTACATTTTGCTTCTTATCGTAATCACACAGAGATTGTTTCACTATTACTGAAACACCAGCAAGATGTTAATGTGGAGAACTGGTGTAGAAAAACACCTCTACATGTAGCTTCTGAACATGGTCACAGAGAGATTGTTTCACTATTACTGGAATACCAGGCAGATGTTAATGTGAAGGACATGTGTGGAAACACACCACTACATGTAGCTTCTTATTGTTATCACACAGAGATTGTTTCACTATTACTGAAACACAAGGCAGATGTTAATATGGTGAACTGGCATAGAGAAACACCTCTACATGTAGCTTCTGAACATGGCCGCACAAAGATTGTTTCACTATTAGTGTCAAACAACGCAGATGTTAACAGAATTAACAGTTTTGATCTTACACCACTGCACTTGAGTTCTAAGTATGGCCATAAAGAAATTGTGTCATTGCTACTGGCAAAAGAAGCAGATATTAATGCCAGATGTGCATATGGTTTCACGCCATTATATTATGCTGCAAAATCTGGGAACAGAGAAATCGTTGATTATTTGTTACAAAAAGCTGCTGTTTTAGATAATCTCAGTCTCAAAACACGTATTAGTTTCTGGTGGAGGAAACTTAGTCTCAAACATTCTACAACAACAAGTGTCAGCGTTACTCTAAGACCAGACAATGAGGATAAGAAATGTAAGATATTTGTTTCTTAACAAAAAGTTTAGCTTTAGCACTAAGACCATAAGGTAATAATTTTATAAAACAAATATACCTGGCTTCTTTAGTGCTTTTACATATTTGAATGTGACAATAACTGTAAAGTAAAATAAAGTCAAATAAACTAAAATAAAACAAAACAAAACAAAACAATGTCAAATGAAAGATGTTTATGATATAAGGTATGTAATTTATATTCTTGCATGTAGTCAGTCGTGAGTGCAAGTAGATAATAATGACTTATTTAAAAAGTAAATACATTCTCCAGTAAGTGAAAGAAACAGTATTAGAACTCTTTTGGAATCTGTGTTGATGTATGTGAGGGAATAAATGGAGAAATGTTTTATTCTGTATTAATGTATGTATGTGTATGTGTATGTGAAGTTTTAATGAGCGGAGCAAACAAAGCTAATAAGAAGATTAGCCAGTGCTTGTTAAAAGTAATGTGAGGGAAAATAGAACAATTTATATAAAATAATTTGAGAGATAGTAACAAATCTTGCGTGAGAAGTATTAGATACAAGTTTAGAATTGGATATGCTGATAGCTGGATAAAAAAATGAAAGTTGATAAATTTCGTAGGTAACATCTGGAAACTCTCTCTCTCTCTCTCTCTCTCTCTCTCTCTCTCTCTCTCACATACACACTTTCATATCAAACTACATCAGCATCAGGCAGGAGCTTGGACATTCCAGTAACAGACACTGAAGATCGTCTTACAGCTGCAGGTGGAAATGTTGACACTGCTAACCAGCCCACACCAAGTTACGAGAATGTTACTCCCAGCAATTTATCAGGTAAACTGTAAGTTTTATACAAGAGTTTTACACAAATAAATAAACCTGGTTAACTATTAGGTTTATATAAGCATTTTATACAAGTTTACCAGGTGAGCTACAATATTTATATAAGAATGTTACACAAAACAAAACATCAAGGAAGCTACAATTTTACACAAAGCACTATAAGAGGCAAACTAAACAATTTGTACAGATATTTTACACAAGGCAATATAACAGGCAAACTACAAGATTTATACACAAATTTTACTTAAAGCAATATAACAGCTAACTACAATATTTAATGAAGAATTATACACAAAAGCAATATAACAAGAAAACTACAACATTTACATAAGAATTTTACATAAAGTAATCCAAGAACCGAACTACACTACACAAAGTAGTATAACAAGCAAAATACAGTTTTTACTCAAGAATTTCACACAAAGCAAAATAACAAGCAAACTACAATATTTATAATAAAATTTTATACAAAGCAATATAAGAAAGAAACTACAATATTTAATCAATAATTTTACACAAAGCAATAGAACAGGCAAACTACAAAATTTCTACTCGTATGTTACACAAAGGAATAAAATGAGGAAATTAAAAGATTTATAAATGTATTTTACCTAAAACACTATAACAAGCAAACTACAATTTTACTCAAGAATTTTACACACAGCAATATACAATGCAAACTTCAATATTTATACAAGAATTTTACACAGAGCATTATAAAAAGCTTACTACAATATTTATTCATGAATGTTATGCTAAGCAACGTAAAAGGTATACTACAAGATGTATACAAGAATTTTACACTAATCAACATAAAAGGTATACAAAATGTACACAAGAATTTTAAGGCAGTATAAAAAAAAGAAACTACAATATTTAATCAAGAATTTTACACATAGCAATGTAATAGCCAAACTACAAGATTAAAACAAGAATTTTACACAAAGCAATATAACAATCGGACTATAATATTTACTCAAGAATTTTACACAAAAATATGTAAAAAGGAAGCTACAATAAATTGCTTAAGAAGTTTACACAAATTAATATGAGTCAAACTAATATATTTAATCAAGAATTTTACACTGTTATATAACAAGCAAACTGCAATATTTACTCAAGTATTTTACAGAAAGCAGTATAACAAGCAAATTACAATATTTACTCAAGAATTTCAAACAATTAAATATAACAAGCAACCTATAATATTTAATCCAGAATTTTTCACAAAGAAATATAACAGGTAAACTACATTTACTCAAGAATTTTACACAAAGCAATATAACATGCAAACTACAATATTTATATTAGAATTTTCAACAAAGCAATATAAGAAGCAACTACAATATTTATATTAGAATTTTCCAGAAAGCAGTAAAACAAGTATACTACAATATTTATACAGATATTTTACACAATGAAATATAAGAAGCATACTGCAACATTTACTAATGAATGTTCAACTAAGCCAATATAACAGGCATACTACAAGATTTATATAAGAGTTTTACACAAAGCAATATAACAAATAAATTACAATTTTTACACTAGAATTTTACACAAAGAAATAAAACAGGCAAACTACAATATTTACTAAAGAATTGTACACAAAGCAATGAACAAACAAATTACAATATTTACTCAAGAATTGTACACAAAGCAATATAACAGGCAAAGTACAAGATTTGTACAAGAATTTTACAGAAAGTAATATCATCATCATCATCATGTGCCGTGCCTACTGGCGTTGGCTATTATGTTTCTCCAGAGTATCTGATCCTTCATGCAGGTCATCAGTTCAGTTGGTGATCTCCTCTCACACCAGCCCATCAGACTGTCCAGTATCATTTCTCTTGGTCTTCCTCTTGATCTTCTTCCTTCTATTTTTCCTGTTGTTATAATATTTTCAATGCCCCCTCTTCTCATTGCATGTCCTATGAAAGTACATTGTCTCTCTCTTATCTTTTTGACAAGGTTTTTTGTCTCTCCAGCTCTTCTCATACATTCTTCATTAGTTATTTTTGCTGTCCAAGGGATTTGCAACATTCTTCTAATAAACCACATTTCTGCTGCTTCCAATGATTTTTGTGCAGACTTGCCTATTGTCCATGATTCATTTCCATATAACAAGATAGGTTCAATATAGCATTTTAGGACTCGTTTTCTAACATTCATTGATAAAGATGTGTTAGCTAATATGTTTCTCATTCTCTTAAATGCAGTCTTTGCTTGGTCTATTCTGTTCCTAATTTCTGTTCTGCATTTCCCATCCGAAGTTATTACTGCTCCAAGGTATTTGAATTTCTGCACCTGCTTTAGAATAGTTCCGTTTAATTTAATACTGCATGCTGGTGGATTCTGTTTCTTAGATATAACCATAGTCTCTGTCTTTTTGATGTTCAAAGTAAGGCCTTTCTGTTCACTTTCTTTGGCGACTTTATCCAAGAGATTTTGCAGGTCTTGTTGGTTCTCAGCTATCAGTACTGTGTCGTCAGCATACCGAAGGTTGTTAATATTGTATCCTCTAATTTTTATGCCTGGTTCTGTGATGACTGTTCTTAGAATATTCTCGCTATACAGAGAAAAAAGGTCTGGAGATAGTACACATCCTTGTCGCACCCCTTGTTTTATAGTAATATAATAAGCAAATTACAATACACAAAGCAAAATAACAAGAAAACTGTAATATTTACTCAAGGATTAAATGAATGTTACAAATGAATATAACAATCAAACTGCAATATTTATAAAAGAATTTTTCACAAACAAGTGTTAGATGCAAAAAAGAAGATTTATACAAGAATTTGACAGAAAGGAATATAACAAGGAAACAGCCATATTTACTAAAGAATTTTACACAAAAAAATTTAACAAGTAAACTACAATATTTAATACAGAAATTTACAGAAAGCAATAATATATGCAAACTACAATATGTACAAAAGAATTTTACACAAAGCATTGTAACAATATTTAAACAAGTATTTTACACAAAGCAATATAACAAGCAAACTATACTATTTACTCAAGAATTTTACACAGAGCATTATAACAGTATTGTTATATTAACATTATAACAATATAACAATAGAAGAAATAGAAGCACTAGAGGAGAAAGGATTAAAAAATAATAACCAAGTTACTGAATGACATTTACAACAGTGGTTATATTCCCAGTGACCTGATTAAATCCACGTTTGTAGCACTACCAAAGAAACCAGGTGCAAAAGAATGTGATGACCACCGGACTGTCAGCCTCTCATGTCACATAACGAAGCTACTTCTGAGAATAATTATGAGAAGAACAAGGAAAAAGATAAAAATGTAAATAGCAGATGAATAGTTTGGATTTGTTGAAGGAAAGAGAACACACAATGCCATTTATGCTTTACAAACACTAACAGAAAGAGCTTTAGAAGTACAGAAAGATTTCTACTTATGCTTCATTGATTCCACCAAGGCATTTGACAAGGTGAAACATAATGAAATTATTAAAATGCTTGAAGACATCAATATAGACGGCAAACACCTGAGGATTGTAAAACATCTATACTGGCAGCAAGAAGCAGCAGTTCGAGTTGAGAATAGAATTGGAAAATATCAACCTATAAAACAAGGGGTGCGACAAGGATGTGTACTATCACCAGACCTTTTTTCTCTGTACAGCAAGAATATTCTAAGAACAATCATCACAGAACCAGGCATAAAAATTAGAGGATACAATATTAACAACCTTCGGTATGCTGACGACACAGTACTGATAGCTGAGAACCAACAAGACCTGCAAAATCTCTTAGATAAAGTCACCAAAGAAGGTGAACAGAATGGCCTTGCTTTGAACATCAAAAAGACAGAGTCTATGGTTATATCTAAGAAACAGAATCCACCAGCATGCAGTATAAAATTAAATGGAACTATTCTAAAGCAGGTGCAGAAATTCAAATACCTTGGAGCAGTAATAACTTCAGATGGGAAATGCAGAACAGAATTTAGGAACAGAATAGGCCAAGCAAAGACTGCATTTAAGAGAATGAGAAACATATTAGCTAACACATCCTTATCAATGAATGTTAGAAAACGAGTCCTAAAATGCTATATTGAACCTATCTTGTTATATGGAAGTGAATCATGGACAATAGGCAAGTCTGCACAAAAATCATTGGAAGCACCAGAAGTGTGCTTTATTAGAAGAATGTTGCGAATCCCTTGGACAGCAAAAATAACTAATGAAGAATGTATGAGAAGAGCTGGAGAGACAAAAACATCTTGTCAAAAACATAAGAGAGAGGCAGTGTACCTTCATAGGACATGCAATGAGAAGAGATGGCCCATATTTTCCTTGACCTGTCAGCACACTAGAGGATGATATGATCAGTATTACGCCTGGCCACCTTTCCTTCCCCAACTCCAGAAGAAGTCGGGTACCCATGACTGGGGTGCCTCCGACCGGATTCAAACCCCGGACTTTCGCCACGTATATTTCACATAATAAAGACTTAGAAAAACTAGGCAATTTAAACAGTAATAAAGGTCTATCACAATAACATCCATAACAAAAAGCAATAAAGGTTTATCACAATAACATCCATAACAAACAGCAATAAAGGTTTATCACAATAACATCCGTAACAAACAGCAATAAAGGTTTATCACAATAACATCCATAACAAACAGCAATAAAGGTCCATCAAAATACGTCCATAACAAACAGCAATAAAGGTTTATCACAATAACATCCTTAACCAAACACCAATAAAGGTCTATCACAATAATATCCATAAAAACAGCAGTAAGGGTCTCTCATAATAACATTCATAACAAACATCAATAAAGGTCTATCACAGTAACATCCATAGTAATCAGCAATAACAGTCTGTCAGTATAATGTCCATGAGAAAATGGCAATAAATCTGTCAGAGTATCATCTGTAAGAAAACAGCAAAAAGATTATATCAGAACAATGTCTACAACAAAACAATAATCAAGGTCTCTCAGAATATCATTATCACAAAACAGTAATAAAAGTCAGTCAAAATATCCCTATTTCAAAATGGCAATAAAAACCTGCCAGAATAGCACTTATAACAAAACAATAAAAGTCTGTCAGAATATCATGATAAAACAGCAATAAAGGATTGTCATAACTTCAAGTGTTATAACTGAGCAATGAAAGTCTGTCAAAAGATCATTCATGACAAAACAGGAAGAAAGGTCTGTCAGAATATCATTATCAGAAAACACTAATAAAAGTCTGTCAAAATATCATTATCACAAAACAGTAATAAAAGTCAGTCAAAATTTAATCAATATCACAATGGCAGTAAAAACCTGCCAGAATATCATTTATAACAAAACAATAAAATACTGTCAAAATATCATGATAAAACAACAATAAAGGATTGTCATAACATCAGTTGTTATAACTGAGCAATGAAAGTCTGTCAAAAGATCATTCATGACAAAACAAAATTGAAAATAAATGAAGAAATTAAAAAACAAGAAAAGCTCCAGCCATATTTTAGACTGATAAGCTGATATATTTCTCATTTCTCACAATATCAACTCTAGAAATAGTTTCTATGTCAGAAAGTGGCCAAGCTTTGGGTACAGCTATCACAGGTAGAATGACACAATGTGTGACTGAGTGCCTGAAAGAGTTTCCAGGTGTTTACTCCACATGTCAGCCTGACATTTCTACCCAGGTATCCAGTACTCAACAAAATGGAACCCCCATTGTGTAAGTATATTATCGTTTGTCTAAAACCAGGATAAGGCTGCCATTGCTTCCTGAATTAATTTATAATATTTTTACATGCGTTAGCTCATGCATGTAGGGGAAATAAATGACACTGTGTACGTTAGTAATACTTAATTTAGCTGTGAAGACGGTATCAAAAGTTTTAAGTGACAACCATATAAAAATTGTCTGGTCTTGATTCTAGCCATGTTTGACTGTAAAGACAAATATTCGTGCCCAAATTACGGCACCAAATAAAGACGTATTAACAATTGATGTAACAAGAACTGTGCCTAGAGTCCGCAGTTCTGTTTAGAATAGTTGTCTAGTGGTTTTGTTTGTTTCTTCCTGTAAGAAAATTACTTCTGTATACAAGTTCTCTGAGATCTAAATTAGAGATCGTGACTTTTGTATACACCTTCTCTGAGATCAAAATTAGAAACCTTGACTTCTGTATACAATTTCTCTGAGATCTAAATTAGAGATCTTGATTTCTGTATACAATTTCTCTGGGATCTAAAGTAGAGATCTTGATTTCTGTATACAATTTCTCTGAGATCTAAATTAGAAACCTTGACTTCTGTATACAATTTCTCTGAGATCTAAATTACAGATCTTGATTTCTGTATACAATTTCTCTGAGATCTAAAGTAGAGATCTTGATTTCTGTATACAATTTCTCTGAGACCTAAAGTAGATATCTTGATTTCTGTATACAATTTCTCTGAGATCTAAATTAGAGATCTTGATGTCTGTATACAACTTTTCTGAGGTATAAAATACAGATCTTGAGTTCTGTATACAACTTCTCTGGGATCTAATTAGAGATCTGGACTTCTGTATACAACTTATCTGGCATCTAAATTAGAGACCTTGAATTCTTGTTCTATGTTACACACTTGGAAACATGCACAAAAACTCACAGGCGCTTAACTACAACCACTAGGATAACATCGAAACAATATGACTTATACTTGACAGACTCTCAGACTCCACTACCTGACATGTCAGAAAACCAACAGAGGCATTGGTGTAAAGTAGACAGACACAAACAAGCAGTTTATTGATGAGAAAAATGAGGGTTAATTAAGCGAAGGTGATAAAAACCAATTGGCACACAGCAGGAATTTACAAAACAATCAAGACATGTCTTCCCGTAAGAACTAGTTTGTCATTGGGAAATGAGAACTAGGCGAGAGAGAATAACTACAAAAATTTCATAATTATAAATTCAAGAACTAACATAACAAAATCTCCACAAAAACACATTTTATTGCAATTTGGAATACACTAAACTAATTGCCCTTAAAAGGAAAAAAAAAAAAAAATAACAACTGGCTACATCTTGAAAACCACTGTACATGCTACATGTTGAAAACTACTTCAAAGTTAGGACAGTCTGGCCTAACAAATCTACTATGTCTAACTGAAACCCATCTGGAGCAACTGTATAAACTAGGGAAAAAAAGTAGGACAGCTTTATTATTTGCATCTTATTTATGCTCCTAGTGACATACAGGCGATTGTAATTCTGTATTGTTCCAAAACATCAAATAAATCATTTACAATTTTTCAATAAATTTTTCATTTTTTTATTATTTTATAAACATAAAATTCATGTGAATCTATACTTTGTCTCCTCTCGCCTCTCTATGATTCTTCATCCTGTTTGTTTTTGTTTGATGAAGGCATGCGCCGAAACGTCACAAATTTGTAGTCGTTAAATAATAAAGATGTTCCTACTTTTTCCCTAGTTTATACATTTTGGTATCACAGCTTTACTGCTGTGCTTTGTGTATAGTTGTATACCTATACACTAATTACTATCTAGAATATACATTAATTATTATCTAGAACAACTACTCCCTTCACATCCTAACAAAAACTACTACTCTCCAATTCCCCTACTCAGTCTAAGTTTCTAGCTCTGTCTTTAACTACCTATAAACTAACCCTGAAAATTAGTTTTATATCCTTCATATTTTCTACAAGCCTGCGTGTTATTTAGACTTTCAGTTCACATAGGTCGCACGAAAAACTGATTTTGACCTTCTCTTATAACTTTTGCCAGACGTTGAACATCTCACTGATTGCACTAAGTAACCTAAACTTTTGACACTAAGTTTCCTAATTTTAGACTAATATTTTGTTTATTATTTAGTTACATTAGCTATGAATATTGCATTATTGATATTATGCCTGGATATATTTTTATGTTATGTGTTGTATGTTCTGTGTAGTGTATGTCTTGTAACTACCAGCTGAGTAAATAAAACGTTTATGTATTTTTATGGATAACTTGATAATGTCTGTGGCATGTTGTGATATACGAGGGGTGATTGATAAGTTCTCGGCTTAAGGTGCAATGGATTATTTGTTGACAACTTTTTTGGGCTTATTTCTCAAAATAATTCCCTTGCAAGTTTTTTGCACTTAGTTCAGCGATCCTAGATCATACGAATCCCTTCTTTCTAAAAGTCAACATCTTGTGCCAGTAGAAAGTGATCTACAGCATGAATGACGTTATCATCTGAAGCAAATTTCCCACTTACACCAAGATTATGTACAAAACTTTTGTCATGGTTTGTTTCATCTACTGCTTTATCTAAGTTATTTTACAAGGGCAGTGAAATAGAAAGTGTTAATTATCACAAGAAAAAACTTTGAATGTATTTTGTTCATGTGTTATGTATGTAGAAGATCGAGGACGTTGAACCTAATGCCTTCAGTGCTAGTCTTATCTTCTTCTGTGCTCCTTGTGGTAATTTCTTTCATGTGCTAGCCATTTCTTCTATTTGAGTGCAGGTTTCTATATATGAGGTAATGGTAACTGTAGTTATACAAGATTATGTAGTCAAATATTAGTATTGATTCAGATTTAATAGGAGAACTATAATATATAAAACTTAACAAAACAGCTGAGAAACACATAAATGCCTTTGAATGTAAGTGCTACAGAAGAGTTCTTCAAATATCATGGACACAAAAAAGAACAAATATATCCATACTACAATATTTAATACTTAATATTGAAGAATGCTGGCTAGTAAAGAGGATTAAACAAAGCAAATTTAAATATTTTTGACACATAATGATAACATTATGATAATTTAGAGAAGACAGTCTTGGAAGGGTACATAATGGGAAACAGGAAGAGAGGAAGACCAAGGCGAAGATGGCTGAAGGACATCGTTGATGATGTTCAAATGGATGCATCAGCAGCAGGCCATCTTGCTTACAACCGAGAGGCGTACAGGAGTGCTGTTAGGGAGGCAAAGTTCCAAAGAGACATGAAAATGACTGAATATATAAATAATGCATAAATGTCATAATCTGTGCATCTACTTTCTTTATTTTGTTGTCAGGAGAAATATTTTCTTTATTTTGTGGAAATACTATTTTATTTTATAAATATTTATATACCAGTTTTCATTTCTCATTTTTTTACCTTCTTCCGTAGATTTCTGCTTTACCTATTCACATCATGGAGACAGAAAATACAGTATGGGGTCTCTTTATTTTCTTCATTTGATTTTACACCAAAGACATTAACATTTATGTGTTTCTCACTTGAATTGTTAAGTGTCCAGGTCTCACAAGCATATGTTGTGATGGGAAAGATGCATGCCCTTAAAAATCTTATTTTTGTGGTTCTGTCTGTTCTTCTTCACAGATTCTTTTGCTGTTTTACTTTCTGAATAGCGATAGATGTCCTCCTTTTAATTTCCCTCATTGTTTCTCCATTACTAGTCAGTAGTGACCCTAGATATTCAAAACTCTCCGCTTCTTCCAATTTTTCCTCATTGATACATATTTCAGCTGCCTTATTTGTTTTGTCAGTTGTCATCAGTTTAGTTTTCTTTGCATTAAGATAGAGGTTTTTCTCTTTGCTGTTCTTACGGACTGACATAATTAGTTTTTCCATTCCTTTTTGTGTTGTGGACAGTAATACTGTGTCATCAGCATATCTAATCTCTGGTATTTCATAACCTCCAATTTTTATGCGATAGTAATATTCTTTGGCTACATCATCTTCTCTAACATTCCTCATTATATTTTCAGTATACAAGTTAAATAAGTAAGGCAACAGAATGCACCTCCGACGGACGCCTTGTTTAATGTCAAACCAAGTTGTTGTTTCATCATTTATTCTTACTGCTGCTTGTTGGTCTAAATACAGCAGTGATGTTAATTGTATCAAATGTGTTGGAAATCCTATTTTTTCCATTATTTCCCAAAGTTTCTGGTGTTGTACACAATCAAAAGCCTTTGAATAGCCTATAAAAGATAAATATAGATTCATATTAAATTCTCTGCATTTCTCCATTATTAATCTTATAATGAATATATGATCTCTTGATCCTTTTCCTTGCCTAAAACCAGCTTCAACCATATTGACTGCTTCTTCTTCCATTTTCTTACGAAGTCTACCCATTATGATTTTTAACAGAATTTTACTGGCATGACTAATCAGGCAACAGTTCTGTAGTTTATGCATAATTTCAGGTTACCATTTTTTGGCAGTGGTATGAATATAGTTCTTTTCCATTCTTTTGGCCAAATACCTGAATGCCATATCTTTTTTACATAGTGCATGATAGATTGTTGCACACTCCTTTCCTCCTACCTTAATAAATTCAGTTGTTATCTCATCACATCCTGGTGATTTACCATTTTTCAGATTCTTTACTACCCATAAAACTTCTTCTGTTGTCGGTTCGGGTTCTTTCTCCTACCATAATAATTCACACTGTTGATTTATGCTTTCACAGTCGGTTGTTTCATACATTCCTCTGCAATATTCCTTCCATCTATCTGTTAGTAACTCGATTATTTAAGTGTATAGAGCATACATATGGCAATGTTCGCTTTAAGGGTTTGCGGTCTGTGTGCATAATGTTCAGCTCTTGTGTAAAAAAAATATTGTGTGTCCAAATGTGTGTATTAACAACTATATATATATATATATATATATATATATATATATATATATATATATATACCTGTACATTTAATGACAGGATAGACCTGCTATAGCTTTCAGCAGTGGGAAATTCATCTGCCTGTTTAATTGAATGACCCTCTATTCTCTCTGTGCCCATTTGCCTCATCACGATTCTGTTACCTAAACTACGAGATAAAAGACCAGTTGAAACATCCGATCTGAAAATCATATCTTAATAAGAAAGAAACAGTAAAGGAAAAACATGATACCATCATTGTACTTTTCTTGATCACAATTGTACCACGGAGTAACATCTGGAAACTGGAAAATAAAAGTAGCAGTTTCATTTTTTCTGTGCGCGGCCGCGCAGCTTAGAGGGAACAGTGATTATTGATAAGACATGATTTTACTCAAACTCTCTGATTAAAACATAAAATGTATAATTTACATTTATAATTAACTCTGATCCTTGTACTCTACAGGAACATAAAAGTCAAATCCGTGGTTAATATAAACAATGATATCGTCATACAAGAAGGCAAGGACGTCAAGTGCCAGAAAGCCAAAATAAAAAGACCAAAATTCGTATCTGTGGGCGGATCTATCAATGTTGTTAACAGCTCTAGAGAGGCTTCCACTGATAATGAGGACATTGATGAATCTAGCGATGAGGCAGAAGAATGACTTTACATAGCAGAAACAATATCATTTGTGCATGTGCTGTGAATAAGTCTTCCTTCAAATGTTACATGAAGGAAGGAAGGAATGCTACATGAAGCGATCTGATGATAATTTCTGTACCAAGCTTTCTGAATCAACCCCGGGGACATTAGCGTGTCAAACAGGACCAGGGGAGAGAATGCGTGTGGGATCAAAGACTGAGAGACTCACAGTTTTAGAATATTATATGCACATTATTTGGAATGTTTCTTTTGAGAAAAAAGGGGGTGGGGTGGGAAGGTGGATTACATTCTGACATATGGTAAAAGGATCTTACATGACCCCTGTGCTGAAAAACGTCACATAGGGCTCGCACTGTAGTTCGCCAGATTGTGGTAAAAAGGATATATAGGGCTGGGGCAATAAAAGGTTGAGAGCCACTGTTGTATACAAATTACCGAGACATTTTGGTTAATGAATGTAAACTGTCACTCATTCTGGTAAAACTGACATGTTGGCAGAGCTGGTTAAACTTTACCAGAAAAATCTCACATTTGTGTGGGGTACAGAACTTGTATATATTTCATGTACTGGTGCACTTATTCTATACATTTGTGTGGGGTACCGAGCTTGTATATATTTCATCTACTGGTGCACTTACTCTATACATTTGTGTGGGGTACTGAGCTTGTATATATTTCGTGTACTGGTGCACTTATTCTATATATTTGTGTGGGGCACCGAGCTTGTATATATTTCATGTACTGGTGCACTTATTCTACACATTTGTGTGGGAACTGAACTTTTGTATATATCATGTACCTATGCACTCATTCTATACATTTGTGTGGGAACTGAACTTGTATATATATCACGTACCTATGCACTCATTCTATACGTTTGTGTGGGAATTGGACTTGTATATATCGTGTACTAATGCACTTATGCTTTACAATTCAGTATATCATTCAATGAGATGTATAATGAGGACCTACCCATCCTGTTAAAAAAAATAATAAGACAGTTGGTGATACTATATAATACTTACAGTCTGATGATTATGATGAAAAAGATGATGATGACACTGATGATGATGATGATGATGATGATGATGATGATGTTGATAAGATCTGAAACCAAGATTTCAACCCTGTGTGTGAAGAACTCAAATTGATAATTTTGAAAACGGAAAAATATCTTCCTGCAGTAAGGGGCACACCAGGTCATCAAATAAACATGGCTGCCTGGGCGGGACGTTTAAATTTTTTGTTCAAATATAAAATAAGAAATATAAAAAATATAAAATATAAAATATAATAGATATAAAATATGAAATATAATATGAAATATAACAATATAAAATATGAAATATGAAAAATATAAAATATGCAAATATAAAATATGAAGTATATAAAATATAAAATCTTATCTTATATTTTATATCCTTCCCGTGCCGTTAAACGTCACACAGGGCTCACATAGTAGTTCGCCAATTTTTCCTGTCTTCGGCGAGTCTTTCAACCTCATCAAAGGATTTTATGCCTGTTAACTTGGCCTCTCTTAATAATGTCCTCTTCAGTGTTTCACGCGGTCTGCCTCTCTTTCTTTGGCCTGTTGTGCTCCACTTGATAGCTTGTTTTGGGATTCTCTGATCATTTCTTCTCATCAAGTGACCAACATATGTCCATCTCCTTTTCCTGATCACCCATGAGACTGGTTGTTGTTCAGTCATCTGTCTTATTTCTGCATTGTTCTTGAATTCATTCCACTTGATGCTGAATATTTTCCTTATGCATTTGTTTTCAAAAGAGTCTAATTTCTTTAGTTGTTTTCCAGCTTTCACATGCATAAATGAGGGTGGATATTATATTTGAATTGAATAGTCTTAACTTGGTTTTTGTGCTTATAACTTTTGAATTCCATATGTTCTCAAGATTCTTGAAGATTGATACTGCTTTTGCAATTCTGATCCTAACTTTCTTTCTAGTGTCACCATCCTGGTCTATGTAGCTGCCAAGGTATGCAAATTGATTGACTTCTTCAATATCTGTCCCTTCTATGTGTATTTTTCCATTTTGATTGAGAGGAGTTTTCATTATTTTTGTTTTGTCCTTGTTAATTTCAAGTCCTATTTTGCTAGCCAATGAAGACAGGCTATCTGTTTTTTCTTGCATGGAACTCACATTATTACTGATAAGAGTTATGTCATCAGCAAAATCAAGGTCTTCTAGTTGAGTCCCATGTACCCAGTCAATACCTGTGTTACATGTGCAGCATTTTTTCATTATGAAGTCTATTGTAATCCCAAAATGTAAAGGAGACAGTATACACCCTTGTTTCACTCCTGTTTCAATCTGGAACCATTCACTCATCCCTTCTTCTGTCTTGACTGCACAACCATATCCATTGTATAAGTCCTTAATGATGTTGACAATTTTAGATGGTATTCCATATAGACTTAAAATTCTCCATAATGAATCTCTGTGTATGCTATCAAATGCCTTTTTAAAATCTATGAAGTTCAGTATTAATGGTTTCTGCTTTTCAATATGTTCTTCAAGTATTATTCTTAGAGTAAAGATCTGGTCGAGACAGCTTCTCCCTTTTCGAAATCCTGCTTGTTCTTCTCTCATTGCAGTATCCACTATATCTTTGAGTCTATTCAAAATGACCTTGCAGAATACATTTGACACAAGTGATATTAAGGTTACTCCTCTCCAGTTGTTACAGTCACTAAGGAAATATAAAATATGAAATATAAAAAATATAAATATGAAATCTAAAAATTATAAAATATGAAATATAAAAATTATAAAATATGATATATAAAAAATATAATATGTGAAATATAACAAATATAAAATAAAACTATATATATATATATATATATAATTATAAAATAAAATATGAAATATAAAAATATAAAATATTAAATACAAAAAATATAAAATACAAAAAATAAAATATAAAATATAAACTGATGGCTTGAACATTTTCTGTTCATATTAAAAGTGGTGAATATTCACAAATATATTCTCCATAATAAATATTATTAATTTGTTTATGTATAATAAGATAATTTTGACGAATAATTTTGGTAAAAATCTTGTTTTTGGAACTTGTATATGAAAATGGATCAATTCTGGACTAATGGAACAAGTTTCTAACACTTTTTCTGTATTGGGAAATAAATTTTATTTACCACCTGTTTCAGTGTAATACAGACAGAACATATCATCGTATTCATGTACACAAGATCATTACTAATATTTGAATAGAACACTGGAAACATGCATATGTATTTGTTGGAGCAATCATTATAGTTTTATCTAATCAAGTATGCCGTGGAAAGATCAAAGTTTTACAAATATTTATGCTCAATGTTTTAAGTAATTTTGACTGAATCTTTACTGAGAAAATCCTCAGTATTTAAAAATGGTTAAATGACATAACCGATTAATGTGTACAAAGTGTTTAAAATGTTTTGTGATTTCCTGAATATCTAAAATGAAAAGATGAATGGAATAAATCTAAAGTGACAGAGACAGAATTTATATCATGTGAAAATAAAGTTATCCAACCTTTTCTTATTTGAATGCTGCCATGTTTTGAACTGTATGTGAACTACAGTGGTATCTCGGGTCACGAACTTAATTCTTTCTTTGACTCCGTTTGCGAATCGAAATGTTCGCGAAGCGAAAAAATGTTTCCAATTTAAATGAATGCAAATTTATTTAATCCGTTCGCCCGCCCCAGAAACATATTGTTTCTTTTTTTACTTTTTTTATGGATTTATGTGAGGAAAAAATATATAAAATAAAATATATTATAACTTTACCTTTGTGGCTGGTAGTTGCTGGCACAGGTAGATGGTAGAGGAGAAGGAGGAAGACTACTCCTTCGAAGGAGAGTCCCGTTCCTTAATAACGTCGGGCAACTGTGTAGGTCTTTCTGGTGTTTTTTCTCTTTTGTTTGAATCCTGGGAAATGGTTCGACTGCTGGCTCGGTGGCTGGTGTTTTCACAAGATAACGACCCAGAGACATTTGTCTTTTTCTTTGTTGGATAATTTTCCGAAAATGGGACACGACATTTGTCATTTAAAATGTCCACTGCTCTGTTGGTCAGAGTTTTGTTAGGGTGATGCTTCTCAGTGACAACCTGCACTCCACTTGCTACAAATTTCTTTGACCTCAGCACTTGAAACATGTACCACCTCTTCCTCCTCCCCTGAGTGCTCCTGCTACAAAAAAAGTATAAGCCTGTCCTTCATTGGTTTGTGGCCAGGCAGGGACTCTTCCTCTTGGGTTCTGTAGGTCCTTCTTGCCATTTTGTTCCAAAAAAATTCCGTTTCATCACAATTAAAAACTTAATGCGGTACGTAACCTTCAGAGTTGATAAAGTTTGCAAATTCCTCCACATAGGCATCTGCTGCTTTTTTTATCTGAACTAGCTGCCCCTCCATGCCTAACAACACTAAGAATTCCAGTTCGTCGACGATATTTCTCGAACCAGCCTCTACTTGCTTTAAATTCATCACCTCTAGCATCACTTGTATTCGCCGTTTTCACCACTAAATCACCGTGCAAAACTAAAGCCTTCTCGCATATTAGGGCCTCGCTAACTATCTCCAGCAAGCTGCTTTTCATTAATATAAACTAACAATAATTTTTCTACTTCTTCTAATACTTGAGACCTTTGCTTCGTTAACATCGTCACATCAGCTGTCTTTAGCGCATCTTTGTTCTTTAAGATCGTAGAGATCGTAGATTTAGCCATGTCGTACTGCTTGGCGAGATCAGAAACACAAACAGCATTCTCATGTTTCGTTATTATTTCCTTCTTCGTTTCTGCTGTAATAAGCTTAGGCTTCTTGACACCACTGTCACTAAAACGTGTCACTTTCTTGGGAGCCATAATGAGGTTTATTTTATTAAAAAAGGCACAAAAAAATTGTATCAAAAACAAGGCAAAGACAAATAATGCTCACAGCGCGCAAACCTGAGTGCAATTGATGCTGTTCGCGAGCCGAAAACATGGCACCAAAGCCATGTTTGTGCGTTCGTGAACCGAAGCATTGTTCGAAGGTCGAGTCAAAATTTGTTCCGGAAATTGTGATCATGGGCCGATTTGTTCGTGATCCGAGGTACAACTTTATATTCTGGTAAATTATGTTTGTATTTCCTAGTTTAATGATTCTACGCTGCTTTACGTTACAACATAAAAGTTATCTTAGCCTGAACTTAGTGTATGTTGAATGATATGTTCATCTATAGTACCTGGTGACATGATCCTAAATGATAGTTTGGGTATAAAACATTGAAGGCATATAGTGACATGACCCTAATGGATACCCATTTATTAATCTGAAATATGTTGCTACAATGAACTAAGAGTTCTAATATAAACCTAAAGTAGTCATATTTGTTTGTCCCTCAAAGATACATATAAGATAGATTAGTTAGTTTCCAGAGAAACGGCTATGACTGATACATAGTTAGTCCACTGACATGATATGTTCAACACATCACATTTTATTAATTAATTATACGAATATTTTTCTTTCTTACTTTGCTCTGTAATTGTAGTAGAAGCAGACAATTTACAATTATTAATGTCTTGTACTTTTTGCTGTGGCACGAACGGAGATAAATGTGAAATGTATAAAGTAAAAAAGTTTTGTGATAACATGCGAGTTATGACTCTTCAGTGATGTTAAAAAAAATGTTCACAGCTTGATTTGTGACCGTCACTTTGCCGGCACATTTATTGTGTGTCACTTTATCCTAAAAGTTTCTACATCTCAGCTCCACTACAAGATGTGGCTGTTAACATAGCGTAACATCAGTATTTTATAAAAACCAACATACAGTACAACATGCTGTAATGTTGTCACAGAACGTTACAATTATTGTATGTTTCCTTAAACTGATTGTGACTTCTTTGTGAACGTGGTTGTCTAGATCGTTGAAAGTCACAGAAAGGATCTATGTTGCGGGAAACGTTGAATCAACGGAGGAATCATGAAATCTAGGAGCGCCTTTCTGACATTGAAACATATTTTTTTATAAATAGGAAACAACGAGGCTTTCGTACGGTAAAGTAAGAGAACACAGTTTTGTAAGGTTAGACCTCGAAAAAATCGTAGACAAAGCACTTTAGTGAGACGTGAGAGAAAGAAAAATCACAAGAGAATTACCTGAGATTCGAACACGGACTCTGGTAGGAGGAGCAAGCCGTCTAGTCACGAGAGAACAGCGTTCTAACGAACTGAGCCATCTCAGACCCCACCCCTTCCTTTTTTTTCGAAGTCTAATTCTACAAAATTGTGTTCTCTTACTTTACCTTTCTGACATTGAAATACCGGCGTTATATTTTTTGTCTGGAACACTTGATTGCCTAAATCTAAAATAAAATTCCACGATTTTGGTTCTTTGTACGTTCTGAATTTTTCTGTGCTTAATTTTCTAAAATTTGCAGTTAGCTATCTGACGAGAGATATCACCATTAACTTCTGGGGCATCTTGTACTACCCCTCCTCCCCCACCCCCCCCAAAAAAAAGCAAAACAAAACAAAAAAATTTATGGAAAATATGAATCTTCTCTTTATCCCGGAAATGACGCAGTGCCTGTATCTGAAAATGACCTAATGCCTATATCTGAAAATGACATAATGCCTGTATCTGGATTTCACAATGTAACTTGAAAATTATGTATAACCGGAAGACCTTGTATATCTTTGTTTATAATAAATATTTTATTCGCTGTATTCATATGTTGTACTCGCGTTCTTGTAACTTACGTTACTGTCCGAGACCAGACATTTACTGTAGAAGCAGCAGAGTTGTTTCCAAGACTAGACATTTACTGTAGAAGCAGCAGAGTTTCTCCAAGACTAGATATTTATTGTAGAAGCAACATAGTCTTCTCCAAGACTAGACATTTACTGTAGAAGCAGCAGAGTTCTCTCCAAGACTCAGGAGTTAAACTCCGGATTAAGAAAGTTAAATTTATATCTCTTGAATTGCTTTCACATACCAGCATGGTTCTTGTTTTTTGCTGATAGATGACATAGAAAAGCCATGTGAGTGATACATTGATGTCAGATTCTACGTTTCACGGAAGTTTACACTTTAATTACCAGATATGAAACTGGGGAATTTCGCTGTTCACTTAAGTCAGATGTCAAAGTACAATTGTCCTGTTACAAACAGCAAGAGATGAAAAAGATAATGGGCTATAAAGTATTCTCGTCATATCCTATACTGTTGCTAAGAGACAGACACGTTCATCTACGAGGAAGTTTACTGATAAGTTTAGGAAGGAAATTTCCCATAAAAAATACTTTTACTCATAAAAATTTATCCCAGGACAATGTTCATAATTTACGTGTAGCTCCCTGGTGTAAGTATAATCAGTTTATTTCTAAGTCTTTCTATTATAGCTCTCTTTTCTTCCAGCGAAATCTTTGTTAGTTTTCATGTCTTCTTAATACTCTGTTTTTAGATGGTGAAATGTTTGCTCTTGATTAGTAAATGCAATTTATGGAATGCTTAAAACAACATGAAATTCTGACACCGTATGTGTGTCTATGTGTCTGAATGTTAGATATATGTTAGCTATTAAAATAAATACACACAGTTAACATTGTACAATACACATTTGTCCTTTTTTTGTTCTATCTATGATCACTTTAATGGACATCAATCAACTGATGCGAATATAATGTGTGTTCATCTACTGTGATTTTGGTAGCTATTTTTTTATTTCATAGTAAAACGACTTCTAAAAATGGACAAATATGAATTCATTTGTTTGTATTCACGACATGTTTCTTTCCAGTAATGTCCTACTGCGACTCAAACTTTGAACAACGAAAATGTCCACAGTTGTTTTTTCTTACCTACACGGTATAAACAATCATAACCAAAACACAGGAGATGAAAGCAGAAAGACAGAGAATATTACTCAATCTGTGACTCTCTTAGTGAACATATGAGAGAAAATCTGTGACTCTCATAGTGAACATATGAGAGAAAATCTGTGACTCTCAAAGTGAACGTATGAGAGAAAATCTGTGACTCTCTTAGTGAACATATGAGAGAAAATCTGTGACTTTCTTAGTGAACATATGAGAGAAAATCTGTGACTCTCTTAGTGAACATATGAGAGAAAATCTGTGACTCTCAAAGTGAACGTATGAGAGAAAATCTGTGACTCTCTTAGTGAACATATGAGAGAAAATCTGTGACTCTCTTAGTGAACATATGAGAGAAAATCTGTGACTCTCTTAGTGAACATATGAGAGAAAATCTGTGACTCTCTTAGTGAACATATGAGAGAAAATCTGTGACTCTCTTAGTGAACATATGAGAGAAAATCTGTGACTCTCAAAGTGAACGTATGAGAGAAAATCTGTGACTCTCAAAGTGAACATATGGCATAAAATCTGTGAATGTTCATTAAACACAAGAAAAAAAATGCACTTTCTGTTTTTGATGTTTTTAAAAGACTTCAGTACGGACGATTGTCTTCAGTTCATTCGACTGCCTACGGCACGATCTAGCATTATTTAGTCAATGATTTATAAAATGATTACATTGATATATTTTGTGTTGAGCGTGTATAATAGTGCGCTGCATTACATGTCAAGCATGTTTAGTTTAGTTTATGTCGTTGTGTTTCTAAATAATAAATGACGAGTTCTCATAATTATTTCCACTTATCTACCACCGCTCCGTCCTTTCTCCACATCATTTCTATTTCTTTCTTTCTCCTTTTATATTCAAGATGGCTGTAGTGTACTGAAGAGTAAAGCTGGTTTAGTTTAGAACCAAGTTACATTCTAACTGTAGCGGGTAAGAAGTTTTTATTCGGGAGCCAGAGAATAAGGAGTTTTCCATTACGCCCGTTATTATTGCTGCTATTTTCATGTAGCAAAAGACGGATGTGGTCAAGTTATCGTAGAATTTAAAAAATATATAAAGTACATAAAAGCCGTGGCACAGGAGAGGAAATTACTGAATTTAAATATCATAGTCTTCAAAAAATCACTCCGATACATAGCTTTGGAAGATAAAATGGAAGGTGAAAGCCAGCCAGGTCTTTGTACGGCCAGCCTAACCTTTGTAAGGCCACCCTAGCCTTTGCAGGGCCATCCTAGCCTTTGCAGGGCCAGCCTAGTTTCTGTAGGGCCAGCCTAGTCTCTGTAGAGCCAGCCTATTCTCTGTAGGGTCAGTTTAGTCTCTGTAATGCCTGCCTAGTCTCTTTAGGACCAGTCTAGTCTCTGTATGGCCAGCCTAGTCTCTGTTGGCCCAGCTTAGTCTCTGTAGGGCCACCTTAGTCTCTGAAGGCCCATCCTGGTCTCTGAATGGTCAGCCTAGTCTGTGTAAGGTGACCCTGGTCTCTGTAGGGCCAGCCTAGTCTTTGTAGGGCCAGCCTAGTCTTTCTATGGCCAGCCTAGATTTTACAGGGCCAGCGTGGTTTTTGCAGGGCCAGCGTGGTCTTTGTAAGGCAAGCCTTGTCTATAGGGCCAGCCTGGCCTTTGTAGGGCCATCCTAGTCTTTGTAGGGCCAGCCTAACCTTTGTAGAGTCAGTCTAGTCTTTGTAGGGCCATCCTAGTCTTTGCAGGGCCATCCTAGTCTTTACAGGGCCAGCCTGGTCTTTGTAGGGCCATGATTTTGCCTCCGTCGACTGTAACGAGGATCATAAAGAACGTAAAGAAGACAATAAGTTCAATAGAACAAGTTACTAGTGTAATTTCGACGTATTTGAGTTTCCTTGTGGTAAATTAATGGAAAAATGGATAAGTTATTACTATTGTGGCTGGAGCACTTGAACTAGTAAAAACATTACATTGAGCCATTTGTGATAAGATAAAGCCTATTTTTGATGAAATGAATGAGGAAGAGGGTGAAGATGAAACATTTGCAGGCAACGAGAGCCGGTTTACAGAGACACACAAAAGTGTCCTAGGGTTAAGATAACTGGAGAGGTCACAAGTGTAGATATAGAAACAGCTAAAGCTTTTTTTTTTGTAGAATTCTAAGACATATGTACAGAGTGGTGAAGGTCCTGCATTTTATTTTCAATGTAAATGAGCCAGGCTTGTATTGGAAGAGAATACATTCAAGGACCTTTACTGCCACTTGAGAAAATTCTGGACTATGATTGAAAGCTGCCAAGGATAAACTAACACTCCTATTTGGTGGTAATGTTTTAGGAAAACTGCCAAGGATATACTAGATAAAAGGGATGGCGACTGCAGTAAAACCGGTTCAAATAATAAAGGTAGATAGAGGTGTATGGTGCAGTTTTACAAGGCGCCAGAAGGAGTGAGTAAGCGAGAAAAACGAATAGACAGTACGAGAGTAAGATGAGAATGTATAAATGAAAATCATACAACATCAAATATTTCGACATGAACCTTTTTTCGAGGATTACAAAAACAAACAAGACAAAATATATAATCAATCAATCAAGTGACGTGCCGCGTGGCTTAGGCGATCATTTCTCTCCACAATTCCCTGTCTTTAGACTTGATTATGAGATCCGACGGTGACTTTCTTCCTAGCCACACTGACAGCCCATCCGGTAACTTCTCTCTCTGTCTTCCTCTGTCTCTTCTTCCCTCAATTTTCCAGTTCCCACAATGTGTTCCAATTTTCCTCTTCTCAGAAAATGTCCTATAATTCTCGTTTGTCTGCTTCTGATCTTTTGTCTTTTAACTCCAGCCTCTCTTAAGACTTCTTCGTTGGTTTTCTTAGCTGTCCTTCAACATCCTTCTTATGAACCACATTTCCATGGCCTCAATTTCTCGCTGTACTCTCTTATTCATGGACCATGCTTCACATCCATAAAACAAAATTAGCTCGATGTAACACTCGGAATCGTGTTTCCATTGATATAAATCTGTTGCACAAGATGTTTCTCATTTTCTGGAATGCTGACTTAGCCTGTGCACGTCTGCTTTTTAATTTCGTTGTGAGATTTCCAGTCAGCTGTTATAATTGATAACTAATCTAGAGGGCCTCCCATATTAAAAGCAGATTGATTGATTGATCTTTATTTCAGAAGTGGAAGAAGCCATCAAACACATGAAGAACAACAAAGCAGCAGGACCAGATAAAATAACCAAGGAAGAATTGGAAGTATTAGGAGAGCTTGGCATAGAAATAATTACCAGATTGTTGAATGGCGTCTATAACAGTAACTATGTCTCAGCAGATCTTTTGCAATCAGTTTTCATTGCCTTGCCAAATAAACAAGGTGCAACTGAATGTGAAGACCATCGAACCACTAGTCTTATGAGCCATGTTACCAAAATCCTGTTTCGTAGTGTCATGAAAAGAGTCAGGGGCAAAATAAAACCAGAAATCGCTGAAGAACGGTGTGGCTTCGTCGAAGGAAAAGGCACAAGTAATGCCATATATATATATATATATATATATATATATATATATATATATATATATATATAAGAACATTGATTGGAAGATCAATAGAAGTAAAGACGGACCTATACTTATGCTTCATAGACTACTTTAAAGCATTCGATAAAGTGAGACACACAGAAATTATAAGAATGCTGGAAAAAAACAACATAGATGGGAAAGATCTGAAACTTATCAAAAACATACTGGCAGCAATCAGCACCAATGAAGGTTGAGAACCAAATAGGAGCACTTCAAGACATAAAATTGGGAGTGAGACAAGGATGTGTTCTATCTCCTGACCTCTTCTCCTTGTACAGCGAAAGCATAATGAGAAATATAGAGAGCTTGCCAGGAATATCAACTAGCGGGTACAACCTTAACAACTTAAGATATGCAGACGACACAGTCCTGATTACTAAAAGCGAAGGGGAACTACAGGCTCTTCCGGATGTCATGGTTTGTGAAAGTAAAAGTAAAGGTCTCAGCCTGAACAAAAAGAAGACTGAAGTGATGGTCATCTCAAAGAAAAGAATACCATCATAATGTAGCGTTACCATCGATGGCACAGAACTGAAACTTGATAGATTCAAGTACTTAGGAACAATTATAACAAAACATCTAACTAAACGAAAAAGTTATCTTAGTAGCATGCTCCTGAAAGTAGGAAACACAACACCACGGGGGGGGGGGGGCGGGGGAACGAAGGAAAGTAGATGAATCCAGTTGGAAAGAGTCGTACACAGTCAGAATATTCTATAATTGTCCCGCTTGCAATGTAAGATCTTTTGAACGAATTTGATAGAAGCTTTCGTATTTTGGAAGGAAATGAACAGTTGTTTAATATGGTCTATGATCTTTTCAATTTAATATGGACTTAATCAGGAAAATCGGGATAATCATAGAGAACGATATGGTTGTTCGTGCAGAACAATTGATAGATCTTCAGTCGTCCTTGGCGCTGAAATATTTGTTCGAAAAGGAGAAATTCATAGCTTTTTGGTGAGCAGAAAATACAGAAAGGTTCCAAATTCTTCGTAGTGTTTCTCTCAAATGTGTGGCTAACTTCAGGACGACCTGCCTGTGGGAAAAAGCTTTTTCACTCATGAAATACCTCAAGAACAAAGCACGATCACGCTTAACAGATTCACACCTGGAATACTGTTTACATGTAGCTACAGGCGACTTCTCCTTGGACATCTCTGCAATTCTGAGCAACATTCAAGCTCAAGGATCTCAATAACCTGTTGAGCATTGTTAATTTATTATTATTATTATTTTAATTATACATTATGATGTTCCCACAGGAGGTTTTACTTGTGGACGGTGCTCGCTGTGTTAAAAAGTTTGAGAACGCCTGATTTACATTTTATAATTTATAATTTAATGGTTTGTATTATATAATCTATAATTTAACAATTTATATTCTATAGTTTATAATTTAACAATTTATATTATATAATTTATACTTTAGTAAGTTATATTGTACGTTACTTTACATTGTATTAAAGCTTTTATTACCTTAAAACAATTTATATAATGGTAAAAACGCCGTTCTCTCATTCATATTATTACATTGTATTTAACGACTTTCGGCATTCCTTTAGACTTTTGGACACAGAATCTAATCTATCTTCTCGGCCTTTTGGCTAAGATCAAAGTGTTGTTCTACGCTCTGTAGTGATTTCACAAACCTCCAACACCAACCATGAACGCACCAAAGAAGTTCGTTTACAACAAGATGGAAGATATGGAAGGAGGGCAATTTCACCCACCTGGGACACTTGTCATAACCACTGCAGGACCGAGTGCAGGTAAGGTCTCCTATGGCTACATGCATAGCATCCTGGCGGGACCGGCCGGCGTGGGGCCGAATGGGATCGCAACATTGAGCAGATTGAAAACAAGTTCAAGTGGTTCGCCACCCTGACGCAGGCAGCACATGTTGCCTATTACAAATCCCTACATGGGAAATCCTTCGTCCTCGACGACAGGAAACTCCATGTGATGATAGAGCACATGTTGCCTATTACAAATCCCTACATGGGAAATCCTTCGTCCTCGACGACAGGAAACTCCATGTGATGATAGAGCACATGGAAAAAGAACGAATCAAGGGTACCCTGCATTGGTTACCACCAAATACCAAACCTGAAATGGTTAAAAGACTGATTACCTTCTTGACGGGCGATGAGGAGGCAGAGACCTCACGAGCTGAGAATGCATGAGACAAATGGTCGTTTCTGTGTCGCGGGAAAGTGGAGGTGCCACACTACACGTACATCACAGACACGGAGGGAACGGAAGAACACAAAATCTTCATCACACTCCAAGGCTGAAAACCGCCTTGCCCGATATGCCAGAACAACACACACTGGGCCAGCAAATGCCCACGGAAGCAGACACCAGCACCTAAAACCGCAAGTAAACAAGAAGCTCAGCCACCTGAGCCAGGAAGACCTTCCATAGTTGAGGTCCCAACCTCTGGTGACCAAGACCCTCCTTCAGAGGACGCCGGAGACACCTTCCAGCTAGTGGACTATACCAGAAAAAGGAGACGACCGGTACGATCTCCTCCAACACCGGCGACTACAAACACACCAGCCTGTACACCAAAGAAACAACCAACTAAAACAAGAGAGGTCACCTGGCCTCAACACCAACTTCGAGATAACAATGGAGACGAGCCACGAAACTCTCTACTCTCAGAACCGACAGCTGACTGCCCGCCATCTTGGGCTCTACAGACAGCGGAGTATGACCCGGACGACGACAGAAAACTACTCATCGACGTCCCTGTCGAGTACCCTGTGGATGCACCATAATACACCGTATGGCAAACAGTACCAACCTGGACTATATCTCAAGACAGTGCTACAAGACAAACAGAACGTATGTAAATAATTTTTATCTCTTTCATTTGTCTAAACAGATCATTTTCCTTTTTTTACCTTTTAGACATGGATAGGGACATTAAAATACTAAGCGTTAATATTAGAGGCATCCGTAGGAAACTACACCATATTGTCTCATTGATACTAACACACAAACCTGATTTCATTCTTATACAAGAAACAAATATACAAACAGATTGGCACGCAGCGCAAATCACCACTCAGTTAGGCCTTAGACATTCATGTTTTAGCCTAGCCAAACAAAACTCTGGGGTCTGGAGTAGCAATCATACAGACTTCAGATAGATGGGAGTTTACTAGAACAAATAGAGACAGCAGAGGAAGAATAGCCATAGCTGAGGTAACGAACAACACACAAGCATACACTATAGTCAACATACATGCTCCACCCAATCGCATTCGCCAACCAGTATTCTATGAAGATTTAGACTCCTTACTCACTCGAATGTATAGGGGACACAACATCATATTGGGGGGAGATTTTAATTGTGTTCTATCAGACGCAGACATTATAGGAGGTCAAGTTAGAGCTCAGATTGCTAGAACATGCAGAGAAGAGAAAAACCAACTAGAAATATTACAAGGCATACTAGATACACATAGCTTAGTAGACACATATAGACACACTCATCCCCAAGGCAGAGACACCACATATAAAAACAACGCCCAAAACAGATCTACTAGACTAGACAGAATTTATGCACCTTCAACACATCACATAGCACGAACCAGGCATCTCATGGAAACCTTGCAGTTCACAGATCATAAAGCAATAATCACAACAGTAAACATGACACTCTCAAATAGACCTTTTAAACGATCGCCACACTGGAAGTTTAACAATACACTTCTCCAAAATCAACAATTTGTAGACAACATGACGCAGATTATCCACGCTTTCACAGACGACTTACCCAAACGCGACATTCAACAACACTGGGAAATGCTGAAGATCACAATAAGAGAAAGAGCACAGATACTCTCAACCCAGATATACAGAGAAAGACTGCAACAGGAGAAAATAATTGAAGACGCAATCAGACTAACAAAGTAGGTAGACAAAAACTCACCAAATATACTAGCACTACAAGAAGAACTAGACAAACATAGACAGCACAGATTTCAAGGCGCACTGCTGAGAACTAGGCTCAACACTATCACGCAAGAAACACCTACCAAACAGTACTTAGGGATAGAACAAAACATTCAACGCAACAGACAAATAGGCGAGATAGTAGATCTAAATGGCAACAGACAAACGGACACACAAAACATAGTGCAAGCCTTCAGAGACTATTACAAAAATCTATACACTAAGGAAAAAACAGAAACTCAAACACAAGACAAATACATGAAATATACTAACAAACTCTGTGACACGGACAGACAAGCCCTTGATACACCACTTACATTAGGAAATTTAACACACGCAGTGCAAGGGTTGCACAAAGACAAGTCACCAGGACCAGATGGTCTCACAGCAGAGTTCTACCAACACTTCTTTCCTATTGTAAGGAGGGGGAAAAGTAAGCAAGCAGTGACCCGGTTTTGATTGGAAATCCCACTGGCCAGAGACGGCCACGTGTGAATGGAAAATCCCCAGGCGTCCGATCCGGCGATGACGAGGTATATAAGAAAAGGGAGAAGTATAAAGGGGGATAAGTTGAGCTCGCGAAGGCAGCGACCAGTCGTGGACGAAGATGGTCAGTTTCCGAGAGACGGAGGCTGGCGTGTGTATTTTAGTTTGTGCGCCTTTGTAAGCAGTATTGAACTCATATTATTCAAGGAAATTTTATTTGTTTAATATATTTTTTAGTAACGCCCGTTAGAATTATATGGACATCATGTGCATCGGATTTTGTGATTGTGATGCTTTATGGATCAGAGCTTTGTAAAATACAAGAATCGTGATTTTATAAAAGGGATTGTTTTCGTATTCCTGTTATTTTATATGTAAGGTGTGAACGTATGGTAAGGTCATCCTTCCACCACTCAGCACAACGACGGCCAGACAAATATAAAAGATTGAAATAATAATTCACATCAATTTAGAGCCAAAGTAACATATTACCACACTATCTTAGGTCCTCTCCTCTTACTTGTTTTCACAGAAACTTTTGAACGCAAAAAACTCCCACCCAGCCTGAACCTATCATATGTTACACTCATACCAAAAGACAACTCAGACAGGAGACAACTCAAAAATTACCGACCTATATCTCTACTTAATGTAGACTACAAGATCCTTACAAAAGCACTAACCAACAAGCTAAAACCATTCATGGCCAAACTCATACACGAAGACCAACAATGTAGTGTAGAAAACAGAAATATACATCAACACACACATTTCATACACTACACGCACATAAAAGACTGCCAATCGTCAATTCTTTCTCTAGATCAAGAGAAAGCTTTTGATAGAGTGTCACATGAATACTTACACAAGACACTACTCCACTGTAACATAGAGAATTACTTTAGAGAATGGATCAACATTCTCTATTTCAAACCTGAAAGCAAGATCTTAGTAAACCATACGCTTACAGAGACTTTCAGGCTAACTAGATCTGTTAGGCAGGGCTGTCCCCTCTCTCCTTTACTGTACATACTCACTCTAGAACCACTTCTAGAGAAAATCAGACAGGACAAAACAATCCAAGGTACTTTCATACCTGGGAAGGGAGATAGGAAGTTGCTTGCGTATGCAGACGACACTATCTTCTTTCCAAAAACAGACAGATCAATAGCGAACATTCTAGAGACATTCACAGAGTTTGGCAAAGCTAGTGGAGCCAAATTAAACATACAAAAATCAGTAATAATGGGGGTAGGCAAATGGCGGAATAAAAAAGATTTTCCCTTCTGCCTCACACACACGGACAACATAACACTTTACGGCATCACTTTCTCGTCACACCCAAATAAAACACACAAACCCACATGGGACAAACTTGTCGCACAAATCACAGACATGCTGAACAGGTACAAATATAAAACCACCATGATATTCGGTAGAAGCATAGTAGTGAACACTTACATCATTCCAAAAATAATATACATAGCCACAGTACTAGACCCTCCACAACAGATAATACACGAAATCAACAAACAGATCAGACATTTCATATTTACAAACACTATACGCAGCATTAAACATACAACTCTCATACAAGACAAATTGCACGGAGGAATCGCCCTCCAAGACATACAAACAAAGATCCAAGCACTCAGGATCAGTCACGTGGGCCGCATCATCAAACACCCAAAACAGCACGCACTAGCTCACTATTATGTGGGACTCAGAATATCAAATCTACTACCACCAAACAACTCACAGCCACACCACTTCGGCACGCTGCCAGCATTCTACAAAACCTGTATTCAGGCCATCCAAGGAAACGAAACACTCATACACTATAAAACAAACAGCATCTACAAACATTTAGTCAGAAATCAAGCATCTTCACTACACCTCAGAATCAAGAGAAGTCAGAGATACGCCATTTTTGACTTCAAAGAAACATTTACGAATCTACACGTGAAGAACATCACACCGAAAGCAAGAGAAATTACATTTAGGCTTATTTACAACATGACACCCACCACACAGAGAGCAGCACACAGATCCAAACAGACCGTACCATGTCAACTGTGCAACAACAACATACAAGAAACAGAAGAGCACATATTTTACACATGCAGCACAATCACACCCAGTATAGCAACACTACAGAAAACACTAGAAGCACACACAGCACGAAAGATAGACATATATAAAGCAATTATGTTAAATATTATCCCTGCGACTCAGTTGGACACACACACACCAAGTTACTGGCCCTGCTCACAGAGTTCATTCACTTGGTGTGGACGTGCAGGAACAAAGCTAGATTTAAGTTCGGCACGTTTAGTCCCAACATTTTCAGGGATCTGTTTCGACAAAGGGAAATGAAAATCATGACTTGCTGTAAACTGACATGAAATAAAACTTTGACAGGAGCCAGCGCATAAGAGAGAGAGAGAGAGAGCGAGAGAGAGAGAGAGAGAGAGGAAGGAGGGAGAGAGAGTGAATCGCAAATGCTCGTATGAATAATACTGATTTATATCCAAATATTCACTGCTCCATTGTTACCGGAACAACCTTACACTCCTTGTGAATTTCCTATGTATATTTTTACAATGTCACACCTGTTTCTTCAAAAAAATGTTATTAGACGGGATTAGCCTAGAACCAACAAACTGACCAGACAATGACCGCCAGACAGGATTTACTCTTGACGCGACAGACTGACCAGCAGACATCTCTACCCTCGAGGGGGTTTAAAATAGCATGTAAGCCAAGTTTGAAGATAAACAAGACACAGCGCAGACAGCGACACGACAATAGAGATAAAAACAAGCCCACGACGTTTTTTTTTATCACTTCTACCCATGGTACAAAACAAAGCCCTGACGCTATAGCAAGACTGTGTTAGAGAGAGAGAGGGAGAGAGAGAGAGTGGGGGTGTGTGTGTCATACCTTTACTGTACACTTTTTGTTTTCACATTTTATGTATAAAGTATTAACTTTATCATACTCCACGCTATCACCTCATGGTTTGTAAAAGCCCACCATCTCATTATTTCACCCCATGGGCAATAATCCCCATTTCACACCATTTCAGTGTAATATGAAATTGTCGATTCTGTTCTTATCAACCCATTGTTACTAGAACAACCTTACACTCCTTGTGAGATTCTTATGTATATTTTTACAATGTTACACCTGTTTCTTCAACAAATGTTACTAGACGGGATTAGCCTTGAAGCAACAACCTGACCAGAACAATGACTGCCAGACAGGATTAACTTTCGACGCGACAGACTGACCAGCAGACATCTCTACCCTCGAGGGGGTTTAAGATAACATGTAAACCAAGTTTGAAGATAAACAAGGCACAATGCAGACACAGACAGCGACACGACAATAGAGATAAAAACAAGCCCAGGACACTATCACCCCTACCCATGACACAAAACAAAGCCCTGACGCTATAGCAAGCCTATGTGAGAGAGAGAGAGAGTGTGTGTGTGTGCGTGTGTGTGTGTGAAAATATTACTGTACACCTTTGTTTTCACATTGTATGTACAAAGTATTAACTTGATCATACTCCACGCTATCACCTCATGGTTTGTAAAAGCCCACCATCTCATTATTTCACTCCACGGGCAATCACCCCCACTTCACATCATTTCAGTTGTATTTGAAATTGTTGATTGTTGAACAAAAATAAAGTTATTTAAAAAAATGTCTTTTTGTAAGGGGGTTGTGTTACAGCCCCCAACATACACAAGTAAATTGGTTGGTACCTTATCTGTCGGTAAACACTGCGAAACCCCTTAGTTTCCAGTTTAATGAGGTTAACTTCCTTATAGGTCAACACTCCAAAACCCCTTAGTTTCCATCTTAGTGAGGTTTACCTTCCCTATAAGTCAACAATCCAAAATCCCTTAATTTCCATCTTAGTGAGGTTTACCTTCCCTATAAGTCAACAATCCAAAACCCCTTAGTTTCCAGTTTAATGAGGTTAACTTCTTTATAGGTCAACACTCCAAAACCCCTTAGTTTCCATCTTAGTGAGGTTTACCTTCCCTATAAGTCAACAATCCAAAACCCCTTAATTTCCATCTTAGTGAGGTTTACCTTCCCTATAAGTCAACAATCCAAAACCCCTTAGTTTCCATCTTAGTGAGGTTTACCTTACCTATAAGTCAATAATCCAAAACCCCTTAGTTTCCATCTTAGTGAGGTTTACCTTCCCTATAAGTCAACACTACAAAACCCTTTAGTTTCCATCTTAGTGAGGTTTACCTTCCCTATAAGTCAACAATCCAAAACCCCTTAGTTTCCATCTTAGTGAGGTTTACCTTCCCTATAAGTCAACAATCTAAAACCCCTTAGTTTCCATCTTAGTGAGGTTTACCTTCCCTATAAATCAACAATCCAAAACCCCTTAGTTTCCATCTTAGTGAGGTTTACCTTCCCTATAAGTCAACAATCCAAAACCCCTTGTCACGCCTAGTTCTGTCCGTGGTAAATTACTTTATCCAGCTTGTTGTCGCCATTTCTGTCCGGGAAAATGTTCACATTGTCTCAGCAATAAGAACACATCCTGCAGACATTGTGGCGGCTGCTCCAGGGAATGGCCCACCAACCCTCAACATTGTGGTGTCTGCTCCAGGGAATGGCCCACCAACCCTAAACATTGTGGCGACTGCTCCAGGGAATGGCCCACCAACCCCCAACATTGTGGCGACTGCTCCAGGGAATGGCCCACCAACCCCCAACATTGTGGCGACTGCTCCAGGGAATGGCACACCAACCCTCAACATTGTGGCGTCTGCTCCAGGGAATGGCCCACCAACCCTCAACATTGTGGCAGCTGCTCCAGAGAATGGCCCACCAACCCTAAACATTGTGGCGACTGCTCCAGGTAATGGCCCACCAACCCTCAACATTGTGGCGACTGCTCCAGGGAATGGCCCACCAACCCTCAACATTGTGGCGACTGCTCCAGGTAATGGCCCACCAACCCCCAACATTGTGGCGACTGCTCCAGGGAATGGCCCACCAACCCCCAACATTGTGGCAGCTGCTCCAGGGAATGGCCCACCAACCCTCAACATTGTGGCGACTGCTCCAGGGAATGGCCAACCAACCCTCAACATTGTGGCGACTGCTCCAGGGAATGCTCCATATAACAAGATAGGTTCAATATAGCATTTTAGGACTCGTTTTCTAATATTCATTAATAAAGATGTATTGGATAATATATTTCTCATTCTCTGAAATGCACTCTTTGCTCGGCCTATTCTGTTCCTAATTTCTCTTTTGCATTTCCCATCTGAAGTTATTACTGCTTCAAGGTATTTGAATTTCTGAACCTACTTTAGAATAGTTCCATTTAATTTTATACTGCATGCTGGTGGATTCTGTTTCTTAGATATAACCATAGTCTCTGTCTTTTTGATGTTCAAAGTAAGGCCTTTCTGTTCACTTTCTTTGGCGACTATATCTAAGAGATTTTGCAGGTCTTGTTGGTTCTCAGCTTCCTTCTGTTAGTTTTATTTTTTTTATGTCTTTATAGTCATTTCTAATTTACTTTTTCATTTGTGTTTTTCTGTTTTCAAATATGGCTGATAAACTTTGCATTTTAAGTGTTAACATTAGGGGACTGAGAAGTAAACTCAGTCAAGTAGTGCACCTAGTACACAAACACAAACCAGACAGAAACACACGTCACCACAGAAACACGCGCCAACAACATCACACAACTCTTAGGACTCAGATATTCATGTTTCAGCTTAGGGAATAGACACACAGGAGCAGCAATACTACAAGTATCAGAAGACTGGCAAATTGTAGGACACAACAGAGACAGCGAATGTAGAATAGCAATAGTGGAAATAAAACACACAAGTTCAAACCACAACAAATACACATTAGTCAATGTATATGCACCAGCTGTGAGAGACCAGCAAATTAACTTCTATGACAAACTCTCACAGATGCTAACATCATTCCACAGGGGGCAAAACATTATCATAGCAGGAGACTTTAATTGTGTCATGCACGATCTTGATCTGTCGAGAGGAACAATTGACGTACGCCGTGAACTCGAACAAATAGACATACTACACAACATCATAGACGAACACGGGCTCGTAGACACATACAGAAAGATGAACCCACAAGGTAGGGAAACTACACACACTGACACAATTAACATAAACATGGGACGATCAGCCCGAATAGACATAATATGTGTCCCAGAAGGTCTTCTCATAAATGACATCAAACACATAGACACAACCTTAAATTACACAGATCATAAAGCGGTCATGGTCACATTAAACGCAACCTTGGCACAACTCAAAAACAAACGCTCCCCACACTGGAAGTTTAATAACAGTTTGCTGGATAATGGAGATTATGTAGATAACATAACGGAACTATTACACGCGTACACTCAAGACTTACCTGAATCCAACCTCATAGAATACTGGGACGTATTAAAGAACACTATCAGAGAGAGAACACAGGTCTTGGCGACAAAAATACACAGATACAGACGACAGCAACAACAAATGTTGGAAAATGCTATTAAACTAAACAAGCAGATAGATCCCAATAGTCCTCACATACACGCGCTAGAGGAAGAAGTAGAGAAATACCATCAACACAGCTACCAGGGTGCTTTCATCAGAACAAAACTTGCCTCTGCCGTACAAGAAATACCAAGTAAAAAATATCTGGGAACAGAACAAAATGTGCAAAGAAGCAGACAAATACGCAAAATAATAGACATAAATGGACAGGAACAGACAGACACTACCGGAATAAGCCAAACCTTTCAAGATTTTTATATACATTTATATTCTGAGGACAAAGGTCAATCAGAAGACATACAAAACAAATTCTTGAACTACGTCAAACAGATTTCTGAAGAAGACAAACAAACATTAGACATCCCACTCACGCTAGGAAACCTACAAAATGCGCTTGACACATTCCAAAAGAACAAATCTCCAGGACCGGATGGCCTCACCGCCGAGTTTTATCAGAAATTCTTCCACATTCTAGGACCTGTCCTGCACAAGGTGTTTATTGAAGCCTTCGACAGAAAAGAATTACCCAACAGTCTCAATCAGTCATACATAACACTCATTAAGAAAAGCAACGCAGACACAACTCAAGTTAAGAATTACAGACCTATCTCGTTACTCAACGTAGACTACAAAATTCTAGCAAAGTCCCTAACTATGAAACTCAAACCCGTCATGCACACACTTATACATGAGGACCAGCAATGCAGTGTCACCGACAGAAACATAAGTACGCATCTACATTTCCTAAGAGATGTTATCCATTACTCTCACGATAAGAATAGCCAGTCAGCAATCTTATCGCTGGACCAGGAGAAGGCTTTCGACAGAGTTTCCCATTCTTTCCTCCAGAAAACCTTGTCCAAATGTAATCTTGGGAACTACATCAGAGACTGGATCCAAATTCTATACAACAAACCAGAAAGCAGACTTTTAATAAACCATACCCTCAGTGAACCAATACGGTTAACCAGATCTGTACGTCAGGGCTGCCCACTCTCACCCCTGTTGTATGTGTTAACTCTAGAGCCACTCCTGGAGAGAATCAGGCAAGAGACAATAGTCAAAGGAATCTTTATTCCTGGAATGGGAGAGAGGAAGTCGTTGGCCTATGCTGACGACACAATCTTCTTTCCCTCCAATATATCCTCTATCAGGATTATTCTAGACATATTTGCAGAGTTCGGACAGGGCAGCGGGGCTAAAATAAACATTCAAAAATCACATATAATGGGTTTAGGTAAATGGACCAACAAAACAGACTTCCCTTTCACGTTAATACAAGTCAACAACATTAAAATATACGGAATTTTATTTACAGCTACGCCTTCAAATAACATCAAAGCAAGATGGCGAAATATAATTGAAAAAATTAAGAACAGACTGGAAATTTACAAATACAAAACCACCACCATATTCGGCAGAAGTGTCGCAGTCAACACCTGCATCATACCACAGCTTATATATACCCCAAACATATTCCCCCTGCCTAAACAGTCACTTAAGGAAATAAATTCAATGATTAGAGACTTTATTTTCCGACGCACAGTACGCAGCATCCAACAGAAAACCTTGATGCAAGACAAAAATAGAGGGGGCATCTCCCTACAAGACATAGCAACAAAGATCCAGGCACTCAGGATTAAATATGTAGGACAAATCATCCAACAGCCTCACAAACACACTCTAGCCCACTACTACGTTGGGCTGAGGCTTCTTAAACTGTGTAAATTAAACAATTTACACCCCCATCACTTTGGCACTATACCCTTCTTCTACAGACAATGCATACAAAGTGTAACTGGGAATGAGCTTTTAATACGCATGAAAACATCATGCATATACAAATACCTGGTCAGAAAACAGGAGCCACCATTACAGTGCAGAATAAAGAGAGGATACAAATACTTCATCACTGACTACACACAATCATTTCAAAACTTACACAAGGAAGGAATCACGCCAAGTGCACGAGAGATAACATACAGACTATTGTTCAACATGACACCGACCACACAAGGGATCGCCCGCAGATTCCACAGATGTAAACTATGTAGAATGAACACACAAGAAACAGAGGAACACATTTTCTTTCAGTGCAGAACCGTTTCTTTAGCTTTAAAATTTTTGACTCAAGAGATAGCAACAAGAACAGCAGAGAAAGTAGACATATACAGAGCAATAATGTTAAACACCATTCCTCGAACAGAAACAAACAGCCATACGCAGTGTATCATCCTCCTTGCTGAGTTTAGGTATGTTGTTTGGTCATGTAGGAATAGGGCCACATTTGAAAATAGAATTTTTACAAAAGAAATTCTCCTGTACATTTTCAAACAAAAATTGTTACAGCTTTCAACCAGTTTCTAGTTTTTGGCAACCCCCCCCCCCACAACCCCACCCCCCTTTTGTGTTTAAATGTTAACTTCAGATGTACACACCATGCGATTACCACATGTTTTCGTTCAAGCCCGCCTTTTCAATATTTCAGTTCACGGGCAGGTATTCCTAACTCATGTTCTTGAACAGTGCCTTTGTTTACCCGACCATAACCCTCCACTGCGGTGACCCGAATAGGAGTGACTCGAGCGCATATTTATTTCTGTGTACACCGCGTGAGTGAAAGAGAAGGCTTTAGCCGAATAGAAACACTGTACATCACTAGAGAGAAAGTTAACGAACAGAGAGAGAGAGGGAGAAAGGGTCCTGATAGTAGGTGAGAGGAAGTGTGTGTGTGTGTGGTTATACTATTACTGTACACCTTTGTTGTAACGTTTTATGTACAAAGTATTCGCGTTATCATACTCCATGCTATCACCTCATGGTTTGTAAAGCCCACCATCTCATTATTTCATTCCACGGGCAATCATCCTCAACTCACGTCACTTGTACATGCTTCGTTATTGTTTATTTGAAAGTTGTTTTTTTTTCTGGAAATATTTGGAAAAAAAGGAGGAAAAAAAAACAAGCCAAAAAAAAAACAAGAGAAAAAAAACAAAAAAAAAAAAAACAAACAAAAAACAAACAAAAATAAAAAAAAAAAAAATAATACAAAATACAAAAAAAGAAGAAAAATAAAAATGACCTGGCTCGGTTGACTCGCCCTTGGTGGTTTTGGTGCTTGCTGGATTTGCATATAAAATATTTAAAAAAAAAAAAAAAAGGGTTGTGTTACAGCCCCCAACATACACAAGTAAATTGGTTGGTACCTTATCTGTCGGTAAACACTGCGAAACCCCTTAGTTTCCATCTTAGTGAGGTTTACCTTCTCTATCAGTCAACACTCCTAAACCCCTTAGTTTCCCGTTTAATGAGGTTAACTTCCTTATGGGTCAACACTCCAAAACCCCTTAGTTTCCCGTTTAATGAGGTTAACTTCCTTATGGCTCAACACTCCAAACCCCTTAGTTTCCATCTTAGTGAGGTTTACCTTCCCTATCAGTCAACATTCCAAAACATTTTAGTTTTCATCTTAGTGAGGTTTACCTTCTCTATCAGTCAACACTCCAAACCCCTTAGTTTCCATCTTAGTGAGGTTTACCTTCCCTATAAGTCAACAATCCAAAACCCTTTAGTTTCCTTCTTAGTGAGGTTTACCTTCCCTATAAGTCAACAATCCAAAACCCCTTAGTTTCCATCTTAGTGAGGTTTACCTTCCCTACAAGACATAGCAACAAAGATCCAGGCACTCAGGATTAAATATGTAGGACAAATCATCCAACAGCCTCACAACACACTCTAGCCCACTACTACGTTGGGCTGAGGCTTCTTAAACTGTGTAAATTAAACAATTTACACCCCCATCACTTTGGCACTATACCCTTCTTCTACAGACAATGCATACAAAGTGTAACTGGGAATGAGCTTTTAATACGCATGAAAACATCATGCATATACAAATACCTGGTCAGAAAACAGGAGCCACCATTACAGTGCAGAATAAAGAGAGGATACAAATACTTCATCACTGACTACACACAATCATTTCAAAACTTACACAAGGAAGGAATCACGCCAAGTGCACGAGAGATAACATACAGACTATTGTTCAACATGACACCGACCACACAAGGGATCGCCCGCAGATTCCACAGACTGATCAGATGTAAACTATGTAGAATGAACACACAAGAAACAGAGGAACACATTTTCTTTCAGTGCAGAACCGTTTCTTTAGCTTTAAAATTTTTGACTCAAGAGATAGCAACAAGAACAGCAGAGAAAGTAGACATATACAGAGCAATAATGTTAAACACCATTCCTCGAACAGAAACAAACAGCCATACGCAGTGTATCATCCTCCTTGCTGAGTTTAGGTATGTTGTTTGGTCATGTAGGAATAGGGCCACATTTGAAAATAGAATTTTTACAAAAGAAATTCTCCTGTACATTTTCAAACAAAAATTGTTACAGCTTTCAACCAGTTTCTAGATTTTTGGAACCCCCCCCCCCCACAACCCCACCCCCCTTTTGTGTTTAAATGTTAACTTCAGATGTACACACCATGCGATTACCACATGTTTTCGTTCAAGCCCGCCTTTTCAATATTTCAGTTCACGGGCAGGTATTCCTAACTCATGTTCTTGAACAGTGCCTTTGTTTACCCGACCATAACCCTCCACTGCGGTGACCCGAATAGGAGTGACTCGAGCGCATATTTATTTCTGTGTACACCGCGTGAGTGAAAGAGAAGGCTTTAGCCGAATAGAAACACTGTACATCACTAGAGAGAAAGTTAACGAACAGAGAGAGAGAGGGAGAAAGGGTCCTGATAGTAGGTGAGAGGAAGTGTGTGTGTGTGTGGTTATACTATTACTGTACACCTTTGTTGTAACGTTTTATGTACAAAGTATTCGCGTTATCATACTCCATGCTATCACCTCATGGTTTGTAAAGCCCACCATCTCATTATTTCATTCCACGGGCAATCATCCTCAACTCACGTCACTTGTACATGCTTCGTTATTGTTTATTTGAAAGTTGTTTTTTTTTCTGGAAATATTTGGAAAAAAAGGAGGAAAAAAAATAAGCCAAAAAAAAACAAGAGAAAAAAAACAAAAAAAAAAAAACAAACAAAAAACAAACAAAAATAAAAAAATAAAAAAATTAAAAAATACAAAAAAAGAAGAAAAATAAAAATGACCTGGCTCGGTTGACTCGCCCTTGGTGGTTTTGGTGCTTGCTGGATTTGCATATAAAATATTTAAAAAAAAAAAAAAAAGGGTTGTGTTACAGCCCCCAACATACACAAGTAAATTGGTTGGTACCTTATCTGTCGGTAAACACTGCGAAACCCCTTAGTTTACATCTTAGTGAGGTTTACCTTCTCTATCAGTCAACACTCCTAAACCCCTTAGTTTCCCGTTTAATGAGGTTAACTTCCTTATGGGTCAACACTCCAAAACCCCTTAGTTTCCCGTTTAATGAGGTTAACTTCCTTATGGCTCAACACTCCAAACCCCTTAGTTTCCATCTTAGTGAGGTTTACCTTCCCTATCAGTCAACATTCCAAAACATTTTAGTTTTCATCTTAGTGAGGTTTACCTTCCCTATAAGTCAACACTACAAAACCCCTTAGTTTCCATCTTAGTGAGGTTTACCTTCCCTATAAGTCAACAATTCAAAACCCCTTAGTTTCCATCTTAGTGAGGTTTACCTTCCCTATAAATCAACAATCCAAAACCCCTTAGTTTCCATCTTAGTGAGGTTTACCTTCCCTATAAGTCAACAATCCAAAACCCCTTGTCACGCCGAGTCCTGTCCGTGGTAAATTACTTTATCCAGCTTGTTGTCGCCATTTCTGTCCGGGAAAATGTTCACATTGTCTCAGCAATAAGAACACATCCTGCAGACATTGTGGCGGCTGCTCCAGGGAATGGCCCACCAACCCCCAACATTGTGGCGACTGCTCCAGGGAATGGCCCACCAACCCTCAACATTGTGGCGACTGCTCCAGGTAATGGCCCACCAACCCTCAACATTGTGGCGACTGCTCCAGGGAATGGCCCACCAACCCCCAACATTGTGGCGACTGCTACAGGGAATGGCCCACCAACCCTCAACATTGTGGCGACTGCTCCAGGGAATGGCCCACCAACCCTCAACATTGTGAACTCACTTTTTACTGCTACTGCTAAAATGTCAGGATGAGGTAAGTGCGGGAAGAGTCATCTCTGATCCGCCTTTGTGTGATATTCCTGGATTTTGTGTACTTGGTGTTTTTCTGTCATGGATACTCCAATCTTCTTCTATAACCCAGAGAAGAGTCATCTCTGATCCGCCTTTGTGTGATATTCCTGGATTTTGTGTACTTGGTGTTTTTCTGTCATGGATACTCCAATCTTCTTCTATAACCCAGAGACGGATATGGAGGGTGGTCAAGAAGAACTCCCTGGGACTCTGGTATATGTACAGTGAGTGGGCAGAATGCCTCACGTGTGTCATATGCATTCATGCATAGCATTCTGGCTGGACCTGTGGGTCTGGGGCTCAATGGAGTGGCAACTCTCGGCCGTTATGAGGACCGCACCAAGTAGTATGTCACTCTACGTCAAGCCACCCACATTACTCACTATGCCTCGCTGCATGGGAAGACCTTGCACCTGGAACAGTCCAAACTAACGATTCACTTTGAACATTTGGACAAGGAACGGGTTAAAGGAACACTGCATTGGATGCCCATAGCAGTGAAGGCGGAAATGGTCAAGCGCCTTGTCACATTTCTGACCGGTGACGAGGAGGCCGAGGTATCCCGTGTTGAGAAGGCCAACGACAAGTGGGCGTTTCGGTGCAGGCCGAAACAAGATGTCCCACATTATACGTCCTTATCTCAATCCGGAAGGGAAAAAGGGCACAGGATTGCAATCACCCTGCAGGGCAGGAATACACCATGCCCGATTTGTAGCAGCGATGCTCATCGGGCAAACCAATTCCCCAGGAAGGCAAGGCCGGCCCATAGAGAGAACGTGCAACAGCAGGTCTCTGCGCCCAAGAGAGTCGAGGAGCGGTCCGCCACAACCGCCGCGGACATTCAGAACCAGACCACCGGCAACCAGGAGCCAGCACCAGAGCCCATTGATGATGATGGGTTTAAGCTGGTGGAAAACAGGAAAAAGAGGCGCTACCTGATATCCGCCGCAGTGTCGCCGAGCTCCAGTGAATCTCCTTGCACCCCAAGGAAACGGGTGCCCACTGGCAGAACTGCAGAGGACAGGGGTCAGCTTCTGCCAACAGCAGAAACACAAAAGGACACACCAATTCCAGCAGAGGAAGCGTTTAATGTCCCCCCTGCAGAGGAGGACATGAACTCGCCGCCAGCCGAGGAACCTGTATCTTGGGCCCAGCTGACGGGAAAACAATCTGATGACGATGATCCTCCGTTAACCATCGATGAGGAAGTATGAGGATACTATAACTGTGTCGACCAGACAGTCTGTCTTTCATTTTCTGGAACTAGGAACAGTACTTGATTGTGCCTTTCTGGAGTCTTTGGTTCCACGTTACCAGGATAAACGAACGGATGACCGTGTCAACGGGACTTTGTATAGGACGGATTTTTGTATTTTTCATTTCTCAATATTGGAATATTTCATTTATTTGTGTCGTGCTTTTCTCAACCATTGGATGTACAGGAGCAAGGTAACAACCTACTTCTATTTGGTTTTTTTCTTTCTGTTAGTTTATTTTTTTATGTCTTCATAGTCTTTTCTAATTTACATTTTTCATTTGTGTTTTTCTGTTTTCAAATATGGCTGATAAACTTTCTATTTTAAGTGTTAACATTAGGGGACTGAGAAGTAAACTCAGTCAAGTAGTGCACCTAGTACACAAATACAAGCCAGACTTCGTCTTTATCCAAGAAACACACATCACCACGGAAATACGCGCCAACAACATCACACAACTCTTAGGACTCAGATATTCATGTTTCAGCTTAGGGAATAGACACACAGGAGCAGCAATACTACAAGTATCAGAAGACTGGCAAATTGTAGGACACAACAGAGACAGCGAAGGTAGAATAGCAATAGTGGAAATAAAACACACAAGTTCAAACCACAACAAATACACATTAGTCAATGTATATGCACCAGCTGTGAGAGACCAGCAAATTAACTTCTATGACAAGCTCTAACAGATGCTAACATCATTCCACAGGGGGTAAAACATTATCATGGCAGGAGACTTTAATTGTGTCATGCACGATCTTGATCTGTCGAGAGGAACAATTAACGTACGCCGTGAACTCGAACAAATAGACATACTACACAACATCATAGACGAACACGGGCTCGTAGACACATACAGAAAGATGAACACACATGGTAAGGAAACTACACACACTGACACAATTAACATAAACATGGGACGATCAGCCCGAATAGACAGAATATATGTCCCAGAAGGTCTTCTAATAAATGACATCAAACACATAGACACAACCTTAAATTACACAGATCATAAAGCGGTCATGGTCACATTAAACGCAACCTTGGCACAACTCAAAAGCAAACGCTCCCCACACTGGAAGTTTAATAACAGTTTGCTGGATAATGGAGATTATGTAGATAACATAACGGAACTATTACACGCGTACACTCAAGACTTACCTGAATCCAACCTCATAGAATACTGGGATGTATTAAAGAACACTATCAGAGAGAGAACACAGGTCTTGGCGACAAAAATACACAGATACAGACGACAGCAACAACAAATGTTGGAAAATGCTATTAAACTAACCAAGCAGGTAGATCCCAATAGTCCTCACATACATGCGCTAAAGGAAGAAGTAGAGAAATACCATCAACACAGCTACCAGGGTGCTTTCATCAGAACAAAACTTGCCTCTGCCGTACAAGAAATACCAAGCAAAAAATATCTGGGAACAGAACAAAATGTGCAAAGAAGCAGACAAATACGCAAAATAATAGACATAAATGGACAGGAACAGACAGACACTACCGGAATAAGCCAAACCTTTCAAGATTTTTATATACATTTATACTCTGAGGACAAAGGTCAATCAGAAAACATACAAAACAAATTCTTGAACTACGTCAAACAGATTTCTGAAGAAGACAAACAAACATTACACATCCCACTCACGCTAGGAAACCTACAAAATGCGCTTGACACTTTCCAAAAGAACAAATCTCCAGGACCGGATGGCCTCACTGCCGAGTTTTATCAGAAATTCTTCCACATTCTAGGACCTGTCCTGCACAAGGTGTTTATTGAAGCCTTCGACAGAAAAGAATTACCCAACAGTCTCAATCAGTCATACATAACACTCATTAAGAAAAGCAACGCAGACACAACTCAAGTTAAGAATTACAGACCTATCTCATTACTCAACGTAGACTACAAAATCCTAGCAAAATCCCTAACTATGAAACTGAAACCCGTCATGCACACACTTATACATGAGGACCAGCAATGCAGTGTCACCGACAGAAACATAAATACGCATCTACATTTCCTAAGAGATGTTATCCAATACTCTCACGATAAGAATAGCCAGTCAGCAATCTTATCGCTGGACCAGGAGAAGGCTTTCGACAGAGTTTCCCATTCTTTCCTCCAGAAAACCTTGTCCAAATGTAATCTCGGGAACTACATCAGAGACTGGATCCAAATTCTATACAACAAACCAGAAAGCAGACTTTTAATAAACCATACCCTCAGTGAACCAATACGGTTAACCAGATCTGTACGTCAGGGCTGCCCACTCTCACCCCTGTTGTATGTGTTAACTCTAGAGCCACTCCTGGAGAGAATCAGGCAAGAGACAATAGTCAAAGGAATCTTTATTCCTGGAATGGGAGAGAGGAAGTCGTTGGCCTATGCTGACGACACAATCTTCTTTCCCTCCAATATATCCTCTATCAGGATTATTCTAGACATATTTGCAGAGTTCGGACAGGGCAGCGGGGCTAAAATAAACATTCAAAAATCACATATAATGGGTTTAGGTAAATGGACCAACAAAACAGACTTCCCTTTCACGTTAATACAAGTCAACAACATTAAAATATACGGAATTTTATTTACAGCTACGCCTTCAAATAACATCAAAGCAAGATGGCGAAATATAATTGAAAAAATTAAGAACAGACTGGAAATTTACAAATACAGAACCACCACCATATTCGGCAGAAGTGTCGCAGTCAACACTTGCATCATACCACAGCTTATATATACCGCAAACATATTCCCCCTGCCTAAACAGTCACTTAAGGAAATAAATTCAGTGATTAGAGACTTTATTTTCCGACGCACAGTACGCAGCATCCAACAGAAAACCTTGATGCAAGACCAAAATAGTGGGGGCATCTCCCTACAAGACATAGCAACAAAGATCCAGGCACTCAGGATTAAATATGTAGGACAAATCATCCAACAGCCACACAAACACACTCTAGCCCACTACTACGTTGGGCTGAGGCTTTTTAAACTGTGTAAATTAAACAATATACACCCCCATCACTTTGGCACTATACCGCTCTTCTACAGACATTGCATACAAAGTGTAACTGGGAATGAGCCTTTAATAGGCATGAAAACATCATGCATATACAAATACCTGGTCAGAAAACAGGAGCCACCATTACAGTGCAGAATAAAGAGAGGATACAAATACTTCATCACTGACTACACACAATCATTTCAAAACTTACACAAGGAAGGAATCACGCCAAGTGCACGAGAGATAACATACAGACTATTGTTCAACATGACACCGACCACACAAGGGATCGCCCGCAGATTCCACAGACTGATCAGATGTAAACTATGTAGAATGAACGCACAAGAAACGGAGGAACACATTTTCTTTCAGTGCAGAACCGTTTCTTTAGCTTTAAAATTTTTGACTCAAGAGATAGCAACAAGAACAGCAGAGAAAGTAGACATATACAGAGCAATAATGTTAAACACCATTCCTCGAACAGAAACAAACAGCCATACGCAGTGTATCATCCTCCTTGCTGAGTTTAGGTATGTTGTTTGGTCATGTAGGAATAGGGCCACATTTGAAAATAGAATTTTTACAAAAGAAATTCTCCTGTACATTTTCAAACAAAAATTGTTACAGCTTTCAACCAGTTTCTAGTTTTTGGCGACCCCCCCCCCCCGCCACAACCCCACCCTCCTTTTGTGTTTAAATGTTAACTTCAGATGTACACACCATGCGATTACCACATGTTTTCGTTCAAGCCCGCCTTTTCAATATTTCAGTTCACGGGCAGGCATTCCTAACTCATGTTCTTGAACAGTGCCTTTGTTTACCCGACCATAACCCTCCACTGCGCTCCGACTGCGGTGACCCGAATAGGAGTGACTCGAGCGCATATTTATTTCTGTGTACACCGCGTGAGTGAAAGAGAAGGCCTTAGCCGAATACAAACACTGTACATCACTAGGGAGACAGTTAACGAAGAGAGTGAGAGAGGGAGAAAGGGTCCTGATAGTAGGTGAGAGGAAGTGTGTGTGTGTGTGTGGTTATACTATTACTATACACCTTTGTTGTAACGTTTTATGTACAAAGTATTCGCGTTATCATACTCCATGCTATCACCTCATGGTTTGTAAAGCCCACCATCTCATTATTTCATTCCACGGGCAATCATCCTCAACTCACGTCACTTGTATATGCTTCGTTATTGTTTATTTGGAAGTTTTGGAAAAAAAGGAAAAAAAAGAAAAAAAAACAAGCCAAAAAAAAAACCAAAAAAAAAACAACATAAAAACAAACAAACAAAAAATAAAAAAAAAGAGGAAAAATAAAAATGACCTGGCTCGGTTGACTCGCCCTTGGTGGATTTGGTGCTTGCTGGATTTGCATATAAAATATTTTTTTTTAAAAATGTGTTACAGCCCCCAACATACACAAGTAAATTGGTTGGTACCTTATCTGTCGGTAAACACTGCGAAACCCCTTAGTTTACATCTTAGTGAGGTTTACCTTCTCTATCAGTCAACACTCCAAAACCCCTTAGTCTCACGTTTAATGAGGTTAACTTCCTTATGGGTCAACACTCCAAACCCCTTAGTTTCCATCTTAGTGAGGTTTACCTTCCCTATCAGTCAACATTCCAAAACCCTTTAGTTTTCATCTTAGTGAGGTTTACCTTCCCTATAAGTCAACACTAAAAAACCCTTTAGTTTCCATCTTAGTGAGGTTTACCTTCCCTATAAGTCAACAATCCAAAACCCCTTAGTTTCCATCTTAGTGAGGTTTACCTTCCCTATAAGTCAACACTACAAAACCCCTTAGTTTCCATCTTAGTGAGGTTTACCTTCCCTATAAGTCAACAATCCAAAACCCCTTAGTTTCCATCTTAGTGAGGTTTACCTTCCCTATAAGTCAACAATCCAAAACCCCTTAGTTTCCATCTTAGTGAGGTTTACCTTCCCTATAAGTCAACAATTCAAAACCCCTTATTTTCCATCTTAGTGATGTTTACCTTCCCTATAAGTCAACAATCCAAAACCCCTTAGTTTCCATCTTAGTGAGGTTTACCTTCCCTATAAGTCAACAATCCAAAACCCCTTAGTTTCCATCTTAGTGAGGTTTACCTTCCCTATAAGTCAACAATTCAAAACCCCTTATTTTCCATCTTAGTGACGTTTACCTTCCCTATAAGTCAACAATTCAAAACCCCTTAGTTTCCATCTTAGTGAGGTTTACCTTCCCTATAAGTCAACAATCTAAAACCCCTTGTCACGCCGAGTCCTGTCCGTGGTAAATTACTTTATCCAGCTTGTTGTCACCATTTCTGTCCGGGAAAATGTTCACATTGTCTCAGCAATAAGAACACATCCTGCAGAATTGTGGCGGCTGCTCCAGGGAATGGCCCACCAACCCTCAACATTGTGGCGACTGCTCCAGGGAATGGCCCACCAACCCTCAACATTGTGGCGACTGCTCCATGGAATGGCCCACCAACCCTCAACATTGTGGCGACTGCTCCAGGGAATGGCCCACCAACCCTAAACATTGTGACGACTGCTCCAGGAAATAACCCACCAACCCTCAACATTGTGGCGACTGCTCCAGGGAATGGCCCACCAACCCTCAACATTGTGGCGACTGCTCCAGGGAATGGCCCACCAACCCCCAACATTGTGACGACTGCTCCAGGGAATGGCCCACCAACCCCCAACATTGTGACGACTGCTCCAGGGAATGGCCCACCAACCCCCAACATTGTGACGACTGCTCCAGAGAATGGCCCACCAACCCCCAACATTGTGGCGACTGCTCCAGGGAATGGCTTCTCTGGCTTTTATTGTTTTTATGATAAGTCTAAAAATTAAGGAGAGAAAGAAAAGTTGTAAGTAAATAACTAAGACTTGAACCATGGGCTCCAGTATAGCGAGCGACCGCCTAGTCACGAGAGAACAAGGCACTGTTTACTCAGACACCATATTCCCATGCTTTACCGTGTCCTTGATTCAAGTGCTGGGTTGTTTGTTTAGACTTAAGGGTCATTCTGCTAAAGGTGCTTTCAGTATTTCTGATTGTTCTGGCCATTTTGATTTCACATCGTTTGTTATCACGTGTCCCAGACATCTGACATTTTTTTTTTATTGTTCCAGAGTTTGTTCATTCAGATTTTATACTTTTAGAGATATTTTCGTATTTGTTAACATCTTCATATAATAAAATGCTAATTTTGCCTTCTGTTGTGACTTTATTTTATTAGTACCCTTACACAAGCTGTTATTGTTGTTCGGAGGTCATGAATTTATTTACTTGTTTCAGTGTCTTCTGTTATGAAAGGATGTTGCACTTTGGTATATTTACCATCGGCGTTTAGCTCTAATCCTCATTTGTTGCTCTCTTTAATAATCATGCCACCCGTTTGTTTTCACCTTCTACCGTCAGAAAGATGTCCGCATGTCCCAGGATACTGATATTATGGCCTCCTATTTTCACATTCCATTCAAAATTTGAATCCCTCTCAGGTTTTCACAGCATAATGAGAATATATCACGTGACAGGACTTTTTTGGGTATTGAGCCTAAGACAATGTTGACGCTTTGTGCTGCTTTCTGCCTCCAGTACATATTCTTAATAATTCTCACATCTTCAGCATCTATAATACGTTTTTTCCGGCATTTGCATCATATCTTCATGTGTAACTGTGTCAAACGCTTTTTTGATTGTATAATCAATTAAGCAGAGAAAGAAAAGTTGTAAGTAAATAACTAAGACTTGAACCATGGGCTCCAGTATAGCGAGCGACCGCCTAGTCACGAGAGAACAAGGCACTGTTTACTCAGACACCATATTCCCATGCTTTACCGTGTCCTTGATTCAAGTGCTGGGTTGTTTGTTTAGACTTAAGGGTCATTCTGCTAAAGGTGCTTTCAGTATTTCTGATTGTTCTGGCCATTTTGATTTCACATCGTTTGTTATCACGTGTCCCAGACATCTGACATTTTTTTTTTATTGTTCCAGAGTTTGTTCATTCAGATTTTATACTTTTAGAGATATTTTCGTATTTGTTAACATCTTCATATAATAAAATGCTAATTTTGCCTTCTGTTGTGACTTTATTTTATTAGTACCCTTACACAAGCTGTTATTGTTGTTCGGAGGTCATGAATTTATTTACTTGTTTCAGTGTCTTCTGTTATGAAAGGATGTTGCACTTTGGTATATTTACCATCGGCGTTTAGCTCTAATCCTCATTTGTTGCTCTCTTTAATAATCATGCCACCCGTTTGTTTTCACCTTCTACCGTCAGAAAGATGTCCGCATGTCCCAGGATACTGATATTATGGCCTCCTATTTTCACATTCCATTCAAAATTTGAATCCCTCTCAGGTTTTCACAGCATAATGAGAATATATCACGTGACAGGACTTTTTTGGGTATTGAGCCTAAGACAATGTTGACGCTTTGTGCTGCTTTCTGCCTCCAGTACATATTCTTAATAATTCTCACATCTTCAGCATCTATAATACGTTTTTTCCGGCATTTGCATCATATCTTCATGTGTAACTGTGTCAAACGCTTTTTTGATTGTATAATCAATGAAGCACAAGTATAAATATTTGTTTACTATTCAAAGATGGATCTATTATACTTATTGCTATTAAAATTCCGTTCATCATCATCAGGTGCCGTGCCGACTGTCGTTGGCTTTTATGCTTAGCCAGAGTACAAGATCCTTCATGCAGGCCATCAGTTCAGTTGGTGATCTCCTCTCACACCATCCCGTCAGACTGTCCAGTATCGATTCTCTTGGTCTTCCCCTGGCTCTTATTCCTTCTGTTTTTCCTGTTGTTATAATATTTTCTATGCCCCCCCCCCCCCTTTCTCATTGCATGTCCCATGAAAGTACATTGTCTGTCTCTTATTTATTACTTTTTTTTTTTGGACAAGATTTGTTCTATCTCCAGCTCTTCTCAAAAATTCTCCATTAGTTATTTTTTTGCTATCCAGGGATATTCGCAACAGTCTTCTAATAAACCACATTTCTGGAGCATTCAAATAATTTTTGTGCAGACCTGCCTATTGTCCACGATTCACTTCCATATAACAAGATAGGTTCAATATAGCATTTTAGGACTCGTTTTCTAATATTCATTAATAAAGATGTATTGGATAATATATTTCTCATTCTCTGAAATGCATTCTTTGCTTGGCCTATTCTGTTCCTAATTTCTCTTTTGCATTTCCCATCTGAAGTTATTACTGCTTCAAGGTATTTGAATTTCTGAACCTACTTTAGAATAGTTCCATTTAATTTTATACTGCATGCTGGTGGATTCTGTTTCTTAGATATAACCATAGTCTCTGTCTTTTTGATGTTCAAAGTAAGGCCTTTCTGTTCACTTTCTTTGGCGACTATATCTAAGAGATTTTGCAGGTCCTGTTGGTTCTCAGCTATCAGTACTGTGTCGTCAGCATACCGAAGGTTTTTAATATTGTATCCTCCAATTTTTATGCCTGGTTCTGTGATGATCGCTCTTAGAATATTCTCACTGTACAGAGAAAAAAGGTCTGGAGATAGTACACATCCTTGTCGCACCCTTTGTTTTATCGGTTGATATTTTCGAGTTTTTTTTTTTCAACTCGAATTGCTGCTTCTTGCTGCCAGTATAGATGTTTTACAATCCTCAGGTCTTTGCCTTCTATATTGATGTCTTCAAGCATTTTAATAATTTCATTATGTTTCACCTTGTCGAATCTTCTTATATATCTTATATCCTTCCCGTGCCGTTAGACGTCACATAGGGCTCGCAAAGTAGTTCGCCAATTTTTCCTGTCTTCGGCGAGTCTTTCAACCTCAACAAAGGATTTTATGCCTGTTAACTTGGCCTCTCTTAATAATGTTCTCTTCAGAGTTTCACGCGGTCTGCCCCTTTTTCTTCGGCCTGTTGTGTTCCACTTGATAGCTTGTTTTGGGATTCTCTGCTCATTTCTTCTCATCAAGTGGCCAACATATGTCCATCTCCTTTTCCTGATCACCCGTGAGACTGGTTGTTGTTCAGTCATCTGTCTTATCTCTGCATTGTTCTTGAATTCATTCCACTTGATGCCGAGTATTTTCCTTAGGCATTTGTTTTCAAAAGAGTCTAATTTCTTTTCTATTTCTTTAGTTGTTTTCCAGCTTTCGCATGCATAAATGAGGGTGGATATTACATTTGAATTGAATAGTCTTAACTTGGTTTTTGTGCTTATAACTTTTGAATTCCATATGTTCTCAAGATTCTTGAAGATTGATGCTGCTTTTGCAATTCTGATCCTAACTTCCTTTCTAGTGTCACCATCCTGGTCTATGTAGCTGCCAAGGTATGCAAATTGATTGACTTCTTCAATATCTGTCCCTTCTATGTGTATTTTTCCATTTTGATTGATGGGAATTTTCATTATTTTTGTTTTGTCCTTGTTAATTTCAAGTCCTATTTTGCTAGCCAGTGAAGACAGGCTATCTGTTTTTTCTTGCATGGAATTCACATTATTACTGATAAGAGTTATGTCATCAGCAAAATCAAGATCTTCTGGTTGGGTCCCATGTACCCAGTCAATACCTGTGTTACCTGTGCAGCATTTTGTCATTATGAAATCTATTGTAATCCCAAAAAGTAAAGGAGACAGTATACATCCTTGTTTCACGCCTGTTTCAATCTGGAACCATTCACTCATCCCTTCTTCTGTCTTGACTGCACAACCATATCCATTGTATAAGTCCTTAATGATGTTGACAATTTTAGATGGTATTCCATATAGACATAAAATTCTCCACAATGAATCTCTGTGTATGCTATCAAATGCCTTCTTAAAATCTATGAAATTCAGTATTAATGGTTTCTGCTTTTCAATATGTTCTTCAAGTATTATTCTGAGAGTAAAGATCTGGTCGAGACAGCTTCTCCCTTTTCGAAATCCTGCTTGTTCTTCTCTCATTGCAGTATCCACTATATCTTTGAGTCTATTCAAAATGACCTTGCAAAATACTTTTGACACAACTGATATTAAGGTTACTCCTCTCCAGTTGTTACAGTCACTAAGGTTGCCCTTTTTGGTATTTTAACAATGATTCCCTTCTTCCAATTAGAAGGGACCTTTTCTTCTTTCCAAATCTTGTTAAACATTCTCTGTAGTTGTCTCATGTTGTCACTATTGATAGCTTTTAGCATCTCGGCTGTTATTTCATCTTCACCTGCAGCTTTGTTGTTAGCCATTAAATTCACTGCTGTTTCAATTTCATGCAATTTAATTTCATCTAGATTGACATTTAGTTGTGGGGCTGGTAAGTCAGTTTCAAGGTTTAACAATTCTTTTGGGTGTGGTCGATTGAGTATTTCTTGGAAGTGTTCAGCCCATCTTTGCTTTTGGTCTTTATTTGATGTTAATAGTGTTCCAGTTTTGCTAAGGATTGGTCTTTCTTTAGATGTAATAGTTAGTACCTGTTAGTCTCTTTTGTATGTTATATAAAGTTTTGCTGTCTCCTGTTTTTGCTGCTTTTTCTGCCTCTTTCGCCATATTGTCTATGTATTCTCTTTTATCCCTTCTAGCTGAACTTTTTACTTTCTTGTCTATGTCTTTGTATTTTGCTTTTGCCAAATCTCTTTCATGATCTGCTTTTGCATTCAACATGTTTAATTTGACTGCTCGTCTTTCATGTATATACTTCCATGTTTTATCTGATATCCATGCTTTTCTATTTGGTTTTTCCAATCCAGCGCTTACTTTTGCTGCTGTGATTATGGCTGTGCTGTAAGAATTCCATAACTCATCTATACCTATCTCCTCAACTTCACTGGGTGTTTTGGAATGATTGGCAAGTTCCTGATTGAAATTAATGTTAGTATTTTCTTCTTGTAGGCTGTGGATGTTTATCTTTCTGTGTACTGATTTCTTGTGTTGACTTTTCAATTTTAGTTTTATTTTCCCTATGCACAGGTTGTGATCACTGTTGACATCTGCACCCCTATAAGCCCTTACATCCATGAGAGATGTTCTGTATTGCTTTCTAATACAAAAATGGTCTATCTGGTTTCTAGTTCTATCATCTGGAGATATCCACGTTGTTTTATGTATCTCTTTGTGTGGGAATATTGTGCCTCCAATGACCTTGTCGAATGCCTTGGTGTAATCAATGAAGCATAAGTAGAGATCTTTCTGTACTTCTAAAACTCTTTCTATTAGTGTTCATAAAGCATAAATGGCATTGTGTGTTCCTTTTCCTTCAACAAATCCAAATTGTTCATCTGCTATTTCCATGTTTATCTTTTTTCCCTGAGCTTCTCATAATAATTCTCAGAAGTAGCTTCTTTATGTCATATGAGAGGCTGATAGCCCGGTGGTCATCATATTCCTTTGCACCTGGTTTCTTTGGTAGTGCTATAAACGTGAATTTTAAGCAGGTCACTGGGCATATAAACAGTGTTATAAATACAATTCAGTAGCTTGGTTATTATTTTTATTCCTGTCTCCTCTAGTGCCTCTATTTCTTCTATTGTTATATTATCAGGCCCATTCGCTTTTCCTTTCTTCATATGTTTGATGTCATCTATGATTTCATCTTCAAGTATTGGTGGTCCAGCATAGTTTATCTAGTGTTAATTCTGGTCTTTCTCCTCCATATAGCTCACCTATGTATTCTATCCACCTGTCCACAATGCCTTCTTTTCCCATTAACATTTTACCTTCTTTTGATTTCAGGCATCCTGTGGTATATTTTGTTTTCCTGCCTGTGAGTTCATTAATTCGTTTGTGCATGTTTTTGCTGTTTTTATTATAGGATCCCTCTATTTGTCTGCACTGTTTATTTAACCAAACTTCCCTTGCTCCTCTGCATTTGCGTCTTATTTCTTTATTTATCTTGCTATATTTTTCTTGGTTATTTTTACTCCTCCTCCTCTTGTCCATCGTTCCCAAGATGTCGTCAGTCATCCATTTATTCTTGGGGGCTTGTTTTTTCGGTGGTATTATCTCCTTGACAGTTTGGTGGATAGAATCTCTTAACATTTCCCATTGTTCATCTATGCTATTTATCTTTGCTATTACATTGTATCTATTTGTTATAATAACTTTGTATTGTTCTCGCAGTTCTTGGTCATTTTTAAGGAGTTCTGTATTCAGTTTGATGTTTCTCATTTTTCTGCCTGCTTTCTTTAGCTTTATTCTAATTTTTCCACAGAGTGGGTCATAGTCACTATTGCAGTCAGCTCCTGGGATGGTTTTTGTTGTCAGTAATGCATTCCGGAATCGTTTGTTGATTAATACGTAGTCTGTCTGGTTAAAAGTCTTTTTGTCTGGGCTGCACCACGTTGCCAGTCTTCGGGGGTGTTTCATACAAACATGCTGTGTATTTTTGCCCATTCACTTAATTTACTACCTCTGTCATTCCTCTCCCCCAGTCCATAACCGCCAACAATTGTCTCAAGTTTTTCCTTTACCAGTTTTGGCATTAAAATCTCCCATAACTATAATAACTTCATGTGACTAAGTGTCTCTATGTCATTATAAAATAGCTGTACATCTTCTTCAGAACTATCAGCTGTTGGAGCGTCATCATCATCATCATGTGCCGTGCCGACTGGCGTTGGCTATTATGCTTCTCCAGAGTATCCGATCCTTCATGCAGGCCATCAGCTCAGTTGGTGATCTCCTCTCACACCATCCCGTCAGACTGTCCAGTATCATTTCTCTTGGTCTTCCTCTTGATCTTCTTCCTTCTATTTTTCCTGTTGTTATAATATTTTCAATGCCCCCTCTTCTCATTGCATGTCCTATGAAAGTACATTGTCTCTCTCTTATCTTTCTGACAAGGTTTTTTGTCTCTCCAGCTCTTCTCATACATTCTTCATTAGTTATTTTTGCTGTCCAGGGGACTCGCAACATTCTTCTAATAAACCACATTTCTGCTGCTTCCAATGATTTTTGTGCAGACTTGCCTATTGTCCATGATTCACTTCCATATACAAGATAGGTTCAATATAGCATTTTAGGACTCGTTTTCTAATATTCATTGATAAGGATGTGTTGGTTAATATGTTTCTCATTCTCTGAAATGCAGTCTTTGCTTGGCCTATTCTGTTCCTAATTTCTCTTTTGCATTTCCCATCTGAAGTTATTACTGCTCCAAGGTATTTGAATTTCTGCACCTGCTTTAGAATAGTTCCGTTTAATTTAATACTGCATGCTGGTGGATTCTGTTTCTTAGATATAACCATAGTCTCTGTCTTTTTGATGTTCAAAGCAAGGCCATTCTGTTCACTTTCTTTGGCGACTTTATCCAAGAGATTTTGCAGGTCTTGTTGGTTCTCAGCTATCAGTACTGTGTCGTCAGCATACCGAAGGTTGTTAATATTGCATCCTCCAATTTTTATGCCTGGTTCTGTGATTATTGTTCTTAGAATATTCTCGCTATACAGAGAAAAAAGGTCTGGAGATAGTACACATCCTTGCCGCACCCCTTGTTTTATAGGTCGATATTTTCCAATTCTATTTTCAACTCGAACTGCTGCTTCTTGCTGCCAGTATAGATGTTTTACAATCCTCAGGTCTTTGCCGTCTATATTGATGTCTTCAAGCATTTTAATAATTTCATTATGTTTCACCTTGTCAAATGCCTTGGTGTAATCAATGAAGCATAAGTAGAGATCTTTCTGTACTTCTAAAACTCTTTCTATTAGTGTTCGTAAAGCATAAATGGCATTGTGTGTTCCCTTTCATTCAACAAATCCAAACTGTTCATCTGCTATTTCCATTTTTATCTTTTTCCTTGTTCTTCTCATAATTATTCTCAGAAGTAGCTTCGTTATGCGACATGAGAGGCTGATAGTCCGGTGGTCGTCACATTCCTTTGCACCTGGTTTCTTTGGTAGTGCTATAAACGTGGATTTAATCAGGTCACTGGGAATATAACCACTGTTGTAAATGTCATTCAGTAACTTGGTTATTATTTTTCTTCCTGTCTCCTCTAGTGCCTCTATTTCTTCTATTGTTATATTATCAGGCCCAGTCGCTTTTCCTTTCTTCATGTGTTTGATGGCATCTATGATTTCATCTTCAAGTATTGGTGGTCCCTCACAGTTTTCAGTATCTGGTGTTAATTCTGGTCTTTCTCCTCCATATAGCTCACCGATATACTCTGTCCACCTGTCCACAATGTCTTCTTTTCCCATTAACATTTTACCTTCTTTCGATTTCAGGCATCCTGTGGTATATTTTGCTTTCCTGCCTGTGAGTTCACTAATTCGTTTGTGCATGTTTTTGCTGTCTTTAATATGAGAGTCCTCTATCTGTCTGCACTGTTCATTTAACCACACTTCTTTTGCTTCTCTGCATTTGCGTCTTATTTCTTTATTTATCTTGTTATAATTTTTCTCGTTATTTTTACTCCTCCTCCTCTTGTCCATCAGTCCTAAGATGTCGTCTGTCATCCACTTATTTTTGGAGCGTACACTTGTATAATATTTATGTTTATTGGTCGTCTTTTCAGTTGTGATAGTAGGACTCTGTCCGAGATGTTCAAATGTCCTACAGTTGTCCTTGCTGTTTGTTCGTCAAATATTATTTCTACTCCTCGTTCATGCTTCTCACCTCCTGAATATATTATTGAATATTTATCAGAGTTTATCTTCCTTGCACCTGTCCATCTAACTTCACTCATTCCTAGTATGTTGATCTTCGTCCTTTCCATTTCCCTTTTAACATTTTCTAATTTTCCAGCCTGGAATAGAGTTTTAAATTCTATGTTGCTATTTTGAACTTGCTAGTTTTGTCATCAGTAGCTTGATGACTTCACCTGTGGCTCGTGAGTTGCCCTACCGGACGAGGCTGTTCCAGAGGAACATCCATTAACATCGTTCATGATGAATCTATTACTCTGTACAAGCATAACTATTTTTTGGAGCTACAACAGTGGTTTCTCGTTGCCTTCTGTCGGGTTGTGTACGGACTCTCCGCTAGCCTGTGGACTCCCTGCCCTACCTGCAAGGCAGCAGTAGCGATAGATTTTATGGCGCCTTTGACCCGCCTGGTATTCCCTTCAATGAGCACATGAGACACTTTATAGGAGTAGTAGAGCCACCTACCACCCCATCTCGCTCTCTGAGTCTACCGCCAGTTGGCCCGCGCCTGGTTATTTGGGTAAACCCTTATTCCAGATATGGAGGATGTTCACAATCCGCTACATGTGACACGCTTGGTTGGGGATGGTCTCCCCAGCTTTACTCCAGGAAAATATAATTTCAGGAAACAAAAATGGGGGGGAAAAGTCGAGCACTTAGCTGTGACTTGCAAGAAGCTCCGTCTGAGAGTGCGCGTTGTGAAGTATTGTGAATGTTTAAATGAATACTTGTGAGATGTGATACCAATTTGACCAGTTGGTAGTAAATACGGAGTAAGGAAAGGGAAAGGAGAGAGATGGATTTGAAGCCGAGACAAGAGTTGGTGAATGTAGTTGGGGTAAAGGGTTTGTAATATAATTCGGTGAAGGTCCTAAAATATCAGTTGAAAATGAGAAAAAGGTAGACGAGAAGTTAACAAAGAGGGGTTATGACTGGGGAGAAAGGAAAGGTTAAGTACAGCTGAATTTCGAGTTCAGTCCATGTGATTCCAGTGATCCATATTCCTGTATGTAGAGTTCTAGAGCGTCAGGCAACTTCTATCTTGTGATTGACATTGTTTAATGATTGTTACTTGGAGGTCAGACTAGCCTCTCTGGTCAGGGCCGTTGAAAATGATTAAAGTCTGACAGAGAAGCATGATGGGAGGTGTCATAAAGATGTTTCTGCATCCACCGACCTGATCTGAGACATATCTCGTCAATGTAAATTATCCTACACTTTTTACAACTAACATCACGTATTACGTTACGGGACTCGCATGTAAATCTTTCATGGTACGTAAGGACAGTCTTAGGAAAGTAGCCGGTTTCGTTTCCCACATTACAGGACAGGTGATACAGCCAGGGCGACTGCACTTTCCGATAAAAGCAGGATCCCGTGGGACTGTCCCATATAGTATGAGACGGTTGCTCACTTTACAATAATGAATGACTGATGAAAGCAGCAACTGAAGGTGGTCACGGAACGGGACATCCTTCAGATTTGGTTCCCGTTTGTAGGGTGATTTTTATTAATTATTTTTGGCGGGGCAGAGTTTCAAAGAAGTTGTCGTGTCTGGGGTCGGGCTGTAGCAGTGGCAGAAGGCGGTAGAGAACTGTCTTAACATCTGGCCATTAGGACCGTAAGGAAGCACTAATTTAGCTTTATCAGAGGAAGTGTCAGGTTTATTTCCTGTCAGAGGAAGTGGCAGGTTTATTTCTTGTCAGAGGAAGTGTCAGGTTTATTTCTTGTCAGAGGAAGTGTCAGGTTTATTTCTTGTCAGAGGAAGTGGCAGGTTTATTTCTTGTCAGAGGAAGCGGGAAGTTTATTTCTTGTCAGAGGAAGTGTCAGGTTTATTTCTTGTCAGAGGAAGTGGCAGGTTTATTTCTTGTCAGAGGAAGCGGGCGGTTTATTTCTTGTCAGAGGAAGTGTCAGGTTTATTTCTTGTCAGAGGAAGTGGCAGGTTTATTTCTTGTCAGAGGAAGTGGCAGGTTTATTTCTTGTCAGAGGAAGTGTCAGGTTTATTTCTTGTCAGAGGAAGTGTCAGGTTTATTTCTTGTCAGAGGAAGTGTCAGGTTTATTTCTTGTCAGAGGAAGTGGCAGGTTTATTTCTTGTCAGAGGAAGTGTCAGGTTTATTTCTTGTCAGAGGAAGTGTCAGGTTTATTTCTTGTCAGAGGAAGTGTCACGTTTATTTCCTGTCAGAGGAAGTGGCAGGTTTATTTCCTGTCAGAGGAAGTGGCACGTTTATTTACTGTCAGAGGAAGTGGCACGTTTATTACCTGTTAGAGGAAGTGGCACGTTTATTACCTGTCAGAGGAAGTGGCACGTTTATTACTTGTTAGAGGAAGTGGCACGTTTATTTCCTGTTAGAGGAAGTGGCATATTTATTTCCTTTCAGAGGAAGTGGCGTGTTTATTTCCTGTCAGAGGAAGTGGCATGTTTATTTCCTGTCAGATAAAGTGGCATGTTTATTTCCTGTTAGAGGAAGTGGCACGTTTATTTCCTGTTAGAGGAAGTGGCAGGTTTATTTCCTGTTAGAGGAAGTGGCAGGTTTATTTCCTGTTAGAGGAAGTGGCATGTTTATTTCCTGTCAGAGGAAGTGGCATGTTTATTTCCTGTTAGAGGAAGTGGCACGTTTTTTTCCTGTTAGAGGAAGTGGCAGGTTTATTTCCTGTTAGAGGAAATGGCTCGTTTTTTTCCTGTTAGAGGAAGTGGCAGGTTTATTTTCTGCCAGAGAAAGTGGCAGGTTTATTTCCTGCCAGAGAAAGTGTCAGGTTTATTTCCTGTCAGAGAAGGTGGTATGTTTATTTCCTGTCAGAAGAAGTAGGAGGCTTATTTCCTGTCAGAGGAAGTGGGAGGTTTATTTCCTGTCAGAGGAAGTGGGAGGTTTATTTCCTGTCAGAGAAAGTGGGAGGTTTATTTCCTGTCAGAGTAAGTGGGAGGTTTATTTCCTGTCAGAGAAAATGGCAGATTTATTTAATGTCAGAGAAAGTTGCAGGTTTATTTCCTGTCAGAGGAAGTGGGAGGTTTATTTCCTGTCAGATAAAATGTCATGTTTGTTTCCTGTCACAGGAAGTGTCAGGTTTATTTCTTGTCAGAGGAAATGGGAGGTCTATTTCCTGTCAGATAAAGTGGCAGGTTTATTTCCTGTCAGAGGAAGTGGTAGGTTTATTTCCTGTCAGAGGAAGTGGGAGGTTTATTTCCTGTCAGAGGAAGTGGGAGGTTTATTTCCTGTCAGAGGAAGTGGCAGGTTTATTTTCTGAACGCCTTTTTGTGGCTTACGGATACAGTTGAAGGAATTCCGACAGATTTTTAATCAAGATCAGCCAGTCCACAAGTCTTCATTTAAACATTCACAGCACTTCAGCACATTCAGTCTCAGTTTCTTGCAAGTCACGGCTAAGTTTTCCTTCTTTGTCCATTATTTTTTTTCCTCGTGCTTATTTGCTATAGATGGTTGATGTGAATTTATATTTTCTCTTCTTCCCCTATTTCTCTGTCCTGTAAGTTTTTGTATGATTAAGGTGCAAACCGAAAAGTTACAACTGTGTGCTAGTTAACTAATAAAGCTGTTTCTCCTTTTGTTTTAAATAGTCTTCACATTTTGTTATCACATCTTTACTGCAGTGGCTTTGTTTAGTTATATATATTTATATTCATGTGTACTGTACTTATGCACAAACACGACTGGTAGCTCGCTTATGTGCTCTGACTACACGATCATAATGACAGATTCATCTTTTTTTTTTCAATAATAGCTTTACCTCCCTTTGTTTTCAAGGATGATTTATGATACAAATATCTCTCTCTCTCTCTCTGAACCTTAAGTGCCCAGGGCACATGGGGCTTCCGCAAGGGTTTTCCACAAATGCCTGTTCTTCGCCTTTTTTTCTGCTCTTGCCCAGGTGAGCCCTCTATTGCTCAACATCCTTTCTGTTGTTCTTCTCCATGTTTCTTTTGGTCTGCCCTTACTTCTGTTCCTCTGTGGTGTCCATCTTAGTGCTATTTTTGGTAGTGAGTTGTCAGTCATTCTGAGCACATGTCCCAACCATCGCCAGCGTCTTTCCTCAATAATTGTTGTCAGTGGTTTCATCTGCATTTCTGCTAATAAGATGTTATTTCTTATGGTGTTTGGCCAAAATATTTTTCTAATTCTTATGATACAAATATACGTTTAAATATTTTTTTTTGGGATGATGTTAAATGGAAGTAATAAAAATAAAATATTTCTAAAGTTTTTCTTTTATGTCTGTTATTTTATTATTCTATATTTATGTTATACAAATGACTTAGTTATTCGTTTATAAGTGGTCTCATTTACAATTGTAATAGTTATTAATGAAGAACACTTTTTTGTGTGGTATGTAATCATAACGCTACATAAAACACGAGGAACACTAATCTATTTCACATCCTCTCTACCACATACATACTGACACAGCATCTGACAACTCAAACAGCAACCCGGCCTACTGCACACCAGCTTGGACTTGGGGTCACAACGCCCCTAGATTAACGCAGACAATTTCCTGTCAGAGGAAGTGGGAGGTTTATTTCCTGTCAGAGGAAGTGGGAGGTTTATTTCCTGTCAGAGAAAGTGGGAGGTTTATTTCCTGTCAGAGTAAGTGGGAGGTTTATTTCCTGTCAGAGAAAATGGCAGATTTATTTAATGTCAGAGAAAGTTGCAGGTTTATTTCCTGTCAGAGGAAGTGGGAGGTTTATTTCCTGTCAGATAAAATGTCATGTTTGTTTCCTGTCACAGGAAGTGTCAGGTTTATTTCTTGTCAGAGGAAATGGGAGGTCTATTTCCTGTCAGATAAAGTGGCAGGTTTATTTCCTGTCAGAGGAAGTGGTAGGTTTATTTCCTGTCAGAGGAAGTGGGAGGTTTATTTCCTGTCAGAGGAAGTGGGAGGTTTATTTCCTGTCAGAGGAAGTGGCAGGTTTATTTTCTGAACGCCTTTTTGTGGCTTACGGATACAGTTGAAGGAATTCCGACAGATTTTTAATCAAGATCAGCCAGTCCACAAGTCTTCATTTAAACATTCACAGCACTTCAGCACATTCAGTCTCAGTTTCTTGCAAGTCACGGCTAAGTTTTCCTTCTTTGTCCATTATTTTTTTTCCTCGTGCTTATTTGCTATAGATGGTTGATGTGAATTTATATTTTCTCTTCTTCCCCTATTTCTCTGTCCTGTAAGTTTTTGTATGATTAAGGTGCAAACCGAAAAGTTACAACTGTGTGCTAGTTAACTAATAAAGCTGTTTCTCCTTTTGTTTTAAATAGTCTTCACATTTTGTTATCACATCTTTACTGCAGTGGCTTTGTTTAGTTATATATATTTATATTCATGTGTACTGTACTTATGCACAAACACGACTGGTAGCTCGCTTATGTGCTCTGACTACACGATCATAATGACAGATTCATCTTTTTTTTTTCAATAATAGCTTTACCTCCCTTTGTTTTCAAGGATGATTTATGATACAAATATCTCTCTCTCTCTCTCTGAACCTTAAGTGCCCAGGGCACATGGGGCTTCCGCAAGGGTTTTCCACAAATGCCTGTTCTTCGCCTTTTTTTCTGCTCTTGCCCAGGTGAGCCCTCTATTGCTCAACATCCTTTCTGTTGTTCTTCTCCATGTTTCTTTTGGTCTGCCCTTACTTCTGTTCCTCTGTGGTGTCCATCTTAGTGCTATTTTTGGTAGTGAGTTGTCAGTCATTCTGAGCACATGTCCCAACCATCGCCAGCGTCTTTCCTCAATAATTGTTGTCAGTGGTTTCATCTGCATTTCTGCTAATAAGATGTTATTTCTTATGGTGTTTGGCCAAAATATTTTTCTAATTCTTATGATACAAATATACGTTTAAATATTTTTTTTGGGGGATGATGTTAAATGGAAGTAATAAAAATAAAATATTTCTAAAGTTTTTCTTTTATGTCTGTTATTTTATTATTCTATATTTATGTTATACAAATGACTTAGTTATTCGTTTATAAGTGGTCTCATTTACAATTGTAATAGTTATTAATGAAGAACACTTTTTTGTGTGGTATGTAATCATAACGCTACATAAAACACGAGGAACACTAATCTATTTCACATCCTCTCTACCACATACATACTGACACAGCATCTGACAACTCAAACAGCAACCCGGCCTACTGCACACCAGCTTGGACTTGGGGTCACAACGCCCCTAGATTAACGCAGACAATTTAGAGCACACCAGCCTAGACTCGAGTGCACACCGCCCTAGATTCACACCATTTTACAGCACACTAAGTCACATGCAAGAACACATATGTCTGTTCGTGTGTGTTTACGAAGCGAAGCTGACAGTTGTGCTCTGCCCACAATTTTACGAATAATTCTTTGAAAGGTGAGTTGCATATTTATTTTAGAAGATAAGTTTGGCTATATTCTCTCTCTCTCTCTCTCTCTCTCTCTCTCTCTTCTCTCTCTCTCTCTCTCTCTCATGATGACTGCAACGGCTGGTGTTAGTCTCTGTTAGCAAACACGGACAGCATCAAGAAATTATTCAACATTTAACCACTCATTCACTCACGTAGTCGTCCAGTCCAGTCTTTCACTCCAAGTTTAGACTTAACAAATAACTAGAGCATAGTCAACCGTGTAAAAGTGAACATGTAACGGCCACACCCACTGCCTGGCAGTGACCTGGGGGAGTTTGCAGACAAGTGGAGTATATCAGGATAGGAAAATCAAGAAGTCATTCCCGAGAAACTTTCAAGTCTACCCACTTACATGCAGTGCAGCTCGTCTCGTATATTTCCAGAACCTGGCTTTTCATCTGGAGACGACTTAAGCCAAGCAAAGGTCAGTGCAACATAGGCCAGGCACTTGCTGTGCTTTAGTTTTCCATACGTAGAAGAAACGGCGCACGTCTTCTGTGCTATTTCTTCTACATTTGTCCTTGCTGTGTTCACCTGAGCTTTGTGGTGGGTGTGTAAGCAGGTGTAGTGGAACCGTTACAACGTCTTCAGCACATTGTTACAGCCACATAGACAGGTGTAGTGGAACCGTTACAACGTCTTCAGCACATTGTTACAGCCACATAGGCAGGTGTAGTGGTACCGTTACATCGTCTTCAGCACATTGTTACAGCCACATAGACAGGTGTAGTGGAACCGTTACAACGTCTTTAGCACATTGTTACAGCCACATAGACAGGTGTAGTGGTACCGTTACAACGTCTTCAGCACATTGTTACAGCCACATAGACAGGTGTAGTGGTACCGTTACAACGTCTTTAGCACATTGTTACAGCCACATAGGCAGGTGTAGTTGAACAGTTACAACGTCTTTAGCACATTGTTACAGCCACATCAACAGGTGTAGTGGTACCGTTACAATGTCTTCAGCACATTGTTACAGCCACATAGGCAGGTGTAGTGGTACCGTTACAATGTCTTCAGGACATTGTTACAGCCACATAGGCAGGTGTAGTGGTACCGTTACAACGTCTTCAGCACATTGTTACAGCCACATAGACAGGTGTAGTGGTACCGTTACAACGTCTTTAGCACATTGTTACAGCCACATAGACAGGTGTAGTGGTACCGTTACAACGTCTTTAGCACATTGTTACAGCCACATCAACAGGTGTAGTGGTACCGTTACAATGTCTTCAGCACATTGTTACAGCCACATAGGCAGGTGTAGTGGTACCGTTACAACGTCTTCAGCACATTGTTACATCCACATAGACAGGTACTTCACGCTGTTGACTCAGCAGAGACAGGGACGATATCAACAAACATGGATGACACAGCCTAGGAAGATCCATGTTTAACTCTATCTCTCGGCACATTCTATCGACGAATACAACCTCCCAACCCAAAGAAACCTCCACACTCTAGCTCGGGCGTCTATCTTCTTCCCTACAAAAGAAATCCCGAGCTCAGCTCTCAGTCACCCGACATTAAGCCCACCTCCCTGCTAAACGTTTGAGGATACAAGCTTGATTAAGTTACGACACACGAGCAGTCTAGTACAGCACTGTTACTAAAAAAAAAAAAAGTACACCAATGAAAGTGGTGCTCCCTAACTTCCACAAACATAAAACATCCACTGCTTTCATAGTCGTTCACGACGAAAATAATCAGTGTAATATTCTTCTGGCAGCCGAGTCTTTCCACGTGGGAATTTGAATGAGTTACCCAGATCGTCTTCAGGAAGGTGTTGTAAGAGGATAACAGTCCAGGCATACTATCTATAGATAGATATCTATAGCAGTATATTGAATGTTAGGATGTAAGATAGATAACTTATCTGAGAATTGGAACATTTGTATAAAATGAGTTATCTATCTTACATCCTAACATTCAATATACTGCTATAATACACTGTTTTATTGTCCTGGAAGTTCTGAAACACGCAGGTAGTCTGTGAAGACACAAGTGGTTTGTGAGGAATCACATCTTAGTAGAATCACAATTTAGTAGAATCACAACTTGGTAGAATCACAACTTGGTACATAATGTCAAAACTCTGGTAGTTTGATATAGTGAATGAAAGTTTGTTGGTCAAGTGAAGCAAATATTCACCAAGCAAAGTGATACATGGATAATTAACGTTAGCACTTGTAGCATGGCCTTGTAAGTAATGATTATAGTTATTATTATTATTATTAATGAATATGATTATGAAAAAATACTGCAAACAAATTTGTAGCATAGAATAGCGACAGAGAAAAGTAGGTAGGAAAGGAAGAGAAAGGTATAAAACTTCCATGACACTAGAACAAGACGCTGAAAAAAGTAAACAGTGGAAACAGTGAATAGAAAAAGACGAGACTCAGTGACGCTGAGATAAAGGTAATACAAAGGAAGGACGCCAGAAAGTAGGATGGTCCAGTGATAACAAAGCGGTGACTGGACGTTGACACGCGTAAACAAAATAGAAAAGGCAGACACGATGAAAAAGCCAGGACACAATAAAACCTCCGACATGAAAGAGCGAGGTAATGACTTAGGTAAATAACAATTGTATAGACAAAACTGACGCAGACTGACATGCATGACACGTGTTAGGATGCTATTGCACACGGTTTTTAAATAAAGGCGTGACTAATTCGGCCTGCTGACCAGTTAAATAATTAGAGGCGTGGCCTATTGGAAATTGATTTATGACATATAAGTCACGGGCAGTTTGAATGACGGACAATCAGAACGCTCATGGGAACCAGTGGACATCTGAAGGGTGGAGCCAAAATATTTATTGGTTAATCCATCAAGGTGGACTTGAAGATAAAAAGGCGAGCGGAGAGACAGGAAGAAACGAAGAAGTGCGGAAGTAAAGGAGAGAGAAGACAGAAGACGGAGGACGAAGTATGGAAGTACAGGAGGAAGAAGAAGTACGGAAGTAGAGGAGAGAGGAGACAGAGGATGGAGCCCGAAGACAGAAGAACAGACAATCAGAGAACCAAGAAGTACAGAAGTAGAGGAGAGAGGAGACAGAGGAGGGAACATGGACAGTCGGTGAATAGAGACCGGTCCGGGCAAGCAGAGAAGAACAGCAAAGGGAAGAACAGACAAGAGAAGAACAGCAGGACAGACAATTAGAGAAGAACAGCAGAAGGAGAACTCACACCAGAGAAGACATGTAAGAGAAACGTTAGGTAGATAACGACAGATGGAATAGATGGACAATTAGAGAAATAGATACTCAGGAAAAGGAGTTTTGAAGAAATAATAGTTTTAGGACAGACAGAAATAGTGTTTCAAGAGATTCACGTGATTACGAAGAATTGATACTTTTGAAACTTCGAGTACAGTGATATAGTTGTGTAACCACGTGTTGCAGATCTGATATAATACTGAGTATTATGAAGTTGAAAACATTGCAGAAATGCTGTATGCAAAATATGATAGAGTTTGATATTGTGAACAAATGATTAAGTGATTCAATCCAAGTGATGTTATCGACTATATATCTTGAACTTATTTCTCAGAATGAAATAATGCAGTGAACTTTTCATCGGACTTGATTTAGTGAAGTGTAATATTTGTGAAACATCGATGTGTTATGATCAGAGAACCAAAGAACACTTCTACTATCAGCCATTGAAAGAGAAATACATGATTCACAGAAAGGATGTTGAGCAATAGAGGGCTCACCTGGGCAAGAGCAGAAAAAAGGCGAAGGACAGGCATTTGTGGAAAACCCTTGCGGAAGCCCCATGTGCCCTGGGCACTTAAGGTTCATATATATATATATATATATATATATATAATTCACAATCTTCAATGTTATACACTATCAAAACGTGCACGAGTATATCATAAGGTAAAAGAAAGAGGTAAAATCCTCGTTCCCATGCCATAAGAATGTTACTAAATATTCTAGTCACGTGGGGAGTACGCCAGCCTTAATGTCTGCCTCCAGTATAGTCTCAGTCCTTATAACCTCTTCATTAATTTGTTATATGTCCACTATATTTATTTTAAATTCACTATATGCCTATTATAACAAAATTTGTTATATGACTATTACACTTATTTTAAATCTGTTATAACTGTGTTATATTTATTTACTTGTCTGTTATACTCTCTCTTGTTGCCTCGGTGGCCAGGACACATGGGTCTGCAGGTAGAAAAGAGATTTTCTCTTCTGTTGGTTCTTCGTTATCTTCTTGGTTGTCTCCCGTGTCAGTCCTTTGTTTACCAGCATTTTCTCTGCTTTATGTCGACATGTCTCTTTGTTTACCAGCATTCTCTCTGCTGTAGGTCTCCATGTCTCTTTGTTTACCAGCATTCTCTCTGCTGTACGTCTCCATGTCTCTTTGTTTACTAGCATTCTCTCTGCTGTACGTCTCCATGTCTCTTTGTTTACCAGAATTCTCTCTGCTGTACGTCTCTTTGTCTCTCTGTGTCGTCCTGTGCCTCTTTTACCCAGTGGAGTCCACATAAAAACTGTCTATGGTAAGAATTTGTCCGTCATTTTCATAATGTGGCCAGTCCATTGCCACATTCTCCTTTCAGTCACCGTTGACAGTGATATCATGTCTGTTTCTCTTAACAAGATTTATAGAACTTGGCCGGAACACTCCTTTTATCTTATTTAGACACAAGGTTTGGAAGGTGTCAAATGTATGTACATTTGTCTGTGACATTTTTCAGCATCGGTCCTACATATAGTAAGACACATAAAACATTGCTTTTGAATATTCTGCATTTAGTTCTCTGGCGTATCTTGTTGGACCTCCAGATATGGCTGAGTGCAGCTCAAGTTTGTCAGTATTTTATTATTCTTACTTCAACTTCTTTACTGCTGTCACCACCTGCTGTTACTGCTGTCACCACCTGCTGTTACTGCTGTCACCACCTGCTGTTACTGCTGTCACCACCTGCTGTTACTGCTGTCACCACCTGCTGTTACTGTGCCACCAAGGTATGTGGATTCCTTGACTTCTTCTACTGGCAAATGGTTCACTGTGGTCGGTTTAATAATTTCGGCATTTTGTTTCAGTAGTTTGTGCCTTGTTTGTGTTTACTCGTAGTCCAGTTCTGTTTGTTTGTGCTGTCAGCCTATCTTTCTTGTTTGTGCTGTCAGCCTATCTTTCTTTTCCTGTATGTTCTTGTGTCTGTTTGTCTTCTTGTTCCTACATCTTGTTCCTATATCTTGCTCCTACATCTTGTTCCTACATCTTGCTCCTACATCTTGTTCCTACATCTTGCTCCTACATCTTGTTCCTACATCTTGCTCCTACATCTTGTTCCTACATCTTGTTCCTATATCTTGCTCCTACATCTTGTTCCTACATCTTGCTCCTACATCTTGTTCCTACATCTTGCTCCTACATCTTGTTCCTACATCTTGCTCCTGCATCTTGTTCCTACATCTTGCTCCTACATCTTGTTCCTACATCTTGCTCCTACATCTTGTTCCTACATCTTGCTCCTACATCTTGTTCCTACATCTTGCTCCTATATCTTGCTCCTACATCTTGCTCCTACATCTTGTTCCTACATCTTGCTCCTACATCTTGCTCCTACATCTTGTTCCTACATCTTGTTTCTACATCTTGCTCCTACATCTGAATAAAACACGGAAAGATCTCCGAGTCGTTGAAGTTGAGGAGATTCACATAAACAGGACGACACAAAGGAAGGTTGTCTCACAAAGTGACCTGCAGAGTTGCTTCTAGAAATGGCAGGAATGCTGAAATAAGTGTGTACAATCACAAGGAGACTAGACCAAGATGGTGGTAAGTCTTTTAATCCAAAAAATACAATCTGAGAACGTAGCGAAACATCCCTCGTATGTCTGTTATATATATTTGTTATACTGTACGTCTGTTATAATATATTTGTTATACTGTATGTATATTATAATATATTTGTTATACTGTATGCATATTATAATATATTTGTTATACTATATGTCTGTTATAATATATTTGTTATACTGTATGTATATTATAATATATTTGTTATACTGTATGCATATTATAATATATTTGTTATACTATATGTCTGTAATAATATATTTATTATACTGTCTCTCTCTCTCTCTCTCTCTCTCTCTCTCTCTCTGAACCTTAAGTGCCCAGGGCACATGGGGCTTCCGCAAGGGTTTTCCACAAATGCCTGTCCTTTGCCTTTTTTTCTGCTCTTGCTCAGGTGAGCCCTCTATTGCTCAACATC
>CM019718.1:59320746-59625746 GCA_009760885.1 Achatina immaculata | reverse complement strand
GTGACACTAGAAAGGAAGTTAGGATCAGAATTGCAAAAGCAGCATCAATCTTCAAGAATCTTGAGAATATATGGAATTCAAAAGTTATAAGCACAAAAACCAAGTTAAGACTATTCAATTCAAATGTAATATCCACCCTCATTTATGCATGCGAAAGCTGGAAAACAACTAAAGAAATAGACAAGAAATTAGACTCTTTTGAAAACAAATGCCTAAGGAAAATACTCGGCATCAAGTGGAATGAATTCAAGAACAATGCAGAGATAAGACAGATGACTGAACAACAACCAGTCTCATGGGTGATCAGGAAAAGGAGATGGACATATGTTGGTCACTTGATGAGAAGAAGTGATCAGAGAATCCCAAAACAAGCTATCAAGTGGAACACAACTGGCCGAAGAAAAAGAGGCAGACCGCGTGAAACTCTGAAGAGGACATTATTAAGAGAGGCCAAATTAACAGGCATAAAGTCCTTTGATGAGGTTGAAAGACTCGCCGAAGACAGGAAAAATTGGTGAACTACTTTGTGAGCCCTATGTGACGTTTAAGGATATAAGATATAAGATAAGATAAGATAGTTTCAACAGTGAAACGATGATTAAGAACAGAAGCAACAGTTATAACAAGCCAATATTTTTCATTCTGAACTATAAAGGTGTTTTTCTTTTGCTTGTGTTTATTATATGTTTGTCTTGTGTTTTTTTTTAAGAGTAATGTTCTAAGTGTACTACTCTATAGAAGTGAATGCTGGAAAATCACCAAAACAATAGAAAACAAGTTGAATTCTTTCCAGACTAAATGTTTACGAAGACTTAGAAAAATATTTTGGCCAAACACCATAAGAAATAACATCTTATTAGCAGAAATGCAGATGAAACCACTGACAACAATTATTGAGGAAAGACGCTGGCGATGGTTGGGACATGTGCTCCGAATGACTGACAACTCACTACTAAAAATAGCACTAAGATGGACACCACAGGGGAGCAGAAGTAAGGGTAGACCAAAAGAGACATGGAGAAGAACAACAGAAAGGATGTTGAGCAATAGAGGGCTCACCTGGACAAGAGCAGAAAAAAAAGCGAAGAACAGGCATTTGTGGAAAACCCTTGCGGAAGCCCCATGTGCCCTGAGCACTTAAGGTTCAGAGAGAGAGAGAGAGAGAGAGAGAGAGATCTTGTGTTTTCTATTGTCCTTGATAAAGGCATGTTTGTCGAAGTATTAGGTTGTTGTTAATGGTGTTTATCGTAACTACAAGTTGTATTTCACCGTTCTTACCTCTTATATCTTTCTCTTCTTGTTAAACTGCACCTCCGACCAGGTTAGGTTTTCTGCGGGCACAGTTCTCCTGAACATGGCAGCAACAGTTCTCTCCCTTTTCTCATGGTCTTCACCGAACCTATATATGCGCCCTAGATTTGTTGTGCTCTATTTATGTTGGCTTCTTCAGTTCCTCGCCCTGTTGTCTTCGCTCAGTCTCTTGTCTCTTTCCGTCACCCACTCTTATCTACAGCCTTCCTGTTCCAACAGTAGCACTAGCATCTTTCAAAGTACATGACCAGTCTTTCAAAGTGCATGACCAATCTTTCACAGTACACGATTAATCTTTCAAAGTAAAAGACCAATCTTTAAAAATGCATGACCAATCTTTCAAAGTAAAAGACCAATCTTTCAAAGTGCATCACCAATCTTTCAAAGTGTATGACCAATCTTTCAAAGTACACGGCCAATCTTTCAAAGTACATGACCAATCTTTCAGCACCGTTTTATTCCTTGCTGTAATCATGAAGATCTTTATGTATTTATTTTCAGCAGGTAGCTATTTATGACAGTTTTTTTTATCTGTTGTTCGGAATCTTTTTGTGTGTGTGTGTGTGTGTATTTGTGCACAATGAGGACAATTTTGATCACGTCACTCCCCCCTCCCCTTGTTCTGTAATGTCCTGTCTTGTCTTGTGGTCTTCCAGCCGATCCAGCGAAGGTATGGGGGCACAGCAACATCTTACCTTAACCCTACAACCACTAACCCTAACCTTATAATCTTTAATCCTAACCATACAACCACTAACCCTAACCTTATAATCTTTAATCCTAACCATAAAACCACTAACCCTAACCTTATAATCTTTAATCCTAACCATACAACCACTAACCCTAACCTTATAATGTTTAATCCTAACCATACAACCACTAACCCTAACCTTATAATGTTTAATCCTAACCATACAACCACTAACCTTAACCTTATAATCTTTAATCCTAACCATACAACCACTAACCCTAACCTTATAATCTTTAATCCTAACCATACAACCACTAACCCTAACCTTATAATCTTTAATCCTAACCATACAACTACTAACCAAAATTCTACATCCATTAGACACAACCATACAGTACCTACCCCTAATTATACTACCATTAATCTTAACCATATAACAACTACTCTTAATAATACAATCATCATCCTTAATCATACAACCACTGTCCCAAAACGAATTCTACAACCATTAATTCTAACCATACACGCACTAAATATAACCCTATAACCATTACCTCCTAATCCTACAACCACTAACCCTAACTCTACAAACATTAACCCCAACCCAACAACCATTCAATTCAAGTGCCATGCCGCGTGGCGTAGGAGATCATTTCTCTCCACAATTCCCTGTCTTTAGACTTGATTATGAGATCCACAGGTGACTTTCTCCCTAGCCACACTGACAGCCCATCCAGTAACTTCTCTCTTTCTCTCTCTCTCTCTCTTCCTCTCTCTCTTTCTCTCTTCCTCTGTCTCTTTTTCCTTCAATTTTTCCACTTGCCACAGTGTGTTCCAATTTTCCTCATCTCATGAAATATCCTATAAATCTCGCTTGTCTGCCTCTGATTTTTGCTATAATTTGCTTTTTAGCTCCAGCCTCTCCTAAGACTTCTTCATTGGTTTTCTTGGCTGTCCATGGTACCTTCAACATCCTTCTTATGAACCACATTTCCATGGCCTCCATTTCTCGCTGTATTCTCTTATTCATAGACCATGCTTCACATCAATAAAACAAAATTGGCTCGATGTAATATTTAAGTACTCGGAATCTTGTTTCCATTGATATGGAAACAACCATTACCCCTGATAATACCTTTCAACCGCTGATCTAATTTTACAAACATTAATCATTAACCATAACTCTATAACCATTAACCCTAACTCTACAACGATTAACCCTAAATCTACAACATACAATCATTAACCCTGATATTTCAACAACTGACCATAACTCTACAACTATTAACCCTAATCCTGTAACAATTAATCCTAATCCTATAACAATTAACCATAACCCTACAATTATTAACCAGAGTTGTAATCCTGTCTAGTCCCGTTTTTACTTTCTGATCTCTATATTACTTAAAGCTTCACTGCTTCAAACAGGCAATGGATCAAAGCTTTACGACGAAGTTCTGACTGCCAGCAAATATGACGCGAAGTTCTGACTGCCAGCGAGTGTGACACGAAGTTCTGACTGCCAGCGAATGTGACACGAAGTTCTGACTGCCAGAGAATGTTACATGAAGTTCTGACTGCCAGCGAATGTGACGTGAAGTTCCTACTTCCAGCGAATGTGACACGAAGTTCTGACTGCCAGCGAATGTGACACGAAGTTCTGACTGCCAGCGAATGTGACACGAAGTTCTGACTACCAGCGAATGTGACACTCTTCACAACTAAATTATGTCGCTGTCAAAGAATGTATGAACGTCATCTCCGTCATGTCCATGCCGGGATGCTCATTGAAAATGTAGCAATCAAAATTATTAAAATATTTCACGAAAGAAAAGAAGTTAGAAAGCATGATAATTAAACATATAAACTGATCAACTAAGCAGTATGAGAAAAGAAAGGGCAACATTGAGAAAAGAGGGCAACACTGGGAAAAATGAGGGCAATTGTGGGGAAACTGAGGGCAATTGTGGAAAAAGTGAGGGTGATTGTGGGAAAAATGAGGGCAGTTGTGGGAAAAGTGAGGGCACTTGTGAGAAAAATAAGGATAGCTGTGGGAAAAGTGAGGGTAGTTGTAGGGAAGGTGAGGGTAATTGTGGGGAAAGTGAGGGCAATTGTGGGAAAAGTGAGGGCAATTGTGAGGCAAGTGAGGGCAATTGTGGAAAAAATAAAGGTAATTGTAGAACAAGTGAGTGCAACTGTTGGTTAAAGTGAGTGCATTCGTGGGAAAAGTGAGGGCAATTGTGGGGAATGTGAGGGCAATTGTGGGGAAAGTGAGAGCAATTGTAAGGAAAGTGAGGACAATTGTGGAGAAAGTGAGGGAAATTGTGGGGAATGTGAGGGAAATTGTGGGGAATGTTAGAGCAATTGTGGGGAATGTGAGGGCAATTGTGGGGAATGTGAGGCAATTGTGAGGAAAGTGAGGGCAATTGTGGGAAAAGTGAGGGCAATTGTGGGGAATGTGAGGGCAATTGTGGAGAAAGTGAGAGCAGTTGTGGGGAAGTGAGTGCAATTGTGGGAAAAGTGAGGGCAATTGTGGGGAATGTGAGGGCAATTGTGGGGAACGTGAGTGCAATTGTGGGGAACGTGAGGCAATTGTGGGGAATGTGAGGGCAATTGTGGGGAATGTGAGGGCAATTGTGGGGAACGTGAGTGCAATTGTAGGGAAAGTGAGGCAATTGTGGGGATGGAAAGGGCAACTGTGGGAAAAGTGAGGGAAACAGTGGGAAAGGATAAGACAACTGCGGAGAAAAGTGTGAAGAGAGAGCAACTAATCCGGTCAGCGATATGAAAGATCACATAAAAAAAAAAAAACTAAGTGCGAAAGCCAAAGTCTATCAGCACCGTGCCTGATTCATGTTGTTTTGTAGCAGAGAAAACAGAAACAAAATCCATTCTCCTGGCAGTTCTTATTGCTTGCAATCATAGAACGAAAATAAAGAGTCGAAAAAGAAGTAGGAGGATTGAGACATTACAACACAAATATTGTTTGTTGTATTCTGATCACGTGATGTTACGTGGACGTCCGTAGAAGCAGGCGCCAGGGAGATAAACTACTCAACCAAGTAATGTTTTTCAGATTCCATAAACAGCTTACATAAAAAGCTTTCATTCAGCTCTTTCGGTATCGACTTACAAAGCGAGAAAATCATTACAGACGACAAAAAATGGCGAACTCTCATAGCAGTTACTCGAGTTTGAAAACACAGCATCGGTTACACATGAGTGCATTACTGCATTATCGAAGGATAAAATACACTTTAGTGCATTATCAAGGGGTAATTGTTTGATGTCTCGCTTCTTTCTTGCCTGTTTTTTTTTTCTTAAACCTTTACGTTGACAGGGGACACATGCATTAAACTTTGAGAACCGTTGGGTTCGAGTTCCTGCGCGCAAATATCCACAGAGAGTTTTCACACGCCGATGAGGTCTTCTATGTCGACTTTGATTATAATCTCCCAGAGGAACAGGGCACGTTTGTAAAGTTATAAATGTAAGCTCAGGGAAGCGGAGAGGAGGTCGGATAGAAGTGCTGGATGGGAAGCAGTAAAATATATGTTCTCTTTCTCTTTCATTGCCTTTTTTTTTCCTCTTCCTCTTCTTCGTGGTCAGGTTTTCTTTCAACAAAACATAGAATTCTGTCACGGAATAGTCCGTCTTATCTACAGAAACTGTTTAAATCTAACACAAAGTTTCGCCAATACTTAAACCACTTAAGCATTATTCTCCTTCCAAAACTTAGACTTGATCTGGTTTATTAAAGAAAAGCTGTCCTTACTCTGCTGCTTATCTTTGGAAAACCCTCCCGTCCCTGCATATATACATAAATAAATTACACACACACACACATATATGCTTCTTCCCAGACTACAACTTTTCAGTACGTATTTGATGTGGACTACTTGCCATTATGATTCTGTACATGTTAAATGTAGACTTTTTTGTTTGTTTGTTTATTTGTTTTTTTTAACAGACATTGAATTTCAATGATTTTTCCCCCTGAATAGTTGTTTGATAGATCTGTATATTTATTAGTGTGAGACTGCGAGAATAATACTGTGTGTAAACATATGAGTTTGTGTTTGTGTATGTCGTTACGTTCCGCAGCGAGCGAGTGGATAGGTAAGAAACGTCAATGTTTTGTTTTTTTCTTCTGAATTTCATTTGGTTTTTCTTCAGTTTTGTTATTTCAGTGTTATTTGTGTTTGTTACACGCGTAGCATACTTGAGCAATGCGATTTAGAATATATGGTCTAGGCCGGTGTTTCCCAGGCTTGTTCGGGCTGCCACCCCCCCTTTCTCCCAGCCCACATCCTCAGTGCCCCGCTTTCCTCAACCCGTCCACCCCCACCCCCGCTATGTAACACTCGTACAATGGCCTATTAAACTAGGATATGGATTACACACCTAAAAACTTCAGCAAGCAAAGGCAGTTTATTTAACAATACGAAGGAGTACATTTATAACTCACCTACTGCATTATTTTCTCAGCTTTTAATGTGATGGATGAGTTTCATGTAGGGGGCACGAGTTTCTCAATATCAGGCTGAGAGTGCTAAGAAGGGAAGTGTTACTACCCCCGTCTGCTGCTTCATTTTCCCCCAGCGCCTCCCTGCCGACCCCTTTTCTTCCACCGCCCCGACCCTTTCCAGTGCACACGGGGGGCGTTATCGCCCACTTTAGGGGGAAAACTGGCCTAGATGGTGCACCCAGTCAGGCTTTATCCTGTCCACTCCCATATGTTATCCTGTCCATTCCTGTATGTTATCCTGTCCACTCCCGTATGTTATCCTGTCCACTCCCGTATGTTATCCTGTCCACTCCCGTATGTTATCCTGTCCACTCCCGTATGTTATCTTGTCTACTCCCGTATGTTATCATGTCCACTCCCGTATGTTATCATGTCTACTCCCGTATTTTATCTTCCCATCTACTTCTCTGACTACTTCTCACCTTTCCCCTACCATCTTTCCTTCTAGTATGGTCTTCAATATATTATATCTTATTACTATACCTTATTGTTATATCTTATTACTATATCTTTTAATGATCCTCATCTCTCGGAGGTTGCTGTTGTAGGTTGTTTAAATACTCGTTATAATTTGTTATTTTCCTTTCAGGGTTGGCATAAATCTGTCTTCCATAGTGCTCTTTCATTTGGTTCGGAATTCTGTTGGAAAAGATTCGTTTCTGTCCAGTCCTTCCTATCTAGTTTCCATCCAGTCTTTCCTGTCTAGTTTCCACCCAGTCCTTCCTGTCTAGTTTCCGTCCAGTCTTTCTGTCTTGTTTCTATTTTGGCACCAAAATAACCCCTCGTCTCGACGGTTCTAATCTTGTGACCTGTCTAACTTCGGTCTTCATCATGTGATCAAAATTATTCTATTCTTAGATTTATTTGCTTTTCTCTTCTATCCGGTATTATTCTATCATCAACGAGAATGATATTTCTTATCAGTATTCCATATTATCGAAACATTTACTGAACTGTTGCAGTGCAGTTTTTGTGCACCAAATAGTCCTTTTACTCATGTTAGTATATTTATTTTCACATGTACTGCACTTCAACTTGAATATAAAACTTACTTTTTAAGTCACTTGTTATGTTACTTTTAGAAATGTAAGAGTTCACTTGAATATAAAACTTACTTTTTAAGTCACTTATTACGTTAGTTTTAGAAATGTAAGAATTCACTATTTTTCACGAAAAAAATATATTTATCCTCCACGGAAGAAACAAGTTACTGAAAGCTCGAGAATAATATCTTGCATCTGTGCTGTATGTTATTATATTGTGTTTAGCTATTTGTCTTGAAGCGGATGAAATACGAAACCAGAACTCAGTATTTTGACACATGAATTACCCATCTTTGCCAACAAGAAAACCATAACCAGTGATAAGGATTACTTTTCGAGGCCAGCGTTCTTTAAAGACGCGCCATGGAGTGGTTAGTGGAACCGGCGGTAGAGTAGTTATGGGAATGTCCTGGCTGTAATGATGCTATTTCTTGAGATCAGTCGATCTCTGTCAGCCAAATCATCAGCTTAGTACTGTCACGCTGAGTTCATTTCATTGTGTTATTTATTGCTTTGTCTTGCAATAATTCTGTTGCTATGTAACGGATCAGTCTATAACCTGTTCTGCTAAATAACGTACTCAGGCATCTGCCGGGCGTGTCTGAGTAAACTTGATGAATTATGTGCTGATCTTGATGTATCAAAAGTCCCACCTGCCGCCTACCGCTGACTGAAAGTACGAATGGTGGATACACTTACATATACCACATATATATACACAACGTTAGGTTTGAAATAAGAACAAATGAAGTAAATGAAGTAACTTATACACAAATAAGAACGAATAAAGTAACTTATATACAAATGGGAACAATAAAGTAACATACACATAAATAAGAACGAAAAAAGTAACTTATCCACAAATGTGAACAATAAAGTAACATACACACAAATAAGAAGGAATAAAGTAACTTATATACAAACAAGAACAATAAAGTATTAATACGCTATGGAAAACAGTTTACATAATTCCACTTTGGAAATATTACAGTTCCTCTACAGATAATTGTTATAACCTCCCAATGGACAGATTTGTGTACGGTGTATTCTATGTGCACTGTATTCTGTGTACACATTATTCTATGTAACCTGCATTCTATATACGCTGTAATCTGTGTATGCTGTATTTTATGTACGCTGTATTCTGTGTACGCTGTATTATGTGTACGCTGTATTCTGTGTATGCTGTATTCTATGTACGCTGTATTCTGTGTAGGCTGTATTCTGTGTACGCTGTATTCTGTGTACGTTTTATTTTGTGTACGCTGTATTCTATGTACACTGTATTCTATGTACGCTGTATTCTGTGTACGCTTTATTCTATGTACGCTGTATTCTATGTACGCTGTATCCTGTGTACGTTTTATTTTATGTACGCTGTATTCTATATACGCTGTATTCTATGTACGCTGTATTCTGTGTACGTTTTATTTTATGTACGCTGTATTCTATGTACGTTGTATTCTATGTACGCTGTATTCTATGTACGCTGTATTCTATGTACTGTGTATTCTATGTACGCTGTATTCTGTGTACGTTGTATTCTATGTACGCTGTATTCTATGTACGTTGTATTCTATGTACGCTGTATTCTGTGTAAGTTGTATTCTATGTAGGCTGTATTCTATGTACGTTGTATTCTATGTACGCTGTATTCTGTGTACGTTGTATTCTATGTACGTTGTATTCTATGTACGTTGTATTCTGTGTACGTTGTATTCTATGTACGCTGTATTCTATGTACGTTGTATTCTATGTACGTTGTATTCTATTTACGTTGTATTCTATGTACGCTGTATTCTATTTACGTTGTATTCTATGTACGTTGTATTCTATGTACGTTGTATTCTGTGTACGTTGTATTCTGTGTACGTTGTATTCTATGTAAGCTGTATTCTATGTACGTTGTATTCTATGTACGTTGTATTCTATGTACGTTGTATTCTATGTACGTTGTATTCTATGTACGTTGTATTCTATGTACGTTGTATTCTATGTACGTTGTATGGGGGTGAAGATGCTTGTCCAGGTGAGGCAAATCAGCGCCCATATCTGACCTAGACCCTGTCCCACCTCTCCGTGGTATCCTTAGTAACAGGCATAGCCTGGCTAACGGGGCAGGGTTCGCCATAGTCCCCATGGTGGTGGAGTCTGCTAAAGAAGCATTGCACACACCCCCTGCTTTTTAGCTGTACTCCGGGATGGAAAGATAGCCGCCATAACCCCGCCCCCACGCCGATACGATGCTGTGCCCCAACATCTTCACAGCATCGGCTGCAAAGAACAGCAGCTCGCAGTTCCAGGGAGATAGAAGACAAGACCAGCCATACGCTGTATTCTGTGTACGCTGTATTCTGTGTACGCTGTATTCTGTGTACGCTGTATTATATGTACGTTGTATTCTGTGTATGCTGTATTCTGTGTACGCTATATTCTGTGTACACTGTATTCTGTGTACGCTGTATTCTGTGTACGCTGTATTCTGTGTACGCTGTATTCTATGTACGCTGTATTCTGTGTACGTTGTATTCTGTGTACGCTGTATTCTGTGTACGCTGTATTCTATGTACGCTGTATTCTGTGTACGCTGTATTCTGGTGCGCATCCCCCTGCCAGCAAGTGGAGTATTTCCCCGGTTCAAACATGAAAAAAAAAACCAACCTGTTTTAACAGCTCTGTCGTCTCGACCTGGTTTCCGATAGCAATCTTACCACGAAAATACAGTTCACAATCTCATGCACTACTCCTGCACAAACATGCAAATGTAAATTACAACACATAACTGAGACTTAACTTACGTAAGTTATAACGAGTATATTAAATATCGTCCTTAATTCTCAGATTTAGAAAAAGGATAACAGCAAATACAAGATTAGAAAGTTCAATAAATTCATCTGAAACATAAACTATTTACATCTCAGATCCACAAAATATGAAAATATAATTGCAATGATCTCATAAATGAAAATGTAAAATTAATCATAGAATTCGCATCCTCATTTGTTGTTTTTTTTTAGAATCGTCATTGCATCCTTTACAAGCGCCGAAGACTTCCGTTCGTCTCTATGAGATGAGAATATCTGGCAGAAGAGTTCCGTTTTCTTCTATGAGATGAGAATATCTGGCAGAAGAGTTCCGTTTTCTTCTATGAGATGAGAATATCTGGCAGAAGAGTTCCGTTTTCTTCTATGAGATGAGAATATCTGACAGAAGAGTTCCGTTTTCTTCTATGAGATGAGAATATCTGGCAGAAGAGTTCCGTTTTCTTCTATGAGATGAGAATATCTGACAGAAGAGTTACGTTTTCTTCTATGAGATGAAAATATCTGACAGAAGAGTTACGTTTTCATCTATGAGATGAGAATATCTGACATAAGAGTTACGTTTTCATCTATGAGATGAGAATATCTGACATAAGAGTTACGTTCTCTTCTATGAGATGAAAATATCTGGCAGAAAAGTTCCGTTTTCATCTATGAGATGAGAATATCTGACAGAAGAGTTCTGTTTTCTTCTATGAGATGAGAATATCTGGCAGAAGAGTTCCGTTTTCATCTATGAGATGAGAATATCTGACAGAAGAGTTCCGTTTTCTTCTATGAGATGAGAATATCTGACATAAGAGTTACGTTTTCATCTATGAGATGAGAATATCTGACATAAGAGTTACGTTTTCATCTATGAGATGAGAATATCTGACATAAGAGTTACGTTTTCATCTATGAGATGAGAATATCTGACATAAGAGTTACGTTCTCTTCTATAAGATGAGAATATCTGACAGAAGAGTTACGTTCTCTTCTATGAGATGAACATATCTGACAGAAGAGTTACGTTCTCTTCCATGAGATGAGAATATCTGACAGAAGAGTTACGTTCTCTTTTATGAGATGAGAATATCTGACAGAAGAGTTAAGTTCTCCTCTATGAGATGATAATATCTGACAGAAGAGTTCCGTTCTCTTCTATGAGATGAGAATATCTGGCCGAGGTGTTCCGTTCTCTTCTTTGAGATGAGAATATCTGACAGAATAGTTAAGTTCTCCTCTATGAGATGAAAATATCTGATAGAGGAGTTACGTTCTCTTCTATGAGATGAGAATATCTGGCCGAGGTGTTCCATTCTCTTTGAGATGAGAATATCTGCATGAGTTTGTCAGTTCCACGTGAAGGAAATATACGCTTTATCGACTGGAGAAATACGGGCGGCAGTGAGGATTGAACCCATTGCTTTCAAATATAGAAGGTAGAGAGCTGTCGATTCAGCCTCTCCCGCTATCAGAATTCGCGCCAGAAATGTCTGGTTTCTTATCCAGCATCAGCAGCTGTCCGTCTGTCTCTCTATGTATCTGTTTCTCTCTGTCCGTCTGTCTCTCTATGTATCTGTTTCTCTCTGTCCGTCTGTCTCTCTATGTATCTGTTTTTGTCTGTCCGTCTGTCTCTCTATGTATCTGTTTCTCTCTGTCCGTCTGTCTCTCTATGTATCTGTTTCTCTCTGTCCGTCTGTCTCTCTATGTATCTGTTTTTGTCTGTCCGTCTGTCTCTCTATGTATCTGTTTCTCTCTGTCCGTCTGTCTCTCTATGTATCTGTTTCTCTCTGTCTGTCTTCCTCCCTCTGGTTGTCTGCCTATTTGTCTCCATTTGTCTGTCTTTCTCTCTCTGTCGGTCTATCTGTCTCTTTATGTGTGTCTGTTTCTCACTGTCTGTCTTCCTCTCTCTCTCTCTCTCTCTGCCTATTTGTCTCTATCTGTCGGTCTGTCTATCTCGCTCTGTCTTTCTCTGTTCTTCTTTCTCTCCATCTCTTTCATTTTCTCTCTCTCTCTCTCTCTGATAGCAAACTGGATAGCACATTTTTTGAACGAATCAGTTTGTTATTGACCCTACATTCAGACACTAACGATCTGCTTCATTCTATATTGACGTACAAATAATCTCTCCAAACAGGTTTGTCTTGTATGTAGAAGATACATTATCCAATAACAAACATCAAGGCACAGCCTGAATCAGCGGTTCTTAACATGGGGAATCTATCCCCCTTGAAGCTATGGAAACAAAATGACTGAGGTGTGGAGATGGCGTCTCTGAATAAGAGTTCAAAAATTCTTGCTAGAAAGTTCTGCTCCCGTCATCCATGTGAAGAGAACACGTCAAACTTTTGGCCTATTTTGAAATCATATTGGTACCTAATAGCACTGGCGGTAGTGATTGTGGTGGTTTTGATGATGGTGATGATGATGATGATTTCGACAGTCAGGCCATTTTGGGCAATCCTTTGGTTGGGGGTGGGAAGGTTTGATTTAAAACACACAATTACACTAATTGCAGCTATTAACTCAGAGAGAGAGAGAGAGAGAGAGAGAGAGAGAGAGAGAGAGAATGAATGAATGAATGAATAATCTTTATTTTTAAAGGGTAAAGAATTGGACACTCAGGTCCGTCTTACATTCTGTCCTTCTCAGAGAGAGAGAGAGAGAGAGAGAGAGGGAGGGAGAGAGAGAGAGAGAGAAGCTTCATTATCAAACTAAAGTTCCATCTGAACAGAAATTCAAACGTCTTTCAACTGCCAGCTCTTTCAAGACCCTCCTAGTGTTGACAGCTTAAACAACCCGACTCTAATATCGACAAAAGTTCAAATACGGGAATGAAATGAGCAAGTAAAACAGTCAGTTTCTCCAGTCAGTTCCAAACTAACGCTGAGGGGATGTGATAAGATGAAAAGTTATGAAACCATTCAATCCATTTCCTTGCGTGATCAAAAGCTTAGAGAGAGATGGAGGTCATCCATCTGTGCTCAAGTTGCTGTAGTCTATTATCTAAGATTTCATTCACAATTTTTTAAAAACCCCTCTAGACGTTGTATATATCTAATGTACTTTCCCTGAACATGCAATGAGAAGAGACGGCATTTAAAATATTGTAACAACAGGAAAAACAGAGGGAAGATGAGCCAGGGGAAGACCGAGAGAAATTATACTGGACAGTCTGACGAGATTGTGTTAGAGGAGATCACCAACTGAGCTGGTGGCCTGCATGAAGGATCGGGTACTCTGGGGAAGCATAATAGCCAACGCCAGTCGGCACGGCACGTGATGATGATGATATGGGCGTATAGCCCGTAATATGAGTACCTGCTTCCCATAGTCAAATAATTTCTAGTATTTCCGAGTTAATCTGTAAGAAAAGATAGAGCGACTTTCTATTTTCCATGCTCATATTTTCAAAACACTTCTTCTTCTTCTTCCTCGTCTTCTTCTTCTTCTTCTTCTTCTTCCTCGTCTTCTTCTTCTTCTTCTTCTTCCTCGTCTTCTTCTTCTTCTTCGTCTTCGTCTTTTTCTTCTTCTTCTTCCTCCTCCTACTCCTCCTCCTCCTCTTCTTCTTCTTCTTCCTCCTCCTCCTCCTCTTCTTCTTCTTCTTCTTCCTCCTACTCCTCCTCTTCTTCTCCTTCTTCTTGTTCTTGTTCTTCTTCTTCCTCCTCCTCCTCCTCTTCTTCTTCTTCTTCTTCCTCCTACTCCTCCTCCTCCTCTTCTTCTCTTTCTTCTTGTTCTTGTTGTTCTTGTTCTTCTTCCTCCTCCTACTCATCCTCCTCCTCCTCTTCTTCTTCTTCTTCCTCCTCCTCCTCTTCCTCTTCTTCTTCCTCTTCCTCCTCCTCCTCTTCTTCTTCTTCCTCTTCCTCCTCCTCCTCTTCTTCTTCTTCTTCTTCCTGGATCTATGAGCTAGTGTTCTTTGCAGTTGATGACTGAAGCTGGTGAGGTCATCGTGTGGGAGCAGGTCATTGCTGTTATCTTTTCTCATTCCGTGAGTGCAGCTAAAAAACAGGCGGCATGCAATACTTCTTTAATAGACTCCACCACCACCACGGAGAATGCCCCATCCCTGTCCCGACTCTTAAAGCAAAGATTAAGTGCGATTAATGGATTCAGAGCTCGCTTCAAGAGCATGATAGAGGTTCATAACTTTCAGTAGAAACGCTTTTAACGTAGATGCATGTAAGAAATTGATTGAATGGCAGAAATATATTGATCTGGATTTGTTTGAAAAAAAAATAGCGATAAATCTGATAGGTAAATCTCACCGCCAGTAGAGAAAGTTGATCGTATGATTACTATTATGAAAAAAAGCGTTCCAATCTCTCTGTATTATTATGAATCTTTAAAACAACACCAACAACAAACATATTAACAAAACACATTGACTAAGGATCAGCGAAAGACAGAACGTGAAGCTACGAGAATGTGGGTGCCACAAACAGCACTCAACTTAGAAAAATCTAAAAAATTTGCATAGCTAAATAATTCAGACAGATCATTGCTGGTTCTAATCTTAAACTTACCTGATTTCATAACTGTTTTACTGCACAGTAACCAGAAGTTGAACAAGATCATGAAAGCAAAATTAAGGTCAAGAATTATGGTTGTGCACAAGGCAAGATCATATTTCGTGACAGAAGCCAGGGACAAAGAAAATGAAACTGGAAAGAGAACGCGAATATGAAATTTGAAATTTAATGTTTATGCGTTTTCTCACGCTGAGAAGTGAAAGAATCTTGATAACTAGAAAATGAGGCAAAGGGCTAAACAACTCTACAGCATCATGAGAACAGCATGGAAGTGTATCATTATCATCATCATCATCATAAGAGAGGTTGAATTTAGTTTTCCATTGTACCTCAGCATACACGATGAGGATAGAACTAGACATTCACTGTACCTCAACATACACGGTGAGGATAGAACTAGACATTCACTGTACCTCAACATACACGGTGAGGATAGAACTAGACATTCGCTGTACCTCAACCTACACGGTGAAGATAGAACTAGACATTCACTGCACCTCAACATACACGGTGAGGATAGAACTAGACATTCACTGTACCCTGCGTAAAAGGCAAAGACAGGACTAGACATCCACTGTACCCAGCAACTCCACTAGACCCAAAAGTACTCAGTGAAGATAGGGCTGGATGTAAGTGTGACCCATCTTCGTATTCATAAAGAAATGTTGGCACTCATGCGATTGCCTCCTGTAGCATTTCACACATTACGTGGATTCTTGCAATGTTTACCCCAGTTTGAAATGTTTAAACTTCTCTCTCTCTCTCTCTCTCTCTCTCTCTCTCTAGCTCCCGCTATCATTATTATATATACTCAGAATGTGCCTGTTTGGGCATGTTTAGCACCGGCAAAGGAGATTGCTGTAGGTGAAATTGACATTACATTCATTTTATGATTCTGTTGATGCGTTCTGTGCTCCATGCCCTCCTGGAAATAAATGAGGCCAAGAGGCCCATATTTACAATTTTGTGGGGTGAGTTAGTGGGGGGGGGGGGGCCAAGCGTAGTTATGGTTTATTTGGGGCCCGGTTTAATGATTGTTCATTTGGGGCCTGACTTATTGGTGGTTTAGTTGGGGGCTTCACTTGATGCTGTTTTAGCTGAAGTCAGTTTTAATTATGGTTTAGTTGAGGTCTGGTTTAATGATGGTTTAGTTGAGGTCAGGTTTAATGATGGTTTAGTTGAGGTCAGGTTTAATGATGGTTTAGTTGAGGTCAGGTTTAATGATGGTTTAGTTGAGGTCAGGTTTAATGATGGTTTAGTTGAGGTCTGGTTTCATGATGGTTTAATTGAGTCAGGTTTAATGATGGTTTAGTTGAGGTCAGGTTTAATGATGGTTTAGTTGAGGTCAGGTTTAATGATGGTTTAGTTGAGGTCAGGTTTAATGATGGTTTAGTTGGGGATAGGTTTAAAGATGGTTTAATTGAGGTCAGGTTTAATGATGGTTTAGTTGAGGTCAGGTTTAATGATGGTTTAGTTGAGGTCAGGTTTAATGATGGTTTAATTGAGGTCAGGTTTAATGATGGTTTAGTTGGGGTCAGGTTTAATGATGGTTTAATTGAGGTCAGGTTTAATGATGGTTTAGTTGGGGTCAGGTTTAATGATGGTTTAATTGAGGTCAGGTTTAATGATGGTTTAGTTGGGGATAGGTTTAAAGATGGTTTAGTTGAGGTCAGGTTTAATGATGGTTTAGTTGGGGATAGGTTTAAAGATGGTTTAGTTGAGGTCAGGTTTAATGACCTTTTAGTTCATGTCAGGTTTAATGATAATTTAGCTGAAGTCAGGTTTAAAATTGTTTTAGGTGAGATCAGGATTAATGATCGTTTCTTTGAGGTCAGATTTAATGATGGTTTAGTTCAAGTCCTGTTTAATGATGGTTTAGTTGGGGCCAGGTTTAATGATGGTTTAGTTCAAGTCCTGTTTAATGATGGTTTAATTGAGGTCAGTTTTAATGATGGTTTAATTGAGGTAAGGTTTAATGATGGTTTAGTTGGGGTCAGGTTTAATGATGGTTTAATTGAGGCCAGGTTTAATGATGGTTTAGTTCAAGTCCTGTTTAATGATGGTTTAGTTGAAGCCAGGTTTAATGATGGTTTAGTTCAAGTCCTGTTTAATGATGGTTTAGTTCAAGTCCTGTTTAATGATGGTTTAGTTGGGGTCAGGTTTAATGATGGTTTAATTGAGGTCAGGTTTAATGATGGTTTAGTTCAAGTCCTGTTTAATTATGGTTTAGTTCAAGTCCTGTTTAATGATGGTTTAGTTTAGGACAGGTTTAAAAATGGTTTAGACGAAGTCAGGTTTAGTGTTGGTTTAGTTGAGGTCAGGGTTAATGGTGGCTTAGTTGAGGTTAGGTTTAATGATTGTTTATTTGAGGTCAGGTTTAACAATGGTTTAGCTGGGGTCAAGTTTAATGATGATTTAGTAGAGGTCAGGTTTAACAGTGTTTTAACTGAAGTACAGTTTAATAGTGGTCTAGTTGAGCTCAGGTTTATGGGTGTTCTAAATGAAGTAAAGTTTAATGGTGGTTAGTTGAGGTCAGGTTTAACGGTGTTTTAGCTGAAGTAAAGTTTAATGGTGGTTTAGTTGAGGTGAGATTTAACTATGTTTTAACTGATCATCGTCATCATCAGGTGCCGTGCAGACTGGCGTTGGGTACTATGCTTCTCCAGAGTACATGATCCTTCATGCAGGCCACCAGATCAGTTGGTGATCTCTTCTCACACCATCCTGTCAGGCTGTCCAGCATCATTTCTCAGTTTTAACTGAACTAAAGTTTAATGGTGGTCTAGCTGAGGTGAGATTTAACGGTGTTTTAACTGAAGTAAAGTTTAATGGTGGTCTAGATGAAGTCAAGTGTAATGGTGATTTCATTGGCGCCAGTTTTAATGGTAGTTTAGTGGAGATGGTGATTTAATGGTGATTTAGCTGGTACTAGGTTTAATGTTGACTTAGTGTGGGCTAGCTGGAATGGTGTTTTAGTTGAAGCGAGGTTTAACGATGGTTTAATTTTAACCAGTTTTGATAGTGTTTAAGTTGGTATCAGGTTTAGTTGTGAGAATTGTTTGTGAACCATATTTAATGATGGTTTGGCTGGAGTCAAAATTTAATGTTGGTTTATTTGGGAAGCAGATTTAGTGGTGATTTACTTCCAGCTGTGCTTAACGTGGTGTGTTTGGTGGCTGCGGTGTTTGGTGGCTGCGGTGCTTGGTTGTTTGTTTGGGATTAGTCCTAATGGTGACCAGCTAGGGTACAATATAACGGTGAGTATATCATGTTGTTCACTTGCAATTATTTTAACATGCTCACCCATCTATAAGAGAGTAAGGGTTGGCTCCATGAGGGTCTTCGTCAGAAGTAAGAGTTCTTCAAGTGTGCCCTACAGTTCTTTATGTGTGCCCTACAGTTCTTCAAGTGTGCCCCTACAGTTCTTCATGCGTGCCCTACAGTTCTTCATGTGTGCCCTACAGTTCTTCATATGTGCCCTACAGTTCTTCATGTGTGCCCTACAGTTCTTCATGTGTGCCCTACAGTTCTTCATGTGTGCCCTACAGTTCTTTATGTGTGCCCTACAGTTCTTCATATGTGCCCTACAGTTCTTCATGCGTGCCCTACAGTTCTTCATGCGTGCCCTACAGTTCTTCATGTGTGTCCTACAGTTCTTCATGCGTGCCCTACAGTTCTTCATGTGTGCCCTACAGTTTTTCATGTGTGTCCTACAGTTCTTCATGTGTGCCCTACAGTTCTTCAGATGTGCCCTACAGTTCTTCATGTGTGCCCTACAGTTCTTCAGGTGTGCCCTAGAATGAGAGAGAGTGAGAGAGTGAGAGAGAATGAGACAAAGAGTGAGAGAGAGTGAGAGAGTGAAAGAGAGTGAGAGAGAGTGAGAGTGAGAGAGAAAGTGAGAGAGAGTGAGAGAAAGTGAGAGAGAGTGAGAGAGAGTGAGAGAGAGAGTGAGAGTGAGAGAGAGTGAGAGAGAGAGAGTGAGAGTGAGTGAGAGATAGAGTGAGAGAGAGTGAGAGAGAGTGAGAGAGAGAGTGAGAGTGAGAGAGAGTGAGAGAGAGAGTGAGAGAGTGAGAGTGAGAGAGAGTGAGAGAGAGAGAGAGTGAGAGAGAGAGAGAGTGAGAGAGAGTGAGAGAGAGTGAGAGAGAGAGTGAGGAGAGAGAGTGAAAGAGAGTGAGAGAGAGTGAGAGAGAGTGAGAGAGAGTGTGTGAAAGACAGCGTGAGAGAGTGAGAGAGAGAACCATTCAACAAACACAGAAGCAGGTGGTGGAGAAAGAAAGAAGCAACCTGAAGCGTAAGATAACCAGGACCAGGAGCTTTTGGGTGAGAGGCTGAAAACTGGTTATCTGAGCTGAAGGTTAACAAATATTTCCGCTGAGAAAAGCGACAGAGAAATAGATTGACTATTACAGAAAACTGGAGAAAGACGCTTCAAACTTCGATCAGTTTGGCGCTTTGTCTAAGAGTGAAGGAATTACACCACCGAAACACCATTTATGAAACCTGAACCATTCACCTTTTCTGCCAATGAAACCACGTCTTAATGATGAGGATTAGTTTTTTTCCAGGGCAATGTAACCCAGCGCTTTAAGACTTAAAAAGATCCGATACAGTAAATCTCTGTTTCCGCTTTAATGGCTATTATCCCTGATCCGAATGTTTCACTGGGAGAGCTGCTAGAGATACGCAAAAATCCAAGTTACTGAAGGCTCTCGGAAACTGATGCTGCTTGGAGATGATTCCTGCACATTCAATGACGGCATGGACGTAAAATAAATAGAAATTTAACTCCATGTACATTTTTAACTTAATTTTATCATAATGTTTAGGTTGTGGCGTCTGGTAGGGAGACTGCATATCAATTTTTGAATGGAGTTTTGCAAATGTTCATGTCGTACTTCTTTACTTGTATATCTCTGTCACTATAACGAATCCAGTTCATCTTGATCGCCAGATTCCTAGTAGAATCAGCAAGGATGTCTGACCCGTAACACTAAACCAGCAGTGATATCTGACCCGTAACACTAAACCAGCAATGATATCTGACCCGTAACACTAAACCAGCAATGATATCTGACCCACAACCATAAACCAGTAACGGTATGTGAGTGGCGATCATAAACCAGCAATGATATCTCACATACAACCATAAACCAGCAATGATATCTCACATACAACCATAAACCAGCAATGATATCTGATCCACAACCATAAACTAGCAAACTATGATCGGCGACCATAAACCAACAATGATATGTGATCTGTAGCACATAAAAAATTGAAATAAAAAAGATTATGATATGTAACATCTTCTCACGACCCTGCCGCAGACCCTCCCCACCCCTCCCTACCCTAACATGGGTCATGACCCGAGTTTGAGAACTGGCGGTTTAGAGAGTGCAGGTTTTTACGGCGTAGTTTATAGTATGGAAATAAACAAAAAGGAGGAGCCTTCACCTTTACGGCCCCGCCCATGTGGTAATTGTTAGCCATCCCGGAGAAACTGTCAGTCACAACAACTTGGAAGAACAGGCACAAGATCGCACTACATGGAGGGCGATGTATTCATTATTCCAGGTGTAAGTAAAAACTCCTCAGGCTAGAACACAAAGATTCAAACAAAATGTTACCCGCTGTGTCTCTGTTGTTAACACGGCCATCTTGCTGTTAACACGGCCATCTTGCTGTTAACACGGCCATCTTGCTGGATCAAGTATCCGCATGTTACTCCGCTGTGTCTCTGTTGTTAACACGGCCATCTTGCTGTTAACAGGGCCATCTTGCTGTTAACACGGCCATCTTGCTGTTAACACGGCCATCTTGCTGGATCAAATATCCGCATGTTACCCCGCTGTGTCTCTGTTGTTAACACGGCCATCTTGCTGTTAACACGGCCATCTTGCTGGATCAAGTATCCGCATGTTACCCCGCTGTGTCTCTGTTGTTAACACGGCCATCTTGCTGTTAACACGGCCATCTTGCTGGATCAAATATCCGCATGTCATGAGAGACAAGCGTCGGACAGCCGTCAATAACGGCTGGCAATCAACTTCTTCAGCATCGTCCGAAAAAAAAAAAGGATTTATTCTCTCCTAATAGTCCACTGATCATTACGCAAATTTTTACAAGTAGGAAACGACGAAGCTTTAATACTGGGAAGGTTGCTGGTTTGGGCGTTTTCGTAGCAGCCGATTGGAAAGGTCAGAGTAGCACCTCGTGACTTTAGAGCACTTGACTGCCTTGTTAACACACAATAATTAGTGTATAATTATATAACTATACACAGAGCTACTGCAGTAAAGCTGTGATACTAAAATGCATAAACTAGGAAAAAAGTAGGAACAGCTTTATTACTTAACGAGTAGTTGTGACGTTTCGGCGTGAGCCTTAATCATACAAAAACATGCAGGACGAAGAAATTGATGGGATAAAGTATAACTTAGCATGAATGCTGTGTTACAAAAATAAAATGAATAGAACAGTTAGCTGTAACTTGTAAGAAGCTGTGGCTGAAATGCGCTTAGTGGAGTGTAGAGAGTATTTAAATGGAGACTTGGGATGTGTGATAGGTGGGTCGTAACTGAGGGTGGTGGCTGGGGAAACCATGGAGGGTAGAGAGAGTGATACAGTGGTAATATAGCGGGGAAAAGATGAAATATGTGATTATAGTTAGAGTAGAAGAGTTGTAATGTGTTGCTGTGAGGAGGGTCTGAAGTACGTGTAACAAGTGAGAAGGGAGTGGAACTTAATAGGGAGGGATTGTGGAAGAGGAGAATGTTAGGTGTAGCCGAATAACGAGTTCAAACCATGTGCTTCCAGCTTCCCATGTTCCTGAATGTAGCGGTTCTCAAGCACTAGGCGGTTTCTGTCATCTGCGTGACATTGTTTGATGGCTGTTACCAAAACGTCAGTCTGTGGTTGGGGCCACTGAAATGATTTGGGATAACCTTATTTCCTAGTTGATAAATTTTGTGACTGGCTTGTGTGTTGTCCAGTTAGACTGTATAGTTGACCAGTCACTCCTCCGCTGTTTGTGTGGAGGTACGATCAGGGAGCAATGTTTTCGTTATTGTCTTATGGATCAGTGTATATTCTGTTGTATCGCTTCCTGCGATTATCTCCTCCTGTGCCATCCTCAAGCTGTGTAAGTTTTCATATGTCTTATGTTTGTTTTGTGTGTATGTAGCTGTAAGTTTTGTTAAAAGAAGTATTGCTCATTGTTTTATATAACTAAGTCGTATTTCGTAGGAAACTCCTAAATGTGTTCAGTGTTATATGCTAGAAGTAGTTAAGATTTGTGTATCACGAAAACCATCACTTTAACTCCTACATTACTCCCCTTTAACTAGTACATTACTACCCTTTAATTCTTACATTACTATCCTTTAACTCTTACATTACTACCCTTTAACCCTTACAGTAGTGTAAAATAACAGAACACAGTGTTATATGATTAGACCTGGAAAAACTCGTAGACAAAGCTGGCGATTTACATACAGAAAGGAAATCTGAACTAAAACACAACTTTTTATTCACTTAGTGATTCTGTGATATATAACTGAGATTAAATGGAATTTAAGAATGACATAAGACTGGTTAAAATCTTCAGTTTGTTCTGTTTCTTGTGTTCGCGGTGCCTACATACTCGTAAGAATCAAATCTCCTGCGTGTTTTTGATCTTTCTTTATCATTATCGTCCTCTTTTTCGTTTCCATTCACATGTTTCATCTAGTGTAGACTGTATTATTATTATTATTATTATTATCATTATTATTACACGTTTTTGTATCGTCGAAATATTTTAACAGTCTGTTTCTTATGTTTTTCATTATTTCTCCTTTCAGTTGCAGTTAGTACTTCTTTGTTCTCTTTTCTGTGCATTAAATTTGCTCTGTTAGTCTCATATTTCAAAGTCTGGAATTATTTTTTTTTCTTCTTTCTTAATGCATTTCTCGACACCATGATTAGCAACACTAAACTAGCAACGGTACATGACTCGCAAGACTAAACTAGTAACAATACATGACTCGCAACACTAAACTAGCAACAGTACATGACTCGCAAGACTAAACTAGTAACAATACATGACTCGCAACACTAAACTAGCAACGGTACATGACTTGCAAGACTAAACTAGCAACGGTACATGACTCGCAAGACTAAACTAGCAACGGTACATGACTCGCAAGACTAAACTAGCAACGGTACATGACTCGCAAGACTAAACTACGAGGGGTGATTGATAAGTTCTCGGCATAAGGTACAAACGATTATTTTTGGAAAACATTTTTGGGTTGTTTCTCAACATAGTCCTCTTGCAAGTTTATGCACTTAGTCCAGCGATCCTGGAGTATACGGATCCCTTCTTTGTAAAAATCAGCATCTTGTGTCAGTACAAAGTGGTCTACAGCATGAATGACGTCATCATCTGAAGCAAATTTCCGACGACTGAGCTCCTTTCTGAGTTTGGTAAACAGGTAATAGTCCGAAGGGGCTAAATCTGGGGAATAAGGAGAATGTTCAAGAAGCTGGAAGCCGCATTCATGAATGGCAGCCATTGCCACCGCTAACTTGTGAACTTGGAGCATTGCCTTGATGAAAGATGACTCCTCTCGTCAATTTCCCTCCACGATTTTCCTTCAGTTTGACCCGCAGTTGCTTCACAAGATTAGGTGACCGTTCTGCCCTTTTGAAGATAGTCTACCAATAGCATACCTTTTTAATCCCAAAAGATGGAAACTTTCACTTTGCCTGCAGACAGAACCACCCTTGCTTTCTTTGGAGTTTTGGATTTATGATGTTTCCATTGCTTTAACTGTTCTTTGGTTTCTGGTTGAAAATGATGAACCCAAGTCTCATCCATAGTCACAAATTGCTGAAGAAACTTTTCAGGATCTGCAGAAAAATGGGCAAGATTGTCTCTTGACATGTTGAGACACTGTCATTTGTGATCAGCTCCAAGAAGTTTAGGGACCCATCGAGAAGAGACCTTTGTCATTTGAAGATCATTGTGAATAATGGCATGAACACGTTCCTGGGAGATACCCAACTCAGCAGAAATGTACCGCTCAGTTAGTCATCGATCCTCCATTACCATGTCATGGATCCTGCTGGTGGTTTCATCGGTGGTTACCGTTCTTGGTCTTCCTGGAGGGGGATCATCTTCCAGACTCTCCCTTCCATGTTTGAATTGAGCTGCCCATTTCTTCACTGTGCTGTAAGAAGGGGCACTCTCCCCTAGAGTCTCTACCATATCCTCATGGATCTCCTTCGATGATAAGCCCTTGATGCAGAGGTAGCGAATGACTGCTGGATGAGAAATTGTATCCATTTTTTCAATTTCTACCACCCCTTACCACTTCAGTAGCTTGTAAAAAAAATTGGTTGCAGTTAATTTCTTGAAACTTGGTGTTTAATCGTATATTAACCTGATCTACAAATGCACCTAATATCAATTGTGTGTTTCAAGTATTTGTACCTTATGCCGAGAACTTATCAATCACCCTTCGTAGCAATACATTATATATAACATTTACTTAATTCCCATCTTCAGTTTCTTTGCTATATGTTTCGAAGTAAGAATTTTATTCATTCTTTTGTAAGTTCATTTGGCCGTTCCTAATGTCATATTAAGTTTCTCCAAAAAAAACCTCATCTTTTCCATCAAGCATTACTTCTATTTGATGCATTCACTGAAGAGGATTTCTGTAACAATTTGTACTTTTAGCTAGCAGGAAATTGTCTGATCTCCCTCAGTCGTTAAAAAAGCACATCAACGTGATTTGACTGGGTCACGTGGCACGTTGTTTGATCTCACAACGTTTCCGGTCTCTGGGTGACCTTATGTGTCATTACTTACATTTCTCACGCCATTTAATTCGGCCGCAGTGATCTAATTTTCAAATGAGAGAAAGAGAATTCTGTGCTGGTCTTTCTTACAAGATGGATATTTTTCATTTATTTTTCGTATTTTTATCCGATTTGTTGTTTTTGTATAAGATCATTGAAAAAGGCATTTGCCGAAATATTGGATTGTTCTTCATCTATACCTGCTCATCTTTCTTTCTGTTCAGTTTCCTCACTCTTTCTATCTTCTTGTAAAACTGACACATAAATCTCCATCTACTTTATTATCTACCTTTCAAGCAACGGAAAATCCTTCATCTGTCAGTTCTTTAACCAATCACTTATCTTCTCGCCTTCCAACCGCCCCAAAAATAAAATAAGTCCGTAAGCGGATGGATACACGTCTACGCCATTGGCAGGTATACAAGGGGGATATCTCCAGAATCTGGATAAGCCGAGAAGAAAGACCCAATCAGCGCAGCTGTCTCTAGAATTCTGAATTATTGTGATAGTTTCTTACAAGTAAATCTTACAAGTTAAAGTAGAACAGGAAGTTGATGCTGTCGTTGTCGCGGTGATGGAGCTGCATGGTTCTCGTTACATCTCACAGCTATCGTCTTAGGCCACGCTGCATGCGCTAACAACGGAACATATTATGTGTGAGGAAGATTATGAGGTACAAAAATGACTGGGCTACTTCCGCGGTAAGATGTAGTCCAGTCTGACAAAATTTGACGGCATAGGCGATGTAAAAACCGTGTCAGGATGTGATTTGGGAGGTGACGGTTTAGATCTGAGTTGTGTGTCAGGTGAAAGTCGGGTGACAGTATGAGAAGTTGGGTTACTGTTTTGCTATCTACAGATGAGAGTCTTCTGTCTAAAGATATGCCTTCCTTGCATCCCGTCACTGGAAAACATCAGCGCTGGTTGAGGAGAGGACCATTCAGTTCTGTTTCACAGCTTTCTGAACAAAGAACAATAACAAGAAAGAACAAGCAATAACAATGACCAACAACAACAACAGCAACAAAAAAACAATAAACAACAAACTACAAGAATTAAAATAACAAACACCAACAACAAACACCAGTAACAACAAAGAACAACAATAACAAAGAAAAATAACAATAAAGGGGAACAGTAACAAAATCCATTGACAACAAAGAAGAATAACAACAACAATAATAACAACAACAAAGAACAAACAGACAATAAAACAATGAACAGCAACAAAAAATAAGAGCAAACAGCAACAATAAAGAACAATAAACACCAACAATAAAGAACAATAAACACCAACAATAAAGAACAACAAACACCAATAGTTAGGAAAAAGCAACAAACAACAATAAACATGACAATAAACAACAACCGCGGAAAGCAACAAATAACAACAGAGAACAACAATAACAAAACAACCTTTCTTTGTTTCTGCCTTGCTCTTGCTCTGATCTCTCAGAAACTGCAAGTTCTGGCAACCTAAACCACTCTGTGGCGATGTTGAAGAACAGAGTTTGAGTCTTTTATCTTTCCAGCCCGATACACAAACCTTGTCATCCTTGTAGATTTGTAATCCAATTTCCAACCACTCTCTGGCCCACATCTCCAACCACTCTCTGGCCCACATCTCCAACCACTCCCTAGCATACATCTCCAACCACTCTCTGGCCCACATCTCCAACCACTCTCTGGCCCACATCTCCAACTACTCTCTGGCCCACATCTCCAACCACTCTCTGGCCCACATCTCCAACTACTCTCTGGCCCACATCTCCAACCACTCTCTGACCCACATCTCCAACCACTCTCTGGCCCACATTTCCAACCACTCTCTGGCCCACATCTCCAACCATGTTAGTGCCTCTCTCCCTCTCTGAGCATCTATACTTTACTTGTCCAAGCCCCCATCTCTCTAGTAGTGTCTTCCCAACTCATACTCTTCCTCCGCTCGACTATCTACCAGTCTCTAAACACCCCATCAATCACTTATCTTTGATGTATTCTTCAGACGGCGCAGTCTACAAAAAAAACCAAAAAACTCGAATTCATGTCAAATCGATTTTTATTTTCAGTTCAAAGCAATTCATACTGTCTCGGCGGGTTTTTTTTGTTGTTGTGTGTGTGTCTTTTATGCGAAAAGTCCGACTACGTAATTTTCCGTCATGTGGGAGATTAAGGTATTCTACAAGCTTCTGTATTCTGTACGTTTTAGAGCGAAACAACCATCCGCCTGGCTTGATCATCGGGGTCTGAAGCAAACGTTTCGACTCTTTAAATTACTAATACTGTAAAGACTATTGGTGCCCTTATTAGGTTCTACAAGACGTCTCTGAGTTGATGACTACCACCGAGGGGGGGGGGGGTGTTGGGGGGAGGGGGGTGTGAAAAATAAAGTCACTAATTCCATTTGTCAGTCCCATGAGGTCAGGCGTCCAGTCTGAACCTGACAAGACCCCAGCCAACCCAGCCGACCTCTGTGAACTGTCCCGTAGTTGTTGTTAAGCTCATTTGTTCTTAACCTTTCAGAATCGCTCTCAAAATATTCGGTAACTGTATTTTTGTTTTTTCAGGTCACTGAAAAAATAAAGAATCGGAAAAACTCAGAGAATCGCTTTTCACATTAATTTTGGTACTTTAAATTGACCAATGAACGTGCACATTAATATGGCCATGAAGTTAAAACTTTTTCACAAAACAAACCATTTTTTACATACAAATAATCTTGAATGAGATAACAAGTTTGTATCAGCTTGCCACTCTTTTTTTTTTCTATTTGGAAAAAAAAATCCCTAAATTTATGGTCTTTTAAGGGTTATCGCCAGTTTAGATTTGCAGGGAAGAACTGGCGAAAGACCCTGCCAAATAACTCTAGCGTCACTTGAAGGGAAAGCGAGAGTCAGATCTGAAGAACAAAAAGACGCATGCGCGGAGAGAGTGGATTTTAAAACAGGCAGTTTATTGTTTGTACGATAACGGATTATGACGAAGAAATATTGGTGGAAATTGTCATGAGAACAAAGCTGTTTTGAAACACAACGCTGGACGATTTCCGCCTACAGCTGCAGTCTACATCTGTCTGAAGGACAGCAGTTTATTCTGAATCTCCCAAACATACAAGACACACGAACATTTTGTGTGATTAATCATAGCAAAAAGATCAAATGGAAGAGGACTTTAATGTACATTTGCAGCCGTTTAAAATTAAGACCTTCCAACAACACATTAAAACTGTGTGACTATACTCATGTGATTTTTTTTTTTTTTGGTTAAAAGTAACATAAACGGCCTACCGTAAGTTAAGATCTAAACTTCCATATTTACCTCTCATTTGCATTTCATAATTAAAAATGAAACATAAATGCATTTTATCAGTAGTGTTAAACCCAGGAAATGTCTGGAGCTATCACAATAATTGAAATAAATTCTTTTTGTTTCCAAAATGGGAAAGAAACTATATCCGTCACTGCATCGCTGCCGGTTCCAGTAAAAAAACAATGATGTAACAACAGCGAAAACATCTTGGCAAAATACATCACCGACGATTACAGGTAACGAGATGAAGTAAAGATTAATTCTCGTTAACCAAGAATAGAAGAAGTAAAGATTAATTTTTCATTGACCAAGAACAGAAGAGGCAAAGATTAATTCTCGTTGATTCTGATGTTTGCTTGGATAATGTTTTGCATGAGTAATGTTTCATGAGCAATATTGGAGTGAGTAATGTTTTCGTCAGTAATGTGTTTATGAGTAATGTTTCATGAGTAATGTTTGCATGAATAATTTTTGCATCAGCGATGTTTGCATGAATAATGTTTTGATGAGTAATGTTTGCATGTTTGCATGGGTAACGTTTTCACAAGTAATGTTTGCATGAGAAATGCTTGCATGAAAAATGTGTGCGTGAATAATGTTTGAATGAGTAACGTTTTCATGAATAATGTTTCCATGAGTAACTGTTTGCATGAGTAATGTTTTCATGAGTAATGTTTGCATGATTAATGTTTGCATGAGTAATATTTGTATGAGCAATGTTTCCATGAATAATGTTTTCATGAGTAATGCATGCTATGAGTATTATTTTCATGAGTAATATTTGCATGAGCAACATTTTCATGAGTAATGTGTGCATGAGTAATGTTTCGTGAGTAATGTTTGCATGAACACTGTTTGCATGAATAATGCTTTCGTGAGCAATATTTTTATGAGTACTGTTTGCATGAGTAATGTTTTCATAAGTAATGTTTGCATGAGCAATGTTACCACGAGTAATGTTTGCATGAATAATGTTTCATGAGTAATGTTTTCATTAGTAATGTGTTTATGATAATGTTTCATGAGTAATATTTGCATGAGTATTGTTTTCATGAGTAATGCTTGCATGAGTAATGTTTTCATGAGTAATGTTTGCATGAGAAATATTTTGCATGAGTAATGTTTACATGAGTAACGTTTGCATGAGTAATATTTTCATGAGTAATGTTTACATGAATAACTGTTTGCATGAGTAATGTTTTCATGAGTAATGTTTGCATGAGCAACGTTTGCATGAGTAATGTTTTCATGAGTAATATTTGCATGATTAATGTTTGCATGAGTAATATTTGTATGAGCAATGTTTCCATGAATAATGTTTTCATGAGTAATGCATGCTATGAGTATTATTTTCATGAGTAATATTTGCATGAGCAACATTTTCATGAGTAATGTGTGCATGAGTAATGTTTCGTGAGTAATGTTTGCATGAACACTGTTTGCATGAATAATGCTTTCGTGAGCAATATTTTTATGAGTACTGTTTGCATGAGTAATGTTTTCATAAGTAATGTTTGCATGAGCAATGTTACCACGAGTAATGTTTGCATGAATAATGTTTCATGAGTAATGTTTTCATTAGTAATGTGTTTATGATAATGTTTCATGAGTAATATTTGCATGAGTATTGTTTTCATGAGTAATGCTTGCATGAGTAATGTTTTCATGAGTAATGTTTGCATGAGAAATATTTTGCATGAGTAATGTTTACATGAGTAACGTTTGCATGAGTAATATTTTGCATGAGTAATGTTTACATGAATAATGTTTGAATGAATAATGTTTGCATGAGTAATGCTTTCATGAGTAACGTTTGCATGAGTAATGTCTGCATGTCTAATGTTTTCATGAGTAATGTTTTCATGAGTAATGTTTCTATGAGCAATATTTCCATTATGTTTTCATGAGTAATGTGTTCATGAGGAATGCTTGCATGACTAATGTTTTCATGAGTAATGTTTTCATTAATAATGTGTGCATGAGTTATGTTTCATGAGTAATATTTGCACGAGCATTGTTTGCGTGAATAATGCTTTTGAAAGCAATGTTTGCATGAGTAATGCTTGCATGACTAATGTTTTCATGAGTAATGTTTTCATTAGTAATGTTTTTATGAGCAATATGTCACGAGTAATATTTGCATGAGTAATGTTTCATGTGTAATGTTTGCATGGGTCGTGTTTGCATGAGTAATATTTGCATGGACAATGTTTGCATGAATGATGAATGCATGAGTTATTTTTTATGAGTAGTGTTTCATAAGTAATGCTTCCATGAGTAATATTTGCATGGGTAATGTGTGCATTAGTGGTCTTTACATGAGTGATGCTTGCATGAGTAATATTTCATGAGTAATGTTTACATGAGTAATATTCGGGTGAATTATGTTTCATGAATAATATTTGCGTGAGTTATGTTTGCATGGGTATTGTTTCACTAGTAATATTTGCATGAGCAATGTTGGAAAAGTAATGTTTGCATGAGTTATATTTGTATGAGTTATGTCCGCACGAGTTATGTTTGTATGCATTATGTTTGAATGACTTATGTTTGCGCTAGTGATGTTTGAATGGGTTATATTTGCATGAGTTATATTTACATGGGTGATGGTTGCATGAGTTATATTTACATGAGTGATGGTTGCATGAGTTATATTTACATGAGTGATGGTTGCATGAGTTATATTTACATGAGTGATGGTTGCATGAGTTATATTTACATGAGTGATGGTTGCATGAGTTATATTTACATGACTGATGTTTGCATGAGTGATGTTTGCATGACTGATGTTTGCATGAGTTATGTTTGCATGATTGATGTTTGCATGAGTTATGTTTGCATGATTGATGTTTGCATGAGTTATGTTTGCATGATTGATGTTTGCATGAGTTATGTTTGCATGATTGATGTTTGCGTGAGTTATGTTTGCATGATTGACGTTTGCATGAGTTATGTTTGCATGATTAATGTTTGCATGAGTTATGTTTGCATTATTGATGTTTGCGTGAGTTATGTTTGCATGATTGATGTTTGCATGAGTTATGTTCGCTATCTAACTTTGCCTTGCCCCAGAGATGAGTCTGGAAGAGGTGTAGCGACGAACTTGTCAATCTCCCTGATTGACACATATCAATAATCAGGAGGTCGATCAAAGACTGTTTGATGTATTTTGATCAGCACCCACACGTTCAAGCCTGGGACTTTGATCTGGCTACCACGCACACGATCAAGGGAAGTAATCTGATTGTAATAGGGGAGTTAAAGAATTTTAAGGTAACCGTTCAAAGTAGCCAGCGGTCATTTTTATAGCGGCAACCGCTGAAATAACTTTGTGAACAAAACTTGCAGATTTGAACATGAGTAACGAAAACTTCTCTCATCCATATCGTCAGCTTTGTATCGTCACGTGGGTTACATTTGCTTTCTTATTCTGCATTGGTCATATAAGACCCTGATCCCTGTCGACATGGCAAAGCCCGCAGTCCTCTCCAGATCCTGATAGGAGCCCCCAAAGCTTTTGTCCCAAGCTTGTGTCCTCTGGCCATGTCTCACGCCTCAGGACTGCATGGTTTGGACACTCTTGTAGGATATGTTCTGGAGTCTGGGCTCCACTGCCACATGGACACTTGTCTGTGTGAGACATTTTGAGTCGATGCATGTGGCTCAGTAGACCGCAGTGGTCTGTCCTGGGCGAAAGAGGATGGTGTGTACATTTTATTTTATTTGCAATCATTCTTCACAAGTTTATGGAATATCCTCCTGCCTGCTTGCCTGCTTCATAAGATGGTCCCGATGTCTTTATCAGTTGTCTTTGATATCAAGCAGTGAATGACGTGATAGAAAGAATGGAACGTAACAAAATTAAATAGCAAACAGGCATGAACAATAAATGAATTAATCTATAAACATTTCATTCGTGACGAAACAATAAATTCCTCTATGGAAAGTACATTGTAAATTCACAGCTGACTTATTTTACAGATTGAGCAATGTTTGCTCAGTGTCTCAGCCACTACTTTCGTTCTATCAGAGCACGATGTTCGATGCTGATACATTCTCTGGAAACTTTTCCTTTTTCTCCTGTCTGTCCTTTGTCAGGTCTGTCTTCAGTTTCTTGGTTCTGTTGTTCCAGTCAGTCCGTCAGCCCGATCTAGAGGTGGATGAGTGTTCGTCTGATGACTCGTGTTGTAAGTGTGGTGACTCGTGTTGTAAGTGTGATGACCCGTGTTGTAAGTTTGATGACTCGTGTTGTAAGTTTGATGACTCGTGTTGTAAGTTTGATGACTCGTGTTGTAAGTGTGATGACTCGTGTTGTAAGTGTGATGACTCGTGTTGTAAGTGTGATGACTCGTGTTGTAAGCATGATGATGTGCTGTAAGTGCGATGACTCGTGCTGTAAGTGCGATGACTCGTGTTGTAAGTGTGATGACTCGTGTTGTAAGTGCGATGACTCGTGCTGTAAGTGCGATGACTCGTGTTGTAAGTGTGATGACTCGTGTTGTAAGCATGATGATGTGCTGTAAGTGCGATGACTCGTGTTATAAGTGCGATGACTCGTGTTGTAAGTGTGATGATTCACATTTCTAAGTGTGACAGCTCAATATACAACAATATCCCAACAAGCGAACATTTCACGTTGGCTTTGACCTCCATTCAGGAACTACATCTACAGTTGAAGAACAGGTCCAAGTATAATCCCAGTGCCAAGATCTCACACATACACTCCATGTTTAATCACTTTCTCATGTAGATAAAGACCTTGCATACTTCCACACATCTGTCCTCTCTCTCCAAGTCCTGCCAAAAACCTCTCTTGTGACCAGGTTCAATAACAACTCAGTCACGTGACCAAATGATCAACACTCACATCGTCACGTGTCCGTAATAAGGTCTGAACAGCTTGGACACGCCTAGCAACCTACATCTCTCTATACTCTCTCTATGTACTCTCTTATATCTCTCTATACTCTCTTATATATCTCTCTATACTATCTTATATCTCAGTATACTGTCTTATATCTTTCTCAATACTCTCTTATATCTCTCTATGCTATCTTATATCTTTGTCAATATTATCTTATATCCTTTTATATTCTCTTATTTCTCCAGACCCTCTTATATCTATCTATGCTCTCTTATATATCTCTATACTCTCCTATATCTCTCTTATATCTCTCTATTTTAAAGGGCAGAATGCCAGACGGGCCTGCTTGCCCAGTTCTTAACCCTTTTACTCTCTTATTTCTCTGTACTCTCTTATATCTCTCTCTATACTCTCTTATATCTGTCTGTAGTCTATTAGCTCTTTCTATACTCTCTTATAGTCTATTAGCTCTCTCTATACTCTCTTATATCTTTCTCTATACCCTCTTATATCTCTCTCTATTCTCTCTTATAACTCTCTCTATACTCTCTTATATCTGTCTGTAGTCTATTAGCTCTTTCTATACTATCTTATTTCGAAAAGGGAGAAGCTGTCTCGACCAGATCTTTACTCTCAGAATAATACTTGAAGAACATATTGAAAAGCAGAAACCATTAATACTGAATTTCATAGATTTTAAGAAGGCATTTGATAGCATACACAGAGATTCATTATGGAGAATTTTATGTCTATATGGAATACCATCTAAAATTGTCAACATCATTAAGGACTTATACAATGGATATGGTTGTGCAGTCAAGACAGAAGAAGGGATGAGTGAATGGTTCCAGATTGAAACAGGCGTGAAACAAGGATGTATACTGTCTCCTTTACTTTTTGGGATTACAATAGACTTCATAATGAAAAAATGCTGCACAGGTAACACAGGTATTGACTGGGTACATGGGACCCAACTAGAAGATCTTGATTTTGCTGATGACATAACTCTTATCAGTAATAATGTGAATTCCATACAAGAAAAAACAGATAGCCTATCTTCACTGGCTAGCAAAATAGGACTTGAAATTAACAAGGACAAAACAAAAATAATGAAAATTCCCATCAATCAAAATGGAAAAATACACATAGAAGGGACAGATATTGAAGAAGTCAATCAATTTGCATACCTTGGCAGCTACATAGACCAGGATGGTGACACTAGAAAGGAAGTTAGGATCAGAATTGCAAAAGCAGCATCAATCTTCAAGAATCTTGAGAACATATGGAATTCAAAAGTTATAAGCACAAAAACCAAGTTAAGACTATTCAATTCAAATGTAATATCCACCCTCATTTATGCATGCGAAAGCTGGAAAACAACTAAAGAAATAGAAAAGAAATTAGACTCTTTTGAAAACAAATGCCTAAGGAAAATACTCGGCATCAAGTGGAATGAATTCAAGAACAATGCAGAGATAAGACAGATGACTGAACAACAACCAGTCTCACGGGTGATCAGGAAAAGAAGATGGACATATGTTGGCCACTTGATGAGAAGAAATGAGCAGAGAATCCCAAAACAAGCTATCAAGTGGAACACAACAGACCGAAGAAAAAGGGGCAGACCACGTGAAACTCTGAAGAGAACATTATTAAGAGAGGCCAAGTTAACAGGCATAAAATCCTTTGATGAGGTTGAAAGACTCGCCGAAGACAGGAAAAATTGGCGAACTACTTTGCGAGCCCTATGTGACGTCTAACGGCACGGGAAGGATATAAGATATAAGATAAGATACTATCTTATATCTGTCTGTAGTCTATTAGCTCTCTCTATACTCTCTTATATCTGTCTGTAGTCTATTAGCTCTCTCTATACTCTCTTATATCTGTCTGTAGTCTATTAGCTCTCTCTATACTCTCTTATATCTGTCCGTACTCTATTATCTCTCTCTATACTCTCTTATATCTCTCTCTATACCCTCTTATATCTCTCTCTATTCTCTCTTATAACTCTCTCTTTCTTAGGCTCGCATTCTACTCAGCAATCATCAGGGCTCTTCAAACTATTACCATCACACCCCACTTCCACACAAACAAGTCTTCATTATGTACCTCATCATATCGAAAACATCGACAGAATATTAATTCGGTTAACCCCACTGACTGCGGTGTACCGGAAATCTATGCACGGTTTTGTAAACAAACAAGACGAAACTAGTCGAAAAAAGAAGACAAAGTTTGATTTTTACCTCGCAGTTGATAAGGTACTTGTGCTATGCTCGCATTTGTAGCAGTTTCCTGACAACCGTTATTTTTTTTTTCTCTCAGTTCACCCTTAACAAGCTGCGTAGAGTACATAACAAACGATAATTTGACGAAGAGTGAGGTGGAGTACAATTATCGTTTAGACCGCGCGTGCTAGGAACTCTAAACAGGAAGCTGCGGTACAGACGACACAAAAAAAAAAAAAAAACTCACGGAATTTTTCCCTGTCACGAACAAGTCTCCAAGATAAAGAAATACTCGTGTACTAAAAATGGGAGTAGACGCATAGACCAAGTAATTATAATTGTAACAAAAGAGTCAGTGACAAAGCCGAACGACCCCCCGTCTTCAGTGTAATATGACGCTACAGTAAGACAGCATTACCTTGTCTTATAACTTCCGGTTTTGTCTTTCCGTCGCTCTGTGTTACGCTGAAGACTGGAGTCACTGACAAAGCTAGAAGTTCAACAAGAAGAATGAGAAGGCTGTGTTATTGCTAGCTGTGACGCCATGACATAAGTACACATAAATACCAGCTATTTCATAAGTATTCTGTGAACACAAAAATCACTTGACAGATTCGTTAAATATCAGAAAAAAACCCCCAAAACCCCCCTTAAAATTCACTAATTTGACAAAACAACTTCATATATCCCATGACGGCCTGGAGGAGTCATGCGGCAGGGAAAATCTCACAGAATTCATTCATTCATTCATTCATTCATTCATTCATTCAGCCTTCCGAACCATTGTGGCTTTTTGCTGCAGACGAGATCCTGTCTCCATTCCTCTCTTGTTCTTAGCCTTCTCCTGCCAGTTGTCCTCTCTAAGGTCTCCTTGATCTTCCTCCAGGTTGTCACTCCGCCGTTGTCTTGCTTGACCTGTCTCTATCACTAATGTATGGGTAATTTTTTTTGTCTGTCTGTCTCTCGTCCATCCTCTCCAAGTGTCCGAACCATCTCAATCTGTTGTTTTTCATAATGCTAGTTATGAGTTGAGACTGGAGTAGCCTGTGTTTTTGTTGCTATTTATAGTTTTCCACTGTTGTGATATAGGATCTCTAACCGGTTCAAAACGTCTTATCAGGATTCTATTTTCAAAGATCTGTAGCTGTGTTTCATCATGTTTTGTAGTGTTTCATGTTTCTGGGCCATACAAGACAACTGGTCTAATCTGTCAGCTCACTGAACCAGTTGTAATATCACTCAGTCATTTGCATGTCCCTTGCGGAACTTTGCCTCCCTAAAGGTTCTCATATAGACGTCTCGATTGTAAGCAAGATGCCCTACTGCTGATGCATCCATTTGCAGATTATCAGCGATACCTTGCAGCAATCTTCGTCTTGATCTTCCTCTCTTTCTTTTTCTTATTATAGTATTCTTTTGTAATGTAAAAAAGATAAAAATTTGTAACAGACAAAGTCATCAGAATATATTCCTTCCTTCCTTCCTTTCCATTCCCTTCCCTTTCGTGCCTTCCTTCCTTTCCTTTCCTTCCTTCATTTCCTTTTTCTTCCTTCCTTCCTTCCTTCTTTAACGGCGTATAAGAGAAGCTGTAAAAAACGATCATTGTAATGTAAACAAATAATGATATTCTAATGTCTATATCATTACTATTTTATTAACGGAGACACATTCAGACGATATATTCCACTTGCCAGAATGGATTTTTGCAAGCTATTTTTTAAAGCGTTTCAGCCTCCAGATTTGTCAAAACGGGCGGTTGGTTAGACGTTGCTTCTAGACAAGGTCTAGACACAGACAGAGACAGAGGAAAAACAATCACATAATATATGAGGTAGCGAAGACAGTTACATAACAGGCACATAACGAAAAAACAAACAGTTACATAAAAGGTCACGCGGTGAGAAAACGACGAAAAAAAAACCAATCACATAGATTACACAGTGAGATAACATTCACATAACATAGATTACACAGTGAGATAACATTCACATAACATAGATTACACAGTGAGATAACATTCACATAACATAGATTACACAGTGAGATAACATTCACATAACACAGATTACACAGTGAGATAACATTCACATAACATAGATTATACAGTGAGATAACATTCACATAACATAGATTATACAGTGAGATAACATTCACATAACATAGATTATACAGTGAGATAACATTCACATAACACAGATTACACAGTGAGATAACATTCACATAACACAGATTACACAGTGATATAACATTCACATAACATAGATTACACAGTGAGATAACATTCATATAACACAGATTACACAGTGAGATAAGATTCACATAACAAAAAAGAAAAAAGGGAAGACAGTCATATAAATTATATGACAGAAAAAAGTGCATAATATATAATATAGATATGAAAAAAATCACATAATATGTACCATAGGAAAAAATCACATTATGTATAAGATATACAAAAGAAACATCACATTATATACAAGATAGAGAGAGAAAACATCACATTATATATAAGATAGAGAGAAAAACATCACATAAGATAAGGAGAACAAACATCTTCTTATTCTTAGATATTTTAGACTGTTCTTACAGACACCGAACTCATTATTCTGAATAGTAATGAAATTTTTTGTTTGGTAGATAGTTATTTCTATGTGTATGTAGTTAGTCATTTATATGTGGAAAAGAGTGAAAGCTGTATGATAAAGGGCAGAGTGTCAGACGGGCCTGCGTGCCCAATTCTTAACCCTTTTGAAATAAAGATCAATCAATCAATCAATCAATCTTCTTCTTCACTTTTCCAAGCCATTAAAGCTCATTGCTCCATTTAATTCACCTCCATTCTTCTCTATCCTAATCTTTTCTCTCCGGCTGGTGACACCAATTTCTTTTATATTCTTTTCTATGTTTTCTTTCCATCTCTGTCTTGGTCTGTCCCTTGGTCTTGTTTCCCTCATCTCTTGTGCATACATAATTTTCATTTGTCTGCTCTCTTCCATTCTTTCTACATGCCCCAGCCAGCGTAGTCTGTTCAGTTTCAAGACATTTATAATTTGTTGGGATTTAAGCAAGCTGTTCAGTTCAGTGTTCTTTCTAGCTGTCCATTCTCTGCTGTTGGTATTCTTTATTGGCCCAGAGATTCTTCTTATGATCTTGTTCTCAAAGATCTGCAATTGTTGTTCATCTTTCTTTGTTGTACTCCATGTTTCTGATCCATACATGACAACTGATCTTGTTATAGTTTTATAGATTGTGATTTTGGTGTTTTGGGACAGGATTTTGGATTTTAACAGATGTTACAAGGCAAAGTATATTTTATTCCCTATCTGTATTCTGGTTTTAATTTCCTCGCTTACTGTGTTCCTTCTGTTGAAGGCTGTGCCTAGATATTTGTATGTTTCTGCTTTCCTAATAATCATATTTTCAACATTTATATAATCTGGATCATTTTGCCTCTGGTCTCTTGATATCTTCATATACTCTGTCATATTTGGTTAATGGTCAAGCTCACTTTAAGTACCGCGTCTCTCAGGTGTATGCAGGTATTGATGACTTCTTGCATAGTTTCCCCCACCATGTCGATGTCATCAGCATATCCTAGTATTTTGGCTTGTTCTTCTGTACTGCTTTCTTCTTTCACTTTTCTGATTACCTTTTCTAGTACTAGGTTAAATAGTAATGGAGATAATGTATCACCTTGTTTTAAACCAGTTCTTTTATAGATGGGTTCTGACTTTCTTCCTTTATAGATTACTATATTGTGTGCATCTTCCATGCATATTCTGGTCAAATTAATTAATTTATTCATTCATTCATTCCTTTGCATGTCCCTTGCGGAACTTTGCCTCCCAAACAGCACTCCTGTAGGCCTCTCGGTTGTGAGCAAGATGGCCTGCTGCTGCTGCATCCATTTCCAGATCATCAACGATGTCTTGCAGCCATCTTCGTTTCGGTCTTCCTCTTTTTCTTTTTCCCATTATGTATCCTTCTAATACGGTCTTCTCTAAATTATCATGACGTTTAATGTGGCCAAAATATTTAAGTTTTCTCTCTTTAATCCTCTTTACTAGCCAGCCTTCTTCAATATTAAGCTCTTGTAGTATAGATATATTTGTTCTTTTTTGTGTCCACGATATTTGGAGAACTCTTCTATAGCATTTACATTCAAAGGCATTTATGCGCTTCTCAGCTGTTTTGTTAAGTATTAATTAATTTATTAGGTATCTAAAATTCTTTCGTAATTTTCCATAGGCTGCCATGCGCTTTCGTAAAGTCGAGAAAGATATTAAGTACTTTTCCATATTCCCAGTATTTTTCTGCCCTTTGATGTAGATAAAATATTTGGTCTACAGTTGATCTATTCTTCCTAAAACCTGCTTGATAGTCTTTCAGTATGTTCTCGGTATATGGTTTTAATCTATCTAAAAATATAACAGATAGTATTTTGTAGCTTGTTTGTAGTAATGATATTCCTCTGTAGTTTTCACACCTGCTCTTATCAGCGTTTTAAAATAAAAAATGATTCTCTCTACTCACTAGGAAGTTGTTCTTCTCTCCATATTTGTTGTATTAGCGCACACATCTGTTCGTGTAGATTTAGACCTCCTTCCTTAATCAGTTCTGCAGCAATTCCATCTGAGCCTGTTGCTTTGTTGTTTTGTGGAAGCATGATATTGTAGATGAGTTCTTCTAAGCGTGGTTCCTCTATTTCAGGTTCACAAGTCTGTATTTCTTAGCATGGTAATGTGTTTATAAGCTCTTCACAGTTTAGTAGTTTTTCGAAATATTCTTTCCATGTGGTACAGATTTTCTCTTCATTATTTATCATGTTTCCATTACTATCCTTCAAGCTCTGCAGAGGTTGTTTATACCCTCCTTGCTTTACTGTTCGCAGTTCTTTATAGAATTCCCCGGTTTTCTTATTTTGATGGCATGTTTGCATCTCACTTACCATGTCTTTCATATATGGTCGTTTTTGTTGGTGAATAAATTTTTGAGTTTCTTTACATTGTGTGTGGTATTTCTCCTCATTTGTTTTGTTGTTCATGTCATTCAACCATATCTGTCTTGCTGTTCTTTTCTTTACGACTGCCTCTCTGCAGACTTCATCGAAATTGTTCCTTTTTTTTGGTTATGGTCTTGACTCCCAGGCATTCTTCCGCTGTGTTCTTTAAAGTGATTTTTATATCTTCCCATCTATCATCAGTGCTTTTATTTTCTTCATTCCCTCTTGTGTTTATCTTATGGTTTAACTCTTTTCTGGATCTTTCTTTAGTGTCTTCTCTTTTCAAAACATTTCTATTTATTACTGAGCTTTCATTTAATTTACTATAAAAAATTTTCTTTAGTCTGAATTTTAATTTAGTTCCCACAAGATAATAGTCGGTGCTACATTCAGGCCCTCTGTAACTTCTGATCTGAAGTATATTTGTTGTGTGCTTGGTATCAGTTAAAACATGGTCTATCTGGTTGCATGTTAGATTATCTGGGGATTTCCATGTTTGTTTGTGGATGTTCTTATTTTGAAAACATGTGCTACTTATTCTCATTCCATAAGCTTCTGCTATATTTATTAGTCCCCATCCATTATCACTAGATGTTTCATGCAGACTTTCTTTCCTGTGATGTGTCTGTGTGACTCCTCCTTTCCTATCTTTGCATTGAAATCTCCTAGTATTATCAGTATATCATGTTTCTGGGTCTTCTCTATTACTCTCTCTCTCTCTCTCTCTCTCTCTAATGTGTTATAAAATTCGTCTTTGACTTCATCCTCTGTATCTTCTTTCGGCGTATGGACATTAATCACTGTTATATTTTTCTTTGTTCCACTGACGTGGAGGCTGCTGATTCTTTCATTGGCGGCACCGAAGCCCATCACTAAGTCCCATACTTTTCTCTTGACAGCAAAACCTGTCCCAAGTCCATGTCTTCCACATACTAGTACCACATCTCCTATGGCTGTTGCATCTTTTCCTAGTCATCCGACTTCCTGTAATGCTGTAACATCAATGTCATACCTACTTAGTTCATCTGCTAATTCTTTAGATACCCCTTGTCTGAATAAAATTCTTACATTCCGTGTTCCGATTCTCATAATATCTTTTGAGTTCCACGGTCCTAACCTATCTTTATCCGTCAAATTTCGAGGCTTCTTTATCTGTTCCGTAACACTAATCTTTTTTACGGAGATGGGGTCCTGGCCCCACGCTCCAACCCCCAACCCGGAGGGCCAGGTATAATACGTAAGATAGAGAGACAAAAACTCACACAGTAAAAAGACAAAGAAGAAAATAATCACATATGATATAAGACAGAGAGAAAAATCACATAATGTATAACACTGAGAGAAAAACTATCACACAATATATAAGATAGAGAGAAAAAAATATCACATAATAAATATGAAAGAGAGAAAGCTACTACACAATGTATAAGACAGAGAGAAAACATTCACATAAGCGATGGATAACGAGAAAGCAAGAAAAAACAAAGACGAAAGTGAGATAACAATCATATAATACAGACAAAGGTGAGAAAACAACCATGTAATACAGACAAAAGAGAGAAAACAATCGTATAATACAGACAAAGGTGAGAAAACAATCATATAATACAGACAAAAGAGAGAAAACAATCATATAATACAGACAAAAGAGAGAAAACAATCATATAATACAGACAAAAGAGAGAAAGCAATCATATAATACAGACAAAGGTGAGAAAACAATCATATAATACAGACAAAGGTGAGAAAACAATCATATAATACAGACAAAGGTGAGAAAACAATCATATAATACAGACAAAGGTAAGAAAACAATCATATAATACAGAAAAAGGTAAGAAAACAATCATATCGGAAAACTATAAAGACAAAATAATAATAGGAAAAAAACCTAAACAGGAAGAGAGAAAAAGAAATTAAAAAATTGAAGTAAATTAATAACGATGAAAAAAAAAATGCACAAACACGTGACAATAAATCTATTTTTTTTATAGACTGAAGAACAATGACTCAGAACAGATAAAGAGACAGACATGACTGGAGAGAGAACGAAAGTAAGAATGGAAAGAAGAAAATGAAATAAAGAATAAACGATAAATACAGAAGAGAAACATAAACTGGAAGGTAGATGAAGAAAGGAATGAACTTTATTTTAAAAGGGTGAAGAACTAGGCACTCGGGGGAGGGTGGAGGGTGGAGGGTGGGGGCCTCTGATATTCTGTCCGTTATCACTCATGTTTCATCCTAACACAGTCATTCAATATCAGTTTAATATTTGCCTATATAGGGAGCAAATGACAATAACAAACATTAAAATGTTCAGCTTTTAACATAACCACAGACAGACAGACAGACAGACAGACAGACAGACAGACAGACAGACAGATAGACAGACAGACAGATAGATAGATAGATAGATAGATAGATAGATAGATAGATAGATAGATAGATAGATAGATAGCGGAAAAAAATAAGCAGATAGAGAGAGAGAGAGAGAGAGAGAGAGAGAGAGAGAGAGAGAAGAGAGAAACAGTCTAGGAGAAACATAATCAACGCAAGTAACACGAAAGCCAGCCCTGTTTGGAAAAGCTCATTAAATTTAATTGGTAAATCTAGCCGGACCCCAGTGTTGTAAAAAAACTCCACCAATTACATACAGTCGCTTGAAGACAAAAAGTTACGAGACAGAACCAATCCCCAAGGTCTTGACCTCTGTAAACCGTCCTTGTAATCCTCAGTAACAGGGCGTGTTAGATTCTGTGACATGAAACCAGAGGTTGTACCTGTACGCCCACAACAGATATAGGAGCCTGGAGGCTGTTTGAGGGGGGGGGGGGTGGTAATTCAGTGAGTGCTTTTAGCTCGAACATGAGCGTGGGAGTAGCGGAAAACAAAATGAACTGATGTATGATGCGTCGTGCTATAGCCAATCTAACTGTGAAACTCCGAACTAAGCACGCCATGTTGAAGACAACTACCTCTTAATGAGAATGCCTTTTCTGCACGCGAGGCAAGTTTAACTACGCCGCAAACACGTATGTCACTGTGTGGTGGCGTGATGTATGATACAGAGCCAAGATCCATATAGCGAAAAATAAATTAGAACAACTGCCAGAAGGAATAATTGAACTCAGTATAAAAATGAAAACTATAAAGCTTAATTTATATAAATAATATTTCTAACATTGCAAAATGTCACAAAAGTATTATATTATCTCCAGGGAGATGTCTGTAGACAGATAAATCTCACTAAAACAAATGTCAGAATCAGCCAGACGATACATGCGCTTTTTAGACAAAATATTCGAGCAAGATAGTTCTGTTTCCTGATGTTCTCTGATTTTGTTTCTTGATGTTCTCTGATATCCACTGATGTTCATTGATGTTCTCTGATGTTCTCTGATGTCCACTGATATTCTTTGATGTTCCCTGATGTTCTCTGATGTCCACTGATATTCTTTGATGTTCCCTGATGAAGGGTAACTTAACAGCTGGAGTCACCGAGGTTTACAGCAGAGTTAAGCAGCCAAGCGTGGGGGAAAGATCAAGGTACCGTGACTTAAAAACAGTGACTCCAAACCTGTGTTTCGCGGTTCACAAGTGATTCTCAGAGCATAGTCAGATGGTGAGGGTTGTATAATCAGTTCTGTATTAAGTGATGTCTCTAGAATGAAAACAGTGATTTATGTTATCTCACATAAGAGATGAAGGACTGCAAGTTATATGCACTTGGAGAAGTGGTCCTTCACGCAGAAAAGTTTGGAAACCACTGGCCTAGAGAAAATCCAAACAAAGCACTTAATCATAATACAAAAACTGGTCAAACTGTTGCTAGTGTTACACGATCCCAAGGTTCGATTCTGTGTCACTCACTTCATAGTTATCTTTCTCTTATTTTCCCCAAGTGGATGTATTCATCTGTTCGATGTTTTCGTGTTTTTGTTTCTGTTGTTGTACTTGTATGCGTTTTTGTTTATGTTATCTCACTTTTCAATGTTTTTGTTTTTTATCGCATTATGTTGTGTTTTTGTTTCTATTATCGCACTTTTTAGGTATATTTGTTCCTGCTATAGCACTTTTATATGCCTTTGTTTCTGCTATCGCACTTTTATATGCCTTTGTTTCTGCTATCGCACTTTTATATGCCTTTGTTTCTGCTACCGCACTTTTATATGCCTTTGTTTCTGCTATCGCACTTTTATATGCCTTTGTTTCTGCTACCGCACTTTTATATGCCTTTGTTTCTGCTATCGCACTTTTATATGCCTTTGTTTCTGCTACCGCACTTTTATATGCCTTTGTTTCTGCTATCGCACTTTTATATGCCTTTGTTTCTGCTATCGCACTTTTATATGCCTTTGTTTCTGCTATCACACTTTTATATGCCTTTGTTTCTGCTACCGCACTTTTATATGCCTTTGTTTCTGCTATCGCACTTTTATATGTTTTTGTTTATCTTATCGCACTTTTCAGTGTTTTTGTTTTTTATCGCATTTATTTGTGTTTTTGTTTCTGTAATCGCACTTTTTTGTGATGAAAACTCTGAAATAGTCTGTTGTGGCATCACTGTCTAACCATTAAGTCATCTGTAGACAAGTGTGCACTCATCATCGTCATCATCATCATCATTAATGATGATGATGATGATCATCATCATCATCATTTTTTTCTTCTTCTCACTGGAGCTGTGAGCTAGTGTTCTTAGCAGCCGGTGCGGTGAAGGTGTGGACGCACATCGTCTTATTGGACTGGGAGTGAGTTAAGACGACTATTTTTTTTTCAGTCTCTGAGTGGAGGTTAAAGCGAGGTCCATGCAGTACTTCTTTACCAGACTCCACCACCAGCTTGGCTAGACCCGCTACTGGGGGTAACAACGGAGAAGTAGTTTAGGGTCTTGATCAGCTATGGTCAGCCAGCTCTGCCGCTAGCGTGTCAGCTACGAATCATTGACTGCCAGATCGGTCATCGTCTTCACACTTATCGTCTTCACACTTATCGTCTTCACTCTTATCGTAAATCATCACTTCACGCTAGGTGCAGCAAATGCCACCTCGCATCAAACATTTAACTCTCCAGTCATGTTTAACAAATTAACAAGTTCTAACAGGTCTTGTCGCAGGCGCTCATTAAACTCATATTCAACAAATTCTGTCGCGGCCGTTTTCTAAATGCCTGTTTGGACTCACGATGCCAAATTAATTTTAAATATACAATTGGAAGCAAAAGGCGTGAAAATCATTCTTCAGTCGCTCACGGAACCGATCGTGTTGCAAATCATGAGCAAAGCGAAGCCAAATTGAGTCAATCTGTTGCCTGGTGTCGTTAATCGTATTGATCAACCCAGCCTGGTCCAGGGATTCCATTCACTTCCTATCTCATGCCGAGTTTCACCTTTGATCTGGTTTTCGCCCGGCCCAGACAGGTATCCCAGAGATGTGTCAGAAAGTAGACGGAAAGAAAGTGACGAGGAATATGCCAATTTATTAATGAAGACTCCTTAATCTTTCCCAGCAGAAAGCAAATCACGTGTCTGTAAATGTGATATGATGTGTTTCCGTTAAAAAAAAAAAAAGGTGATGGGATTTAGAGGAACGGTTCTCAACCTGTTTATGCTCGCAACCACATTTTTTCCCCATATAAACTATCTCTGCACGCCATTACAATCCCGTTGGTATAATAAAACGTTTTTTTTAAAAAATGTATCTTAGCCTTGGCTCTGAGAAACTCTGGTCGGAGGCCGTGCTGTGTTTGTTGAGAAACTCTGTAGAATTGTATCTGAGATGTCACGTGGCCGGGTTTTCTTTTGACTATGCGGCTGCTCGTCCCACTGGAGTCTGTGGTTCGAGTCACAACCACTTTTTTGTGTGTTTTCTTTCTCTTTCGCCTAAAGATCTTTATCTACTATTTTTATTTCTCTCACACCTAAAGATCTTTATCTACTATTTTTATTTCTCTCACGCCTAAAGATCTTTATCTGCTATTTTTATTTCTCTCACGCCTAAAGATCTCTATCTACTATTTTTATTTCTCTCACACCTAAAGATCTTTATCTACTATTTTTATTTCTCTCACACCTAAAAATATTTTATATACTATCTACAGATCTTTATCTACTATTTTTCTTACTCTTTTGCCTAAAGATCTTTATCTACTATTTTTTCTTTCTCTTAAAGATCTTTATACATTATTTCTTTTTTATTATCTCACACCTAAAGATCTATATCTATTATTTTTTCTTTTTCTTTCGCCTAAAGATCTTTATCTACTATTTTTATTTCTCTCACGCCTAAAGATCTTTATCTACTATTTTTATTTCTCTCACACCTAAATATCTTTATTTATTATCTAAAGATCTTTATCTACTATTTTTCTTTCTTTTGCATGAAGATGTTTATCTACTATTTTTTCTATCTCTTAAAGATCTTTATATACTATTTCTTTTTTATTATCTCTCCCCTAAAAATCTATATCTACTTTTTTTTTCTTTCTCTTTCGCCTAAAGATCTTTATCTACTATTTTTATTTCTCTCACGCCTAAAGATCTTTATCTGCTATTTTTATTTCTCTCACGCCTAAAGATCTCTATCTACTATTTTTATTTCTCTCACACCTAAAGATCTTTATCTACTGTTTTTATTTCTCTCACACCTAAAGATATTTTATCTACTATCTACAGATCTTTATCTACTATTTTTCTTACTCTTTTGCCTAAAGATCTTTATCTACTATTTTTTCTTTCTCTTAAAGATCTTTATACATTATTTCTTTTTTATTATCTCACACCTAAAGATCTATATCTATTATTTTTTCTTTTTCTTTCGCCTAAAGATCTTTATCTACTATTTTTATTTCTCTCACGCCTAAAGATCTTTATCTACTATTTTTATTTCTCTCACACCTAAATATCTTTATTTATTATCTAAAGATCTTTATCTACTATTTTTCTTTCTTTTGCATGAAGATGTTTATCTACTATTTTTTCTATCTCTTAAAGATCTTTATATACTATTTCTTTTTTATTATCTCTCCCCTAAAAATCTATATCTACTTTTTTTTTCTTTCTCTTTCTCTTAAAGATCTTTATATTCTATTTTTATTTCTCTCACGCCTAAAGATCTTTACCTACTATTTTTATTTCTCTCACGCCTAAAGACCTTTATCTATTTTTTATTTCTCTCACGCCTAAAGATCTTTATCTGCTATTTTTCTTTCTCTTTGGCAGAAAGATCTTTATCTACTATTTTTATTTCTCTCAAACCTAAAGATCTTTATCTACTTTTTTCTTTCTCTTATGCGTAAAGATCATTATCTAATTTTTTTCTTTCTCTTATGGGTAAAGATCTTTATCTACTATTTTTTCTTTCTCTTAAAGATCTTTATCTGCTATTTCTTTTTTTAATCTCACCCCTAAAGATCTATATCTACTATTTTTTTCTTTCTCTTAAGCCTAAAGATCTTTACCTACTATTTTTATTTCTCTCACCCCTGAACCCTTTACTACTATTTTTCCAAGTTAACCATACAACACTGAGATCTGTGACACAGAAAATAGAGCACGTGAGAACAGATATGACAGGACAGGAGGAAGTTCTAAGTGTTGAAGAAAAAAGGAGAGGGTGTGGTGGTGCTGGTGGTGCTTGTGCTGGTGGTGTTTGTGGTGCTGTTGGTGCCATTGCGGTGGTGCTTGTGCTGGTGCTACTGGTGCTTGTGGTGTTGGTGGTTCTGGTGGTGGTGGTGGTGGTGGTGGTGCTGGTGGTGCTGGTGATGGTGTTGGTGGTGGTGGTGCTGGTGCTGGTGTTGTTGGGGTTTGTGGTGTTGGTGGTGGTTCTGGTTCTGGTAGTGTTGCTGGTGCTGGTGGTGGTTGTGGTGCTGGTCGTGGTGCTAGCACTGGTGGTGGTGCTTGTGCTGGTGGTGGTGGTGCTTGTGCTGGTGGTGGTGGTGCTTGTGCTGGTGGTGGTTGTGCTGGTGCTGATGCTGGTGTTGTTGGTGTTTGTGGTGCTGATGATGGTGGTGTTGTTGGTGCTGGTGGTGGTGCTGCTGCTGGTGGTGCTGCTGCTGGTGGTGCTACTGCTGGTGATTCTGGTACTGATGCTGGTGGTGCTGGTACTGGTGCTGGTGGTACTGTTGCTGGTGCTGGTGGTGCTTGTAGTGGTGCTGGTGATGGTAGTGCTGGTGGTACTGGTGCTGGTGCTGGTGCTTGTGGTGGTGCTGTGGTGCTCTTGCTGGTGGTGCTGCTGGTGCTTGCGGTGCTGGTGCTGGTGGTGCTGCTGGTGAAGATGGTGGTTGTGGTGGTGCTGGTGATGGTGATGGTGGTTGTTGTGCTGGTGCTGGAAGTGCTGGTGATGCTGGTGGTATTAGATGTTCTAGATATCAGGGGTTAACTTTTGAGAGAGTAGGTGATCAGATAGGTTGATTAATAACAAAACAAAATCTGAAAGCTTGTCTTTTCTGCTTCAGTGTTGCTTTTCTAGACACATTTGATATTTTAACTAAAGTGTTGTTTTCCTAGATATATCTGATGTTTTAACATAAATGTTTTTCTATACATATCTGATGTTTTAACTTAAGTGTTGTTTTTCTACACATATTTGATGTTTTAATTTCATTCATTCCTTTGCATGTCCCTTGCGGAACTTTGCCTCCCAAACAGCACTCCTGTAGGCCTCTCGGTTGTGAGCAAGATGGCCTGCTGCTGCTGCATCCATTTCCAGATCATCAACGATGTCTTGCAGCCATCTTCGTTTCGGTCTTCCTCTTTTTCTTTTTCCCATTATGTATCCTTCCAATACGGTCTTCTCTAAATTATCATGACGTTTAATGTGGCCAAAATATTTAAGTTTTCTCTCTTTAATCCTCTTTACTAGCCAGCCTTCTTCAATATTAAGCTCTTGTAGTATAGATATATTTGTTCTTTTTTGTGTCCACGATATTTGGAGAACTCTTCTATAGCATTTACATTCAAAGGCATTTATGTGCTTCTCAGCTGTTTTGTTAAGTGTCCAGGTCTCACAGGCATATGTTGCGATGGGAAAGATGCATGCCCTTAAAAATCTTATTTTTGTGGTTCTGTCTGCTCCTCTCCACAGATTCTTTATTTGTTTTACTTTCTGAAGAGCAATAGATGTCCTCCTTTTAATTTCCCTCATTGTATCTCCATTATTAGTTAGTAGTGATCCAAGATATTCAAAACTCTCCACTTCTTCCAGTTTTTCCTCACTGATACATATTTCAGTTGCCTTGTTTGTTTTGTCAGTTGTCATCATTTTAGTTTTCTTTGCATTAAGATAGAGGTTCTGCTCTTCGCTGTTCTTGCGGACTGACATAATTAGTTTTTCCATTCCTTCTTGTGTTGTGGACAGCAATACTGTGTCATCAGCATATCTAATCTCTGGTATTTCATAACCTCCAACTGTTATGGCATCGTAATATTCTTTGTCTACATCTTCTCTAACATTCCTCATTATATTTTCAGTATACAAGTTAAATACAAATGCCTAAGGAAAATACTCGGCATCAAGTGGAATGAATTCAAGAACAATGCAGAGATAAGACAGATGACTGAACAACAACCAGTCTCATGGGTGCTGGTGCTTGTGGTGCTGGTGGTGCTGGTGATGGTGGTGCTGGTGGTGTTGGTGGTGCTGGTGCTGGTGTTGGTGGTGGTTCTGGTGCTGGTGGTGGTTGTGGTGCTGGTGGTGGTTGTGGTGCTGGTAGTGGTGCTAGCACTGGTGATGGTTCTGGTGCTGGTGGTGGTGCTAGCACTGGTGATGGTGCTGGTGGTGTTGGTGCTGGTGGTGGTGCTTGTGCTGGTGGTGGTGGTGCTTGTGCTGGTGGTGGTTGTGCTGGTGCTGATGCTGGTGTTGTTGGTGTTTGTGGTGCTGATGCTGGTGGTGCTGTTGCTGGTGCTGGTGGTGCTTGTAGTGGTGCTGGTGCTGGTAGTGCTGGTGGTACTGGTGCTGGTGATGGTGCTTGTGGTGGTGCTGTGGTGCTCTTGCTGGTGGTGCTGGTGGTGCTTGTGGTGCTGGTGCTGGTGGTGCTGCTGGTGAAGATGGTGGTTGTGGTGGTGCTGGTGATGGTGATGGTGGTTGTGGTTGTGGTGCTGGTGCTGGAAGTGCTGGTGATGCTGGTGGTATTAGATGTTCTAGATATCAGGGGTTAACTTTTGAGAGAGTAGGTGATCAGATAGGTTGATTAATAACAAAACAAAATCTGAAAGGTTGTCTTTTCTGCTTCAGTGTTGCTTTTCTAGACATATTTGATATTTTAACTAAAGTGTTGTTTTCCTAGATATATCTGATGTTTTAACGTAAGTGTTGTTTTTCTACACATATTTGATGTTTTAACTTAAGTGTTGTTTTTCTACACATATTTGATGTTTTAATTTCATTCATTCCTTTGCATGTCCCTTGCGGAACTTTGCCTCCCAAACAGCACTCCTGTAGGCCTCTCGGTTGTGAGCAAGATGGCCTGCTGCTGCTGCATCCATTTCCAGATCATCAACGATGTCTTGCAGCCATCTTCGTTTCGGTCTTCCTCTTTTTCTTTTTCCCATTATGTATCCTTCCAATACGGTCTTCTCTAAATTATCATGACGTTTAATGTGGCCAAAATATTTAAGTTTTCTCTCTTTAATCCTCTTTACTAGCCAGCCTTCTTCAATATTAAGCTCTTGTAGTATAGATATATTTGTTCTTTTTTGTGTCCACGATATTTGGAGAACTCTTCTATAGCATTTACATTCAAAGGCATTTATGTGCTTCTCAGCTGTTTTGTTAAGTGTCCAGGTCTCACAGGCATATGTTGCGATGGGAAAGATGCATGCCCTTAAAAATCTTATTTTTGTGGTTCTGTCTGCTCCTCTCCACAGATTCTTTATTTGTTTTACTTTCTGAAGAGCAATAGATGTCCTCCTTTTAATTTCCCTCATTGTATCTCCATTATTAGTTAGTAGTGATCCAAGATATTCAAAACTCTCCACTTCTTCCAGTTTTTCCTCACTGATACATATTTCAGTTGCCTTGTTTGTTTTGTCAGTTGTCATCATTTTAGTTTTCTTTGCATTAAGATAGAGGTTCTGCTCTTCGCTGTTCTTGCGGACTGACATAATTAGTTTTTCCATTCCTTCTTGTGTTGTGGACAGCAATACTGTGTCATCAGCATATCTAATCTCTGGTATTTCATAACCTCCAACTGTTATGGCATCGTAATATTCTTTGTCTACATCTTCTCTAACATTCCTCATTATATTTTCAGTATACAAGTTAAATACAAATGCCTAAGGAAAATACTCGGCATCAAGTGGAATGAATTCAAGAACAATGCAGAGATAAGACAGATGACTGAACAACAACCAGTCTCATGGGTGATCAGGAAAAGGAGATGGACATATGTTGGTCACTTGATGAGAAGAAATGATCAGAGAATCCCAAAACAAGCTATCAAGTGGAACACAACAGGCCGAAGAAAAAGAGGCAGACCGCGTGAAACTCTGAAGAGGACATTATTAAGAGAGGCCAAGTTAACAGGCATAAAATCCTTTGATGAGGTTGAAAGACTCGCTGAAGACAGGAAAAATTGGCGAACTACTTTGCGAGCCCTATGTGACGTCTAACGGCACGGGAAGGATATAAGATATAAGAAGATACAAGTTAAATAAGTAGGGTGACAATATGCACCCCTGACGGACCCCTTGTTTTATGTCAAACCAAGTTGTTGTTTCACCATTTATTCTTACTGCTGCTTGTTGGTCTAAATGCAGCAGTGATGTTAATTGTATCAAATGTGTTGGAAATCCCATTTTTTCCATTATTTCCCAAAGTTTCTGGTGTTGTACACAATCAAATGCCTTTGAGTAGTCTATAAAGGATAAATATAGATTCACATTAAACTCCCTGCATTTCTCTATTATTAATCTTAGATTGAATATGTGATCTCTTGATCCTCTTCCTTGCCTGAAGCCAGCTTGGACCATATTGACTTCTTCTTCTATTTTCTTTCGAAGTCTACCCATTATGATTTTTAACAGAATTTTACTGTTTTAATTTAAGTGTTGTATTTTTAAACGTATCTGATGTTTAAACTGAAATGTTGTTTTAGTAGATATGTTTGCTGTATTGACATCACTGCTGTTTAAGTAAATATGTCTGCTGCGTGCCTTTCTTTCTGTTTTTCTAAATATTTTGTGGTGAAACTGCCTCTTAGCCTCGACCGATGTGTAAGTTTGTTGTTTCTTTGTTCTATGAATGCCACAGAAAGAGTTTCGTAGAAAAGGTTTTATTTGAAAATCGAGTTTACTTCTTTCATTCTCTTGAAAGAAAGAACTGGTCTAGCTTACAAAATTGGTGGGTAATTTTTTTTTTCTAATTGTTACCTGGCACTGCCTGGTTATAGTTCACTGTTTCCTGGCACTATGTTATAGATGTGTTATAAATGTGTTATAGATATGTTATAGATGTGTATGTATTGATATTTATAGATGTGTATGTTTCTACTATAATGGTAGGGAGCTTTTCAGACAGACAGACAAGCACACAGATGATAGATAGATAGATTGAATGAATCTTTTAAAGGGTAAAGAATTGGGCACGCAGGCCCGTCTTACATTCTGCCCTTCATCACTCTTTCATTCTTCCCACACACTCGATTTAATACACATATACATATTAAATTAGGAAAAAAAACATATCAAAAGAGTGTAAGATTTAACTACTACATTCAAAGTAAAAGAGAAGAAGTAATTAACCTAATAAAATAGCACTCACGCACACATACACACGCAGACATATACATAAACAAAAATACATTATAAATACAGATCTTCTAACATGTTTTTTAACAAAAATTTAAATAATTTCTAACAATATCTAACAAGTTACTTTTCGAACTATGTCATTTTAGTACTTGATGGTTGGCGAGTCATGTGTTAAGAGAGTGCGGGTTATTCTATTGAGGCGTATAATTACAAGCAAGTAAATAATGAAACAGGTTTGAGTTAAAGGATGAAGTATTACCAACAGATTTTAAATGGTAGGGGAGGGTGTTCCAGAGCTGTACTGCAGAGTCAGTCAGACAGACAGACAGACAGACAGACAGACAGACAGACAGACAGACAGACAGACAGACAGACAGACAGACAGACAGATATTCATCATATTTTCTCCTGTCAGTGTATGAAGGTTTCCTGCTGTTTTTGTCTTCTTGAAATTCACTGAAGATTTTTACTTCTTCAAGTCTCTTTAAACAGCGGAAGATCTGCCAATAATAGCCGCTGTATTCTTAATTCTGTCCTTCCTTGCAAACTTTGATTTATGTTCATTCTTTCAACTTCATTGTATTCCGAATAGAAAGCCAACATTTAAAGAAAAAGTTGATATTTTATTATCCTGCCGAATACTAAACCGAGCGAATTAGATTCTCATTTAAATAATTGAACAACATGAACTATTTTTTCGAATGAGCTTCTAGTCTGAGACAATATTGACACAGGACTGATATTGTCTAAAAAGAATCCTCGTCGCAAGATAGGAAAGATTTAAAGGAAACAATAACAATAGCAAAAAAAAAAGAACAACAACAGTAATAATAATAGCCACAACAAAATTCTAATTTTATGGGAAATAACATACAGCGGGCAAACGAAATTGTGCCAACGATTTTAACCAGTAGTTCCCTGTAAATATACACGCACTGTAATTTTGTCCAACGGAAAAGAAAAATATTCCCATATTTTATTTTTCTTAAAGAAACTTCACGTATATCACAGAAATAATGAAAGTATCTTGTATATAATTTCCTATGTCTGCTGGCGATAAGAATCTAAACTATCTGCCTTACAACATACGCTCCGATAAGCTCAACCTCTCATAGTTGATGAACATAGAAGAGGCAAAATTATGACTGAAGTTTTCCCTTGCAACAGGAGAAAATGCAGATGGTTTTTTGAAAGGAAGTCGTGCCTCCAAGAGTGGATTCAAAAATTCCGTTCCCAGTTATTTAAACATCTGTGTCGGAGCATGCAAATTCCAGACTACCATACTGACTACGTGAACAACAGAAATGTACTCAGAGTAGATAACAAGTTAGTGGAGGAGGTCAACGAATTTGTATACCTTGGCAGCAGAGTAGTAGAAAATGGAGACAGCACAGAGGACATCAACAGCAGACTTACTAGAGCAAACCAGGCTTTTGCAATGCTGCAGAATATATGGAAATTTAAAAAAAACTAAGCATAAATATGAAAATCAGGATATTTAAGAGTAATGTTCTAAATGTACTACTCTATGGAAGTGAATGCTGGAAAATCACCAAAACCATAGAAAACAAGTTGAATTCTTTCCAGACTAAATGTTTACGAAGAATTAGAAAAATATTTTGGCCAAACACCATAAGAAATAACATCTTATTAGCAGAAATGCAGATGAAACCACTGACAACAATTATTGAGGAAAGACGCTGGCGATGGTTGGGACATGTGCTCCGAATGACTGACAACTCACTACCAAAAATAGCACTAAGATGGACACCACAGGGGAGCAGAAGTAAGGGTAGACCAAAAGAGACATGGAGAAGAACAACAGAAAGGATGTTGAGCAATAGAGGGCTCACCTGGACAAGAGCAGAAAAAAAGGCGAAGGACAGGCATTTGTGGAAAACCCTTGCGGAAGCCCCATGTGCCCTGGGCACTTAAGGTTCAGAGAGAGAGGTACTGACTACACGACAAACTAGAACCATTTTTTGACGAGATTTTAAAATTCTCAGCCTTATAGAAGACTACAAATATAAGACAAAATACAATCAATATTCTTGACAAGTTAGAGAATCTGACAACCACTTGAAAACTCAACGGGAAAAAAGAAAAGGAAGAGAAGAATATCTTAATGAGCTGACCAAGTGACATAAGAAAAGAAAAGTGAAGTGAATTGATTGAAAAATTTTCAAATACCTCGAAAAATGGAAAAACATGGCCATGAACCTCTAGCGTCACATAACAAATGAGTGTAAGCGTGATGATGCTTATAAAAAACAGTACTGTTTCCTTGATAAGAGCATTTATGCTGAAATATTTGTTGTTGTTGTTAAAAAAAGAACAAATATATCTATACTACAAGAACTTAATATTGAAGAAGGGTGGCTAGTAAAGAGGATTAAAGAGATAAAACTTAAATATTTTGGACACATTAAACGTCATGATAGTGTAGAGAAGACCGTCTTGGAAGGGTACATAATGGGAAAGAGAAAGAGAGGAAGACCAAGGCGAAGATGGCGGAAGACATCGTTGATGATCTGCAAATGGATGCATCAGCAGCAGGCCATCTTGCTCACAACCGAGAGGCCTACAGGAGTGCTGTTTGGGAGGCAAAGTTCCGCAAGGGACACGCAAATAAATGAATGAATGAATGTTGTTGTTGTTGTTGCTGTTGTTGTTGTTGAAGAAAGAAAGTGAATCAATGAAAGCCTTTTCAGCTTTCCCTTTGAATAAAACCATGAATGAGAAATGTCTGTTTGGTGACAGATTTATAAAATGTTGGATGTGGGCTCCGCCAGACCATCCATATCGTTGTAATTTGAGGAACTGAAAGCATTGTCTGCTTGTAACCGAGCACAGTAAATAACTGACTGGTGTAATCTTCTGGCTGACTTAGCTTGCTTCTGCTTGTTTGCTGCTGGTTGTCTCTTGTGCCGACTACATTACGATTATACAGACAGAAGACGACACAGCACTCGCTGTAATGATATGCACTTTACAAGACACCCTGGGCGATCACATACTGGCACATGGGACATATCCATCACGACTGTATTACCTTGGCACTTACATCCGATTTATTGCGAAAACGTGATGATGATGGCTGACGACGAAAATATATGGAAACGTTTTCTCAGAAACATGCACACTCCAGCACAGATAATTCCAGGGTGCTGTCTAACCAAGTTACTAGGATATTGGCATAAGAAATCAAGCTGTCTAACAACTATCGCATACTTAACACTACTACATCTCTCAACACAGACTGGACTACACTACCTTCTCACTCAACAATCGAAACCTTTCTCCTCCTTTCTGAGCTGAAACTTTCGTCTCAAACCCAGAACACAAAACTTACTTTCCACGTGCAACGAATGACTTGAAAATCACGAACCCTGACAGAGAAAACACGCATGGACCTAACTCTAACACAATAATTTAGAGTTATCTCACGGGTTAGACACTGAACAAATACTGGCATAAAACAACCGACATTTAGCAGACTGCCCCTCATGGTATACATCCTAATGTTCGGTAAAATTCACCTTTCATCTCTGTTCTCATTAGCAGTGTTAGGTAGCATCCAATATACAAAATAAAAGTTCAATTAAATGAGTACGCACTAGATGAAAGCTAGTTCAGAATTTATAAAGCGTTTCTATGGAGTAGACCGTAGAACTAAGACTTGAGGAAGTGATTTTTATCTTGTGCTTTACTTATTCTGTAAAATCTGATATTAGTTTACAAAGAAAACTGAAGGAGGAGTTAACTTGGAACACAGAAGTCCAGTTGCCCAGAATAACGGCAAGGCTAAAAGCCCAAATTATAGCTTGAAGGGAAATAATTCTTTATTTGTTGGATAATCTCCCTCTCAGGAGAAGTGAAGACTATGTTGCAAGGTATCACCTTACATGGTGAAGTGTTGTATGATTACTTCTCTTTCTTCCAGAGCGTGCAGAAAAAAAAAGGTTTTGCACTAGGCTCCACCACCGTGAAGAGCACATCGATCTTTTTTTTTGCCGTTGGTGGAATACAATATCAGCAGCAGAACTACTGGAAGTTGCAGCTCAAATAATAGCTCTATTTCTGAACCACCAACCACAATTCCTGCTTAAACTACCTCAATTTATAATAATAATAATAATAATAATAATAATAATAATAATAATACGAGGGGTGATTGATAAGTTCTCGGCATAAGGTACAAATACTTGAAACACACAGTTGATATTAGGTGCATTTGTAGATCAGGTTAATGTAAGATTAAACACCAAGTTTCAAGAAATTAACTGCAACCAATATTTTTTACAGGCTACTGAAGTGGTAAGGAGTGCTAGAAAGTGAGAAAATGGATAAAATTTCTCATCCAGCAGTCATTCGCTACCTCTGCATCAAGGGCTTATCATCGAAGGAGATCCATGAGGATACGGTAGAGACTCTAGGGGAGAGTGCCCCTTCTTACAGCACAGTGAAGAAATGGGCAGCTCAATTCAAAACATGGAAGGGAGAGTCTGGAAGATGATCCCTGTCCAGGAAGACCAAGAACGGTAACCACCGACGAAACCACCGGCAGAATCCAAGACATGATAATGGAGGATCGACGACTAACTGAGCGGTACATTGCTACTGAACTGGGCATCTCCCAGGAACGTGTTCATGCCATTATTCACAATGATTTTTAAATGACAAAGGTCTCTTCTCGATGGGTCCTGAAACATCTTGCAGCTGATCACAAACGACAACGTCTCAACATGTCAAGAGACAATCTTGGCCATTTTTCTGCAGATCCTGAAAAGTTTCTTCCAATTTGTGACTATGGATGAGACTTGGGTTCATCATTTTCAACCAGAAACCAAAGAACAGTCAAAGCAGTGGAAACATCATGGATCCCCACCTCAAAAGAAAGCAAGGGTGGTTCTGTCTGCAGGCAAAGTGATGGCTTCCATCTTTTGGGATTAAAAAGGTGTGCTATTGGTAGACTATCTTCAAAAGGGCAGAACGGTCACCAGAGCCAATTACTCTAATCTTGTGAAGCAACTGCGGGTCAAACAGAAGGAAAAGCGTAGAGGGAAATTGACGAGAGGAGTCATCTTTCACCAAGAGAATGCTTCAGTTCGCAAGTCGGCGATGACAATGGCTGCCATTAATGAATGCGGCTTCCAGCTTCTTGAACATCCTCCTTATTCCCCAGATTTAGCCCCTTCGGACTATTACCTGTTTACCAAACTCAAAAAGGAGCTCAGTGGTCGCAAATTTGCTTCAGATGATGACGTCATTCATGCTGTAGACCACTTTCTACTGGCACAGGATGCTGACTTTTACAAAGAAGGGATCCGTATGCTCCGGGATCGCTGGACTAAGTGCATAAACTTGCAAGGGGACTATGTTGAGAAATAACGAAAAAAAAGTTTTCCACAAATAATCCTTTGTACCTTATGCCGAGAACTTATCAATCACCCCAAAATAATAGTAATAATAATAATAATAATAATAAACAGTAATAATAAAGTTGTGATAATAATAACAGTAGTAATAATGGCGATAATAATATTAATGACAACAACAATATTATTAATAACAGTAATAATATCTAGTAATAACAATAACACTAATAACTTTGGTAATAATAATAATAGTGCAATAGTAGCTACAACAGTAACATTAATAATAGCTGTAGCAATAACACTATAATAATAACAACGACAGTAATAAAAATTATAATAACAACAATAATAATGAGGGGTTTAATCATCTATGACAGGAGTTAAAACTCCGCAAAACCCACAGCTACCATCTGTCTGTTTAATAATAATAATAAGAAGAAGAAGAAGCAAAATGGCACAATGGAAGACAGCTTTAAAGCAAATAGCTATCAGTTTTTGTAGAACAACTCAAGCATCAGTTTGCCTTGCAACTTCTCTACGAAGACCCGTAATGACACCCCTTTAATGCTGGATTTACATAATTGCTATCACGTGACGGTAATGTGACATTTTGGGTCGTCTGAGAGTTGACGGTGCACTGTAACATTGTTTAAGAACTTCAAACCATTACGACTGTGACCACACAACAGCGGCCGTTGATTGATGGATATTTCAAGTAAACCTTTGTAAGTCAAGGGTCACGTGGATGAGTCGCACTAGTCAAACTCTCAGAACCGCTGGATTACCTTAACTAGCTAAACTTCGGAGATCCAGTACATCGGGATTTGTGTCATTCATTCGATTACAAAACAAAAAACAAAGAACAAAATCGAAAAAAAACATACAGGAAAAGCATTGTAATCAGCAATACATATTTGGACAGCCCAGTATATTCCAGATCGTTTCTCACTACATTACATTATAGCTAATAGAAAGATATAACGAACAGATGAGCTGAGGACGTATGTGTGTGCCTCTGTCTTTACTGCGTTATTGGGGCATTCGTTAAGCCAGTGTTGTGCCTCTGTCTTTACTGCGTTATTGGAGCATTCGTTAAGTCGGTGTTGTGCCCTGATGCGCCCGATGATTCTGATTTGTACATGATCTTGAAGCCGTGTTTTCTGAGTGTTACTGGGTTAGTTAATCTCTGACTCCAGCCGCCAGCTTCACGTTCATCATCTTGACTTCTAGGATTTTTCAAACCTAAGCTTAGCCACAGACTGACAGGGAAGTGAAGCCAGCCCTGCGTATCACTTGGCATGAGGATTTATTGATGAAATGGATGACAATACAGATGGTGATGACGATAATCCGACCGCCGGCAGGTCTGCCCTGCCACATGGTGAGTCCATTCATACTTGCACAACCCCAGAACAGATACAAAATCTTCTCGACAGAGACATCACGAAAACCATCCACTCAGATACACATCCAAGAATAACTTACACAGCTTCCCCCCCCCCCCCCCACTAACCCCAGCCACGGGATTCGAAAACCACGTGACTTTCTGCAAGGATCTTGACCCTTACACGCATGTTCAAAATAAAAACTCATAAGGCGAGCAATGCCCTTTCTGTGGAGAAAAAAAAACCCAACTATCTCCCATACTGTTACATAGCAATGCTGCAGTTTCCACACAAATTCTCTTGTCTGTGTGGAATAAAAAAAATAAACAAATAAAACCTGATTGCAGGGTCAGGACTGAACATTAACCCTTTCTTTCCACGTTCCACTTCGACAGTTTGGACATTCGGTTTCTGGAATACAAATTGGAAAAACAGGAGCACCGGGAAGGAAGGGGGAAATAAAGAAGGAAAGGGGGCGGGGTGGCGGAGGATTGGGGGGGGGGGGGAAGAGGTTGAAATTGAAAGAGGATTTTAGTAACGAAATTTAAAAAAAAGAACAGATTAGAAAATCGGCATCTAAGACCCACCCCCCCCCCAAAAAAAAAAAAATTGTCTATATAAACAAGGTCAGATTTCAAAGAGAAAATTAACTTGAAAACTTTAAACCGGAATTAAAGAGTTAATAAGGTGTGTATCGCGGGCCATGGAAGCTTAAGAGCTTTGTTTTTTTTTAACAACAGTTAGGGAGGAAAAGAGTTAAAGCTCGTATACCAGGGATGAGCAGAGTTGGTACGACGGATCTGGCTGACTAGAGCAGGCGTTAAACAATGCTAACTGTTGATCTTTCTTAAGTGTGTATAATTAGGGGAGAGAATTAGTCGCTGGGAAAGGTGAAGGTTATTTCAACGTTTGCGAATTCGATATCTGGTGTAGGTGTGTATCTGTGTGTGTGTGTGTGTGTGTGTGTGAGAGAGAGAGAGAGAGAGAGAGAAATACAGATAAGATTGTTCTTCTAAAATTTAAACTTTTAGCTAGGGACGTCAGAAAATATCAACCCTGAAAATAAACAGAAGTTCGCTTCAAAAGGTAGAAATTTATTTTTCAAAAAATTGTTGACATCTTTGACGTAAAATTTCATGCGAGTATCATGGCAGAGTTTGATCCGTCATTTTGTCATGGTTCTCTCCCTTGACATGAAGCATACGATGGCTGGAAAAGCCGACACGCGGTAGTTAGTATCCATTAAAGAACTATGCACCACAATAATGATGAGTTCATCCGACTGTTAGATGCACATTTACTAAATACAGGCACTGATACTTTAAAAATATTTAGTGGAGGAATAGTAACAAAGCCGATCATATAGTGAAGGAATAGTAACAAAGCCGATTATATAGTGATGGAATAGTAACAAAGCCGATTATATAGTGAAGGAATAGTAACAAAGCCGATTATACAGTGAAGGAATAGTAACAAAGCCGATTATATAGTGAAGGAATAGTAACAAACCCGATTATGTAGTGAAGGAATAGTGACAAAGCCGATTATGTAGTGAAGGAATAGTAACAAAGCCAATTATATAGTGAAGGAATAGTGATAAAGCCGATTATATAGTGAAGGAATAGTAACAAATCCGATTGTATAGTGAAGGAATAGTAACAAAGCCAATTATATAGTGAAGGAATAGTAACAAAGCCGATTATATAGTGAAGGAATAGTAACAAAGCCGATTATATAGTGAAGGAATAGTAACAAAGCCGATTATATAGTGAAGGAATAGTAACAAACCCGATTATATAGTGAAGGAGTGGTAACAAAGCCAATTATATAGTGAAGGAATAGTGACAAACCCGATTATATAGTGAAAGAATAGTGACAAAGCCGATTATGTAGTGAAGGAATAGTAACAAAGCCAATTATATAGTGAAGGAATAGTGATAAAGCCGATTATATAGTGAAGGAATAGTGACAAAACCAATTATATAGTGAAAGAATAGTAACAAAACCGATCATATGGTGAAGGAATAGTAACAAAACCGATTATACAGTGAAGGAATAGTAACAAAACCGATTATGTAGTGAAGGAATAGTAACAAAGCCGATTATATAGTGAAGGAATAGTAACAAAACCAATTATATAGTGAAGGAATAGTGACAAAGCCGATTATATAGTGAAGAGTCATGGGCAAAATAAAACCAGAAATCGCTGAAGAACAGTGCGGCTTCGTCGAAGGAAAAGGTACAAGTAATGAGATATATATATTGAGAACATTGATGGAAAGATCTATAGAAGTAAAGACGGACCTATACTTATGCTTCATAGACTACTGTAAAGCATTCGATAAAGTGAGACACAGAGGAATTATAATAATGCTGGAAGACATTGACACAGATGGGTAAGATCTGAAACTCATCGAAAACATATACTGGCAGCAATCAGCAGCAATGAAGGTTGAGAACCAAATAGGAACATTCCAACATAAATGTATGCATAACTTTTTGCCACTGGAATTATAAAAATATGTAGAACAACAGGGAGCAGGATTTTATCATCATCATCATCATCATCATCATCTGTTACGTTCATGCAAGCAAATAAAGCAAACCAACCTCTCTTTATGTATATCACTTAGTGATAAGAATAAAGAAGTCCTAGCTGAACAGAGGAAGACGGAAGTGGATTGGTCAGTTTTACAAGAATGAAATACGGGAAGAAGGAAAGGGAGACAAAAAGGACAGAAAGGGCAGGAGTTAAAAAAATCATGCTCTCTTTTAAGCCAAGAATTTTATGCCCAGTTTTATGACAAACGACAATGGTAATGATTGAAAGAGGGAAAATGTCACGTGTTCTTTACTGGCGCCAAGAGTGTTAATGTAGCGCAGCCGAAAGTCACACACTCAGTCGCTGAATTTTGTCCAGTTCTAGGGCCAGACTCTCAGTTTTAACATTTTAAAGCAATCTCTGCTCCATGTTCTCATCGGTAACGTTTTGTGTAAATCCCCCTTTTTAACTCTTTCACTTCAAAACAACACTGGCAGTGCTTGCATATCTTTCACGCCTGAGCGAGTCAATGCTCACAGCCATATCTAGCAAAGTCTAAACAAAATAAAAAGTAGCACTAATCTAACTCAAACTTTATCTTTAAATTACAGAGCTACCTTCTTCTAGTTTCTCTCTATCAACATTTAGCGTGCTAACAACAGCAAGGAAATTAACTCAGAGTGAAAGACTTAATATTGTCATAGGTAAAGTTTTGTGCAAAATCTTTTCCTATTTAGTAGGTTAGAAAGAAGCACATTATACCTACGGTAAGTGTCTAGACATTCCTGCCTCTCTCATTCCTGTAATTAGTTAGCATCGTCATCATCAGGTGCTGTGCCGACTGGCGTTGGTTATTATGCTTCTCCAGAGTACACGATCCTTCATGCCATCAGTTCAGTTGATGATCTCCTCTCACACCATCCCGTCAGACTGTCCAGTATCATTTCTCTTGATCTTCTTCCTTCTATTTTTCCTGTTGTTATAATATTTCCAATGCCCCCCTCTTCTCATTGCATGTCCTATGAAAGTACATTGTCTCTCTGTTATCTTTTTGACAAGGTTTTTTGTCTCTCCAGCTCTTCTCATACATTCTTCATTAGTTATTTTTACTGCCCAGTGGATTCACAACATTCTTCTAATAAGCCACACTTCTGCTGCTTCCAATGATTTTGTGCAGACTTACCTATTGTCCATGATTCACTTCCATATAGCAAGATAGGTTCAATATAGCATTTTAGGACTCGTTTTTTAACATTCATTGATAAGGATGTGTTGGCTAATATGTTTCTCATTCTCTGAAATGCATTCTCTGCTTGGCCTATTATGTTCCTAATTTCTGTTCTGCATTTCCCATTTGAAGTTATTACTGCTCTAAGGTATTTGAATTTCTGCACCTGCTTTAGAATAGTTCTGTTTAATTTTATACTGCATGCTGGTGGATTCTGTTTCTTGGATATAACCATAGTCTCTATCTTCATTATGTTCAAAGTAAGGCTTTTCTGCTCACTTTCTTTGGCCACTTTATCCAATAGATTTTGCAGGTCTTGTTGGTTCTCAGCTATCAGTACTGTGTCGTCAGCATACCGAAGGTTGTTAATATTGTATCCTCCAATTTTTATGCCTAGTTCTGTGGTGATTGTTCTTAGAATATTCTCGCTGTACAGAGAAAAAAGGTCTGGACATCCTTGTCGCACCCCTTATTTTATAGGTTGATATTTTCCAGTTCTATTTTCAACTCGAAATGCTGCTTCTTGCTGCCAGTATAGATGTTTTACAATCATCAGGCCGTCTATATTGATGTCTTTAAGCATTTTAATAATTTCATTATGTTTCACCTTGTCGAATGCCTTGGTGTAATCAATGAAGCATAAGTAGAGATCTTTCTGTAATTAGTTAGGCAGAGGGGGAAAACACTTTATACGTGACCGTTAATGTCTGGACATTTCTAAATCGTGTATTTAGTTAAAAAAACACTTTATAACCTACAATTAGTGTCTGGACATGCCCGTCTCTCCCACTCGTGTATTTAGTTATATACAAAAAATTACTTCATACCTACAATTAGTATGTGGACACTCCTGTCTCAATCATTCTTGTATTTATATAGATAGAAAACAGTCACTTTATACCTAATATTAGTGTTTGCACATTCCTGTCTCACTCATTCTTGTATTTATATAGACAGAAAAAATACTTTATACCTACGGTTAGTGATTGGGCATTTCTATTTCACTCAGTTCTCTGTTTATATAGTTAGAAAAAACTGTATACCTACGGTTAGTGTATGGACATTCTTGTCCCACTCACTCTTGTATTTATATACAGTAGATAGAAAAAAAAACACTTTATATCTACGGTTAGTGTACGGACATTCCAGTTTCATTTATTTCTCTATTTATATAGACAGACAAAAAAACACGCTATACCTACGTTTAGTGTATGGACATTCCTGTTTCACTTTTTTCTCTATTTATATACAGACAAAAACACTTTATACCTACAGTTAGTGTATGGACATTCCTGTTTCATTTATTTCTCCATTTATATACAGACAAAAAAAACACGTTATACCTACGTTTAGTGTATGGACATTCCTGTCTCACTGATTTCTCTATTCATATACACAGACACAAAAAAAAACACTTTATATCTACGTTTAGCGTATGGACATTCCTGTTTCACTTATTTCTCTATTTATATACAGACAAAAAAACACTTTATACCTACAGTTAGTGTATGGACATTCCTGTTTTACTTATTTCTTTATTTATATAGACAGAAAAAAACACACGTTATACCTAAGGTTAGTGTATGGGCATTCCTGTTTCACTTATTTCTCTATTTATATACTTACAAAAACACTTTATACCTACTGTTAGTGTATAGACATTCCTGTTTCATTTATTTCTCTATTTATATACAGATTAAAAAAACACGTTATACCTACGGTTAGTGTATGGACATTCCTGTCTCACTGATTTTTCTATTTATATAGACAGAAAAGAACACTTTATACTTACGGTTAGTATATGGACATTCCTGTCTCACTGATTTTTCTATTTATATACAGACAAAAAACACTTTGTACCTACAGTTAGTGTATGGACATCCCCGTCTCTCTCACTCAGATCTCTGTTTTGATGATTTTAATTTCTCGCGTTTGCTGTAAATCCCACTCCAGCTTGGCCTGTCGTCTGATGACCCAGAGAGCTTCTGCTCCTGGACTCCAGCGAGAGTTCTCTTCCCACCAGACTGCGTGTGTGAGAGAATGCTCTCCCCTTGAAGATCTGCCAATCACATCTGCGGTCCCAGGCCCTCTTGTAAGCGATTTCTTTCATCATTTGTATTCATGGCGAGAGCATGCGTGATCGTTTATGTGCGTGCGTGAGTGCATTTTATCATTTAAAAAAAAGAGTATATATCTCACATTAAAATTAGTTTCTCTAGTTTTCTTTATGTGTATGTGGTTTACATATATAAATATGCGAGTGATTATCTATGATATGTGTAAATGTCGATATACTCTTATGCTTTGTTGCACATTTTTCACATGGACGTTAATTTTTAAAGTTCCATTTCCAAAAATCTGAGTGTATGTATGTATGTATGTATGTATGTATGTATGTATGTATGTATGTATGTATGTATGTATGTATGTATGTATGTATGTATATATGTGTATGTATGTATGTATGTATATGTGTATGTATGTATGTATGTATGTATGTATGTATATATGTGTATGTATGTATGTATGTATGTATGTATGTATGTATGTATGTATGTATGTATGTATGTATGTATGTATGTATATATGTGTATGTATGTATGTGTGTATGTATATATGTATGTATGTATGTATGTATGTATATATGTGTATGTATGTATGTGTGTATGTATGTATGTATGTATGTGTGTATGTATGTATGTATGTATGTATGTGTGTATGTATGTATGTATGTATGTGTGTATGTATATATGTATGTATATATGTATGTATGTGTGTATACTACTCTTCTTTATGTTTGAATGTACGTGAGTATTCTCGCTTCTGTTACTAAGGTGCTCACTATGTGAGTGTGTGTTTCAGCGATCTTCTTTCTCCTATGTTGCTAATATAGCGTATACTGCTACAATTACTGTTACCAATTATTTACTACTATTTCTACTTTAACAACAACAATTACTACTACTGCAACTATTACTACAACTTTTTTACTACTGCAACTATTACTCGTATAAGCATACGACCTATGTAAGCAACTGGGCATAAAGGGACAACCAAGAACAAGGGCACTGAAAAGCCTTTAAGAAACAGCAGAAAAGGCCTCATGCTGGCTGTGGAGCACGCGAAACAAGCAATGAGAACATAAATAATTTCGTTTGTCACAATCAATACCAGTCCTCCGTAGCTAAATCGCTAAAGATACATTTCAAAGTGCAGTGCCAACTGGAAGATCCTGGGTTCAATCCCAGGACAAGAAAAAAAAAGCAATAACTCACAAGATCTCAGGGAGTCATGACCTAGAGAGGCCCCACCCAACCCCACCCCCTTAGAGTGTCAGGAGTTTAATGGGGGGGGGTACTTCCTCTGATGATCTGAAGAGTTGTGTTTTTGTTGTTCTGCTCGCTACAGTAGAGAGTTTTCTGCATACAGAGAATGGTGATGTCACTGACAATCGGGAAAGACCGATGGACAGTCGGGAAATACCGATGGACAGTCGGGAAATACCGATGGACAGTCGATAAAGAACGATGGACATTCGGGAAAGACCTATGGACAGTCGGGAAAGACCGATGGACAGTCGGGAAAGACCGATGGACAGTCGGGAAAGACCGATGGACAGTCGATAAAGACCTATGGACAGTCGATAAAGACCTATGGACAGTCGGGAAAGACCGATGGACAGTCGATAAAGACCGATGGACAGTCGATAAAGACCGATGGACATTCGGGAAAGATCCTGTCAGCCGTCATACTATCGCTACAAAGTCCAAAAAGTAGAAATGCCCTCAGGATTCAACGAAAGGGGCGGGGGGGGGGGAGAATAATGGATCCACCTGCACAGGAAACGACCATGCCTGCCCAAATTAATTCCAGCGGATGGAGTATCCATGCATCTGTGGCAAGAAATTTAACACTCAACGTGTCATGAAGATACATAGAACAGCTGATGGAGTATCCATGCATCTGTGGCAGGAAATTTAACACTCAACGTGTCATGAAGATACATAGAACGAAGAAGGGATGTGGTGGTTCCTTGCTGCCCAATACTCAACAGTCACTACGAAGCCAGTCTCAGATAAGACATTAGAAGATCTCTGTCAGGTTACAAACCACAGCACAGGGAATATTCAGGGTGGGTCAGGCAGCAGGGAGGCAACGAGACCAGATACAAGATTAACTTCCCACCAGCAAGTGCAAAAAGCATATGGGAAAACCTGGACAAAGGATTATGCAAAGAACTGGACAAACAGCTGAGAGGGAAAAATACTGAGAAAAAAATGGGAGCATTTCGTAACATCATATATCTTCACTGCCACAAAGAGTTTGGAACCAATAGAAGCAATAAGACAGCAGAAGAACCATGCCGGGAAAATGTTCAACAAGGCACATGAACCGGAAAAGGACGGACTAAGACAGGTTTAACAGCACCTAAAATCCCAGCACAATGTCCTTTGCAGAGCTGAAAGACTATGTAAAAGGAAGAGGGAAACCAGATACGCAAGAGAGAAGTTCTACAGAGATCCCTTCGGGTTTGCCAAGCAGTTATTTGAACAGCCAAAATCAAGTACGCTCGAGGAACATCTGAGCAAGACATACTCTGATAAAAATCAGCATACACCTTCGAGCAGATGAAAGGTCTAGTGTGGCCATGTGCACCAGGCAGCAAATTCAAATGCAGCCCACCAACCGTACAAGAAGTAAAGAGCATCGTAAGAAAAGATAAAGGCAAGTCAGAACCAGGCCCAAATGGCTTCCCTTACATACTACACAAAAGATTACCCAAGTACTAAAGAAGCTTCCGTAAACTCCTAGGAAAAGCATAGACCAAAGGACTCATAAGTAAAGAATGGGAAAAGGTTAACGAAGTATACATCCAAAAGGAGAAGAATTCCACTGAAATCAACCAGTTCAGACCGATCTCACTTCTGAATGTGAAAGGAAAGATATCCTTCTCTGTGATGGCAAGGAGACTAACAACATACCGCCTAGATAAAGGTTATGTTGATAATCCTTGCAGAAGGGAGGAATTCCGTGTTTCCCAGGATGTCTCGAGCATGCTTCAGTGATTTGGGAAGCTATTCAACAGGGAAGATCTGGAAAGCAAGATCTACAGCTAATATGGCTCAGTACCGCGCCAGATGATATGGCTTGCACTAGACATGTATCATGTACCAAAAGATATCACGAAGATGCCGAAAATGTACTTCACAGGGTTCCTCATAAGATTTGGAACATCAGGATATATTACAAGATGGATTGAGCTCCAGGTAGGAATTGCAATGGGCTGTACAATATCTCCCATACTGTTCGCACTAGCCATGCAAGTAATCCTGAGAGCAGCAGAAGGCCCAAGGTTCAGAAATGGATGTCAGATGCTACCACTAAAAGCATTCATGGATGACACAACAGTAATAACAACTAGTGAAGCACAGGCACGAAAGATGTTAGAGAGTTTGGACAGCCTTATCATATGGTGCCGCATGAGCTTCAAGCCAAATAAGTAAAAAAACCTGTCACTCAGAAATGGGAAAGTGATAGAAAGATCGTACACAGTGGCAAATAAAATAATCTCGACTGTAGGGGAAGAACCAGTGAAGAGCCTTGGCAAGGTAAATGATGCTTCCATGAAAGACTCAAACACGGTGAAGCATTCATTCATTCATTTGCATGTCCCTTGCGGAATTTTGCCTCCCAAACAACACTCCTGTAGGCCTCTCGGATGTGAGCAGGTTGGCCTGCTATTGCGGTGAAGCAGGTCATAGAAATTGCACAGAATGGCCTGAACATCATAGACAAAAGCAGGCTACTGGGGAAGTTCACAATATGGTGCCTCCAGTTCATGTTAATCCCAAAACTGATGTAGCCACTACTAATTTACTAATTTAGTAAGTACCAGCACAGTAGAGGCAGTCGAAATAAAGATAAATAATCCATAAGAAAGTGGATGGGCGTACCACCAGAATTAATTGATGTAGCGCTGTATTGCAAGAGGAGCAAACTGCAGCTACCATTCAAATCTGTGGTTGAAGAATACAAGGTAGGAAAGACAAGACTTGCAATGATGCTACAAGAATCTACAGATCCGGCATACGAGAAGTGCAGCCAACACTTAAAACTGGACGAAAATTGAAAGTAAGTGAGGAAGTGACTGCAGCCAAGGAAACACAGGAGCTAAAAGAAGTAATAGGATACACCCAGAGCAACAGAAGAGGATTTGGTCATGGTTAAATCAAATGGTGGTCAAAGGTCTCCTGTAATGAAAGAAGGGATATGATCATCAGTGAAGTAAGGAATTCAGAGGATGACAAGCAGGTCCAGAAGGCAGTCCAACAGACACAGCAAGGTCAGTGGACAACATGGGAGGAAGTCCTGCAGAGATCACTAACATGGAAGGAAGTCCTGCAGAGATCACTAACATGGAAGGAAGTCCTGCAGAGATCACTAACATGGGAGGAAGTCCTGCAGAGATCACTAACATGGAATGACATCTGGAAAATGGCACCCTTGAGACTCAGCTTCATCATCAGAGCTACTTATGCCCTTCTGCCTACAGGCTCCAGCCTACACAAATGGGGTGTATCAGAAGACACAAAGTGCCCTCTCTGCAATGAAAGGCAAACATTGGAACATGTCTACTTCATAGACACTGGTACGACATCAAATATTGAAATCAGGGACATTCCCTTACCATCACTACAAGATGGTGGAAATGACTGGGATATGACAGCGGACCTACCAGGAAGAAAAGAGTATCCTAGTGCCATCAAGAACACAGGAATGCGACCGGACATTGTAGTGCACTCCACAGAAAAACAGGAATTAATCATATTGAGCTTACGGTTCCGTACGAAACAAGAATAGAGGAGCAACATCTATTCAAATGTGAGAAGTACAATGATCTGGTCAAGCAACTGAGGCAGGAGTCAGGGCAAAAGTGATAGCTGTAGAAGTGGGAGCGAGAGGATTCGTAGCAACATCAGCATACGACCTATGTAAGCAACTGGGCATAAAGGGACAAGCAAGAGCAAGGGCATTGAAAAGTCTTTCAGAAACAGCAGAAAAGGCTTCATGCTGGCTGTGGAGTATGCGAAACAAGCATTGGGAACATAAATAATTTCATTTGCCACAACCAATACCAGTCCTCCGTAGCTAAATCGCTAATGATGCACTTCAAAGTGCAGTGCCAGCTGGAAGATCATGGGTTCAATTCCGAGACAAGAAAAAAAAGCAATAACTCACAACAACTCCTCAGGGAGTCATGACCCAGAGGGACTCACCTCGCCCCCCACCCCCCTTAGAGTTTCAGGATGCTGATAGGGCCGAAACATTTGTCTGAGGGGGTTACTTCCTCTGATGATCTGAAGGAGTTGTGTTGTTGTTCCGCTCTCTACAGTACAGAGTTTCATGCACACGACATTAATTATTAGTACTTGTATAGCTAGTATCATCATCAGGTGCCGTGCCGACTGGCGTTGGCTATTATGCTTCTCCAGAGTACCCGATCCTTCATGCAGGCCATCAGTTCAGTTGGTGATCTCCTCTCTAGTACCACCAATGCTTTTAATACTACTACTACTGCTGCTGCTGTTACTACTACTACTACTACTACTACAGCTACTGCTATTATCAATACTTCTACTACAATTACTTTTTCTTCTTTATTATTACTAATACTTTTACTACAATTACTTTCTTCTTCCTCTTCCACTTCAAAGCTTAGATTTTTTTCTCTAAACACTCTCATATTTTGAAGAACAAATCCTGGGGGTCATGTTCTGTGACCTCTGCTCTTTGACCTAGGCCGGTCATCTGCACTAATAATCGAATCAAAATTATTGGAATAATTAAACAATTACAATGTTTACCCGATTACAACTTTTCCCGCCTGTGCTAGAAATGCCCGGATGTGAAGTCTCAACGACTGAAATAGAAAATATTCAGCTCATGATTCAATGTCATATCCACATGTTCACTCACTTTGTCTCCTCCAGCAGGGATTCTATAGAGGGCTAGAAAACACAGGGTGTGAAAACTGCTGAAACTGAATTTTGTTCTTAACAAACTTATACTAGTTTTGCTTAGCGAATAGCAGACTGTCAGTTTTGTTTTTTTTTCAAATGTTTCCGTAAATTTTCTGTGCTGAATTACTGGTTATTTATTAAACTACTGTGTTGTATTACTGGTTATTTAGTAAACTATTGTTATGTATTACAGATTATTTATTAAACTATTATGTGTAGTACTGGTTATTTATTAAACTATTATGTTGTATTACTGGTTATTTAGTAAACTATTGTTATGTATTACTGGGTATTTATTAAACTATTGTTATGTATTACAGATTATTTATTAAACTATTATGTTGTAGTACTGGTTGTTTATTAAACTACTATGTTGTATTACTAGTTGTTTATTAAATTATTGTTATGTATTAGTATTACTTATCAATGAATGTTAGAAAACGAGTCCTAAAATGCTATATTGAACCTATCTTGTTATATGGAAGTGAATCATGGACAATAGGCAAGTCTGCACAAAAATCATTGGAAGCAGCAGAAATGTGGTTTATTAGAAGAATGTTGCGAATCCCCTGGACAGCAAAAATAACTAATGAAGAATGTATGAGAAGAGCTGGAGAGACAAAAAACCTTGTAGAAAAGATAAGAGAGAGAGACAATGTACTTTCATAGGACATGCAATGAGAAGAGGGGGCATTGAAAATATTATAACAACAGGAAAAATAGAAGGAAGAAGATCAAGAGGAAGAACAAGAGAAATGATACTGGACAGTCTGACGGGATGGTGTGAGAGGAGATCACCAACTGAACTGATGGCATGCATGAAGGATCGTGTACTCTGGAGAAGCATAATAGCCAACGCCAGTCGGCACGGCACCTGATGATGATGATGATGATTAGTATTACTAGTTATTTATTAAATTATTGTAATGTATTATTGGTTATTTATTAAACTTTTAGCAAAATTTTAAACCAGCTATTTATGTTTGTGCAAAATCTAGTATGTCTTTTAATGCTCTTAGATGAGCACGTACAACGATAACTGGAACACGCTGTCCTGGCGTGTTGATCATTTAAAAATTAAACATATTAACCCTTATCCTTATCTTTTTTTATATATCTTCCTTATATAGGAAGGTCCAGACGCAGTAAGGTGCAGCGGCCAATCATCTGTAGTTGACTGCTTGTGTCATGGTTGGAGAACCAAGACCCTGTCAAGTCTCTCCGCCGGTGTTCCGTGTCAGAGGCTCAGCCTGGTTCAAGTGTGGGCGATGCACGCTTAGATCTAGGGGTGCACGACCCTTGACTGAAGCGTCATCGTCCACGTGATTGCTAGTAGGTTTCGGGGATATATATTGAAGCATTGGCGGTGCCTTGTTTAGCTGTGCCTAAGGATGTGCTGTAAATTCCGGTGTATTATGGTGATCGTTGGCTATATTCTGCACCGTGCCCACCTCATGTGATGTAGATTATGTAGTTGTGTAGTAAGCTGTGACGTAGGTTTCTGTATTTACGTATCAATATGGACATGGTTTTTAGTGTGATTTATAGGTATATTGGATGGGGAACATGTTTGATTCGTTATTATGCTTTCATGTACATTGATATTGTGCTGCAGCAACGAGGTAATATAGAGGTGTGTCATGGCAGCGGTAGCTGCGTGGAATAAGTGCCATTGCACATTAGATTCGTAGTGTAGGGCCAAGGGAGCTCGGGACCCCAGGTCCATCAGGTTTTCAATAATGCAACATGAGATGTTATTATCATATGATACCATGCTTAATTACCATTATAATGACACCTGACTTGATGTCATGTGGATGTCAATGTCAGTTTTATGTGTTGTTGTGGCGTATAGTGAGATTAAATGCTGTGTCCTTAATTCCAGACCTGGTGATTTGTACTGCATGTCAGTGCATTGTGTATTGATTAAATACTCAGGATTTATGCAAAATTAGCATACATTATACCAAGGAGGGGAGAACCTGGGTTGGCTGTCATACAGAGGGAGGGGCTTGACTGGCCTCGAGTAAGGAAGTACTTTGCCAAGGATTGTTGGTCAGTAACCATCCTGAGAAAATATAATCCTTCCAATAATTATAAATGTAAACTTGCACCAAACAAGTTTTACACATGGGTCAGGGATCACTACGGGTCCCCCATGGTGGTGGAGTCTGCTAAAGAAACACTGCACCTCCCCGCCTCTTAGCTACGCTCTGGGTCTGCAGAAACAGCCTCCGAAACCCGCGCCCAGTTCTACGCGATGCTGAGCCTCAACGTTTGGCCACGTCGGCTGCGAAGAACATTTTGCTCGAAGTTCTAGGCAGATAGAAGAAGAAAAACATCTTCGTTGTGTTCCGAGTTCGATGTGAAAGTTATAAACGTTGCGTTATCACATGAAGAGGAAAATAAAATCCTGCATACAATTAACAAAAGAATTTGAAATCAATGACTCGTCACAGAAAACTGATAGAGGATTATAATGTCTGAAAAATCTTTCACAAAAGAGGATTAGCAACTACAGTAATCCCTTTTTTATTCTCCCCCGTATTTCAACAATGGTTAATTAACCTTAAGTTTTGTCTCACAATCAGGACTCAAACTCTCCCCCCCCCCCCCCCCCCCCCAAACAAAGTAAACAGCGAGCAGCACGCAGGGAAAGCACTAAATATTTTTATGAATAACGCTCCTGCAGTATTCAGCTCATGTTGCCCCGGGGTTACGTCCGCAGCGAACTTCTCAAACATTGGTTTGTTTGTTGATTCAGAGGCCCCTCAACGTGGAAACACTTCGTGTGGTCAATATGTGATTCAATCAATTCCACAAAGGGAAGACCACTCTTGTCTGCGGAGCTCACGCGTCGAGAATTGCTAATAGAGGCATCGTAGCAAGGGCCAGTAATCTTTCCCCAAAACTAACTTATTCTGTTTCTGTCAAGGGGACCAGCCTGATCAACATAGCAAAAGCGTCATTTTCTTTCAAGCCTGAAATTGTTTCTTTTGGATGGTTAGCATATACTGCATAGTTTGTGGTATCGTTGTCCCGTATATATGCAAAACTGGATTCATAAATGTGAAGGAAGGAGTACAGATGATAAAAAACACGCCGCCATTGGTCAGGGAGATAAATCAGACATTTTTAACAATCAGACAGCTGCGACCAGGCGCTGAGATAGCTATCAGTTACTGGTCAGTCTCCCCTCTACATTAGAAAGCAATGTGTACTTCCCTACTCAGATTAGAGAGAGAGATAAAAGTGATGACTGCAGTAAAACTGGTTCTAGTAATAAAGGTAGATAATAAAGGTAGATAGAGGTTTATGGTTCGTGTCCTTCTTTCAGACTAGAAGGATACCACAAGGTTAAGTTTTTTTTTTCATCTATTTTCCGTGTGTTTATGCGTTGTGTTCTTGCATGTAATCCTTGGAAAACAAATGCTGGTACCGAAATACTGCATATTGAATGTCCTTCATTTATACGTTCTCATCTTACTCTCATACTTTCTGTCACTTGTGTTTCTGCTCACTTTTCTCACTCCCTCTGTCGGTTTGTAAAATTGAACCATACACCTCTATCTACCTTTACTGTTGTGACAAGCAACGTCGCATAAAAAGGTTGAAAAAGAGTGAACGAAAGAAATGCACGCATGAAACTATCCAGCTGTAAAATTTGTCCCTTTGAGAGCTTGTTGGAAAGTTGGTGCTCTTAAAAGCAGGCTATTGTGGCAGTTCAACCAGCCTAACCAAGTAGGGCTACAAATGGCCCATACTGTAGTGGAGTATACAGAAAAGCTCGCTGATATTTTTTAGGCAAGCCAATATAAACCCACTCCCCATCCGATGCTGTGCCTGTGTTTCAAGGTAATGATGATATTTCCAGCAGAGAACACACGTAAGGAGTTTCGGAGATGAAAAGATAAAGAAGAACATGGTGACGACGATGAAGAAGAAGTAGAAGATCTTCGTTCTATGGTAACTCTTCCAGAATCAGTGAGGTTACAAATATATCCATCCTCTATTGGGAGAGAGAGCCGTAATATTTCTGGCACGTGGTTTGTAATGACCTGACCTAACTCTCTTTTGCAGGAGATTGTTTTCATCAACTAAGATGGCTTCTCTCTTATTCTGTGACAAAATTATCTCATCAGGTTCTAGACGATACCATGAAACTTGTCACTGTATAATGTTACCAAAAGTTAACGCTGGTACAAATATTCCTTCTACCTATTTGTTACTGTTTTTATTTATTTGTTCTTTATATGTAATGCCTGCCAATGTCCCCCATAAGACTGGTTCGGTCATTCGACAGCCACTAAACATTTACCTTACAGTTAGTAAAATCAGCAAGTTTATTTAGCATTCGGCTAGACAGTCGTCCGAGGATTTATTCATTATACAAAGTAAAAGGTTATTCGTTACTTTTATATAATGTTTAGCATTATAACATATACGATAAAGTGAACATTGCCAGAAGATGGGACACTGATGAAATGGCCGTGATAGTCGGCAAATTATCGCTCGTGAAAATGTTAACGTATAAGTTATAATCTTTCTTCGTCGGCTCCAGTCAGTTAATGTCAATTCTTCCTCTTAACTCTTTCCCCCCAAAATAACACGGACAGGGTTGGTAGATCTTTCATACGTATGTAAATCAATGCTTAGAGTGATATTTACACAAAGTCTAAATAAAATGAAAAATAGTACATTTCTAATCCAACCTTTGGTTTATAATTATGGAGTAACTTCTTTCCAGTTTCTTTCTACCAAAAAAAAAATAAATAAATAATAATTTTTTTAAATCAAAATTTATTCTGGCACAGCATGGGGAAATAATTCAGGAGTGAATGAGTCAAACTGCAAATGAAGGTAGGCTCCACCTAACTGATAACATGTTCTGACAACAATCCCACCAATCGTAGCCTGGCTTTGTTGATCAAAGTGACCGACTGATGAATCACATGCGTTCTTGAAGTCATACTTTCTAACCTGACACAATGTCAAGAGGCTACCTCAGTTTCAATCAATCAAGTGCCGCGCCGCGTGGCGTAGGCGATCATTTCTCTCCACAATTCCCTGTCTTTGTGACTTTCTTCCTAGCCACACTGACAGCCCATCCAGTAACTTCTCTCTGTGTCTTCCCCTGTTTCTTTTTCCCCCCAATTTTTCCAGTTGCCACAATGTATTCCAATTTTCCTATTCTCAGAAAATGTCCTACAAATCTCGCTTGTCTGCCTCTGATCTTTGCTGTAATTTGCCTTTTAAATCCAGCCTCTCTTAAGACTTCTTCGTTGATTTTTCTTTTCCATGATATCTTCAACATCCTTCTTATAAACCACATTTCCATGGCCTCCATTTCTCGCTGTACTCTCTTATTCATGGACCATGCTTCACATCCATAAAACAAAACTGGCTCGATGTAACATTTAAGTACTGGATGGATCTGTTGCACAAGATGTTTCTCATTTTCTGGAATGCTGACTTGGCCTGAGCACGTCTGTTTTTTATTTCATTGTGACATTTCCCATCAACTGTTATAATTATTCCTAAGTACTTGAATCTATCAATTTGTTTCAGTTCTGTGCCATCGATGGTAATGCTACATTTTGGTGGTATTCTTTTCTTTGAGATGACCATCACTTCAGTCTTCTTTTTATTCAGGCTGAGACCTTTACTTTTACTTTCACGAACCACGACGTCCAGAAGAGCCTGTAGCTCCCCTTCACTTTTAGCAATCAGAACTGTGTCGTCTGCATATCTTAAGTTGTTAAGGTTGTACCCGCCAGTTGATATTCCTGGCCAGCTCTCTATATTTCTCATTATGTTTTCGTTGTACAAGGAGAAGAGTTCAAGAGATAGAACACATCCTTGTCTTACTCCCAATTTTATGTCTTGGAATGCTCCTATTTGGTCATTAACCTTCATTGCTGCTGATTGTTGCCAGTATATGTTTTTGATGAGTTTCACTTCAAGTTATGACCTATAAAGCTCACATTCATTTCAAAATACTTATACCGCATGCAATTAACACAGTGGTTCTTAATCTGGGGTTCAGTGGTTCTTAATCTGGGATCCACGATGAGAGTAGTGTCCAGTCTGAACCCAAAATTCATCAGAGGACCTTTGGTACACTGTACATCTGTTGGTCAGTGACCTCGTTTTTTTTTCATTTCCGGCAATGTTACAACTGTAGTAATAATTGTAGCATACGCAGGAATACAAAATATAAAGGTATTTCCGTAATCTGAAAATTATAATCATTCTGTGCCATATCTGCAGTGGAGATATCTGTTTCGTTTTAGCATAAGTTCTCGCATTCTGTAGCGCCAGCGAGAATGCTTTTTTGATCTCATGGCGGTATTTTGTTTCGATTCGTCGGTATTTTCAATATATGGTTCTTAGACAAATAACCCCCCTAGCTCGTGTACTTGCTCTGTCCATCTGCCCTTCTGTCCATCTGTAGCCAAGCTATCTATTACTGCTCACACTGCCCCATGTTTAACCCTGTACTGTGTGATTGACGAGGTACTTAACCAGATCGCTCTCTCGAGTACGCTCTCCACTTCCAAATCTCAACTTTCGTTGTCCACAGACCGGCTTGTTATTTAGGAAACATTGTCCGGGAAGTTGACCATCTTTTTTTTTTCCGTAATGTAAGAAATTGTTTTCATTCTGGAGAGATCTGTCTGGTGTGAGGATTTCCCTGATTTAAGGGGGGCCTTGAGGGCTTCTCTGTTTTAAGGGGGTCTAGGTTTCCCTGATTTAAGGGGGCCTTGAGGGCTTCTCTGTTTTAAGGGGGTTTAGGTTTCCCTGATTTAAGGGGGCCTTGAGGGCTTCTCTGCTTTAAGGGGGCCTGGGTTTCCCTGATTTAAGGGGGCCTTGAGGGCTTCTCTGTTTTAAGGGGGCCTTGAGGGTTCCTCTACTGTGGGGGGGGATGGGATAGATTCCCTTGGTTAAAGAAGGCCTGGGGAGATTCCTCTGTTTCAGGGGGGCCTGGAGGGTTTCCCTGGTTTAAGGGGGCCGAAATGGTTTACTTTATTGTAAGGAGCCTTGAGGATTTCCCTGTAATAAAGGGGCCAGGATAGCTTCCTCGTGTGTAAGGAGGCCTGGAGGACTTTCCCTATTGTAAGGAGGCCTGGAGGAATTTCCCTATTGTAAGGAGGCCTGGAGGACTTTCCCTATTGTAAGGAGGCCTGGAGGACTTTCCCTATTGTAAGGAGGCCTGGAGAGATTTCCTGGTTTTATGGGGGCCTGGAGGGATTTCTCTGTTGTAAGGGGACCCGGGGATTTTCCTGGTTTTATGAGGGCCTGGAGGGATTTCTCTGTTGTAAGGGGACCCGGGGATTTTCCTGGTTTAAAAGGGCCTTGAGGGCTTCTCTGTTGTAAGGGGGTCTGGTGAGATTCCCCTGTTTTAAGGAGGCCCGGAGAGATTTCCCTGTTGTATGTGGGCCTAGAAAGATTCTCCTGTTGTAAGGGGGCCTAAAGAGATTCTTCTGTTGTAAGGGGGCCTGTGTTGGATGAATACAGAATGGAGTATGGTAAATGGGGTGGAGGTGAGGAGAGAAAAACTAGTTTTTAAAAAATTCGCCGAGTGGCCCCTGGATACCTTTTTTTTTCCTTTGAGATTTCCGAATGTTTTTTTTTTCAATGTTAAGTTTTGTTCTTACAGAGATACAATGTTGAGATAGTTCGTGTGTATGTCTGCGTGCGTGCGTACACGCGTGCTGTGTTATCGCGTACGTGTGTTCGCGCGAGTGGAATCACGCTGTAAGTGCATGAAGAGAAAATACCGTATGGCCTAAAAGTTCGCCCTGTAAACACGGGACTACACCCCATCTCACGGGACAAAAGGAAGAAGACAAAAACTCGGTGACTTGTTGATACACGATTTAAGCGCTCGTACAAAAACTGTGGTATGAACAGTCAGCAGAATTTCATATAAGCCTCTCTTCTCTGACCTTGTATTCCCCTTTCTCTCAACTACATCTGCCCACGTTTGCTTTATACGCAATTTTCTTAACCCGCTATTATATACAATAATAATCCAATACGTCACGAATTGTTTCGTTAAATTTCCATTCCGTAAATTACACCAATTTCCGGAATTATGATTCGGTTATCAAGTCGGTTCCGTTTATGTCGACAACAACAGATTGTGACGGAATTCTGTAAATCTAAGTTTAGTTTGGTGATATTTTTCTTATTGTTATTTCGTTAGGGCCACTTTTTCGAACTACATTTATATTGCTGAATACCATCTTACATGCAATACTGGAATGTTATTAGCTTTTAAATGTTTGTATTCAACAGACGTCACATGAGACCCTGGATTTTGCAGGATTACGTTAGCGGGCCCAGAAATCAAAACCTTCCGAGTCATAGAACAGATCACTCGGACGTGTAATCTGCCCTTGCAAAGACTCTGCTATGGCTCAGTAGCCAAGCTGACTGCTCTGTTGTGGCGCTGGGGAAGGAGTTATTAAACTAGAGCCGGCTTTTATTCACCTCCCTCGCGGTGATCCTTGTAATGGGCTGTTGTGTGTGTTTTTTTTGTCAACCTGGTTGGGAATCGAAATGGGTGCACGTGAGGGCAGAGTCTGGGAAGAAACGTATTTCTCAGAACGTCCTGCGTGCTCGTTTCCCACGTTGTTGCTCTACAGGGTTAAGTCCAGTCAGAGGCGCTCCAGTCAAAGCAAAAGGAAAAGACATTAATAAAGACCCCCCCCCCAATCGTCATTTAGATCAGTGATTACCAACCGATGTGTCGCAGAGGATCTGCAGGTCCGCCTCCTTTGCTGATGGGTTACAGTGACCTAGACCGTCAGTTTTTTTTGTGGTGGGGGGGGGGGGGTTGTTGGGGAAGATTGCCAGTCGCTGCTCTAACTGCCCGACCAGGCGAAAAAAAGTAAACTAATAACGGGCCGCCATGTTTCATGGGAAGAGAACAGAGCTCAGACTCTACCTGCGCTAAAAACCATTGTCTGTACGCCTTTATGCCTGCGCTAAAAACCATTGTCTGTAAGCCTCTATGCCTGGGCTAAAAACCATTGTCTGTACGCCTCTATGCCTGCGCTAAAAACCATTGTCTGTACGACTCTATGCCTGCGCTAAAAACCATTGTCTGTACGACTCTATGTCTGGGCTAAAAACCATTGTCTGTACGACTCTATGCCTGGGCTAAAAACCATTGTCTGTACGACTCTATGCCTGCGCTACAAAGCATTGTCTGTACGACTCTATGCCTGCGCTACAAACCATTGTCTGTAGGACTCCATGTCTACGCTTCAAGACTACCATGCAGACAAGAACGTGTTTGCAGATTCACTGAGGTTTGAAAAAAAAATTGTGAATCCTCTTTTTTTTTAAAAGTAGTATTTTTTACTGAGATACTCGCCATCACAATGTGGTTAATTTTGTCTGCTTTCTCCACCATTGTTTTAACTGGTGCCAGTTTAGCTTCAGGGTTGGCAACCCCTTATCGCCCTCAGTAGAAGCTCATCACGTGGTGATGTTTGTCTTGGACACGACACGTCAGACCCTCGCCAACCAACTAATCTCCTTCAACGACATCTCAGACTTCGATCAACCATTGGGTGACTACTTGAAGCAGGCGTCTGGCGGTCGTGATTAAACAATTTCGCCTCTTTTATTTTCATCATTCACAAACAGAGCCACATAAATCAGCCACGTCTCACAATAAAGTGTCACCGGCAGCGTCGAGATGTGCTGGGGCACTTAAGTTGCATGACACCAGCGTGAAGTGCCACTAGTGCAGTTTAGAATTAAGAACAGGAGAATTGTTACACGTGCACACAGTCTGCTCTACACATCTTCCTCCCACTTCTTGAAAGAAGCACAAATAAACTTCCTCCACCCAGACTTGTTCTGAGCCAGACATCTGCACCCACTTCCTATTTTTATATTTAAAACAAAAAGCTCTCTAAGATTCTGTCTTTTACTTTCCATGGTGAGAGAAAGGTGGGTACCTTTTCTTCTCCAAAAAACTGATTCATGTTCCAACATCCCTGGCTCTTTGAAATTGTAAACCATCCTTCTTTGCAGGTGATGCTGTGAGAATGACTGTGAATCACGGGCAGTGTGCTGGATTGAGAGTTAGATTACAGTGGCTTGCTCGAAGGCTCAGACAGGGATCAAGTTTCTCAGTGATCAAGCTTCTCAGTGATCAAGCTTCTTAGTGATCAAGTTTCTCAGTGATCAAGCTTCTCAGTGATCAAGTTTCTCAGTGATCTAGTTTCTCCATGCATCTAATCACTGAGGACGGAACCCTGGCAAGTCTCATGGCATCAGTTTGACACTAGGAGGGACACACGGAAGAAGTGGGACAGGGTCTTGGCCAGTTTTCATCTGCTGATTCTGATAAATATGTCAACACTCTGATACAGTCAACACTCTGATACAGTCATCTTTGCTGTCAGTATCTGAACCAGTCATGGTCACTGCAGATCACTGCCTCGTTCTTGCCCAAGCAAGCAGTAACTATGCTGTAACAACATGTGAGGCAAGTCAGCAAACATGACAACTTCTGCCACAGTGGTTCCCAGAATGGGATGTACTGCCCCATGGAGGAGACGATCGGGGGGATGGGGATGTGAATAACAAAGAGGCAGTGAGGGGAAGATCTAGGGGATGGGGATCGGAAGATCTAGGGGATGGGGATCGGAAGATTCAGGAAATGTGGAGAGGAAGATATGGGGACTGGAAAGGGAAGATCAGGAGGAGAGTGAGGGGAATATCCAAGGGACATGAGATCCAGGGGACAGTGAAGGGGAAGATCCAGGGATAGGGAAGGGAATATCCAAAGGATAGTGAGGGGAATTTCTAGGGAATGATGAGGGGAATAACTAGGGGAGGTGATGAGGGCAGAAAGATCCAGGGTTCATGGAGATTCAGGGAATGGTGAAGGGAAGATCCTGGGGATGGGAAGATCCAGGGGACAGAGGAGAGGATTTTAGGACAGGGGAAGATCTGTGTGACAATGAGGGGAAGATCCAGAGGATGTGAAGATCCATGATGCAATGAGGGGGAAGATCTAGAGAAAGTGAAGATCCAGAAGATTTTAGGGGATAGATCCAAAGAAAGGTGAGGGCAAGCTCTAGGGGGATACTGATGGGAAGATCCAGGAACTGGAAGGAGAGGATCCTAGGACAGGGGATGGGGAGGGGAAGATTCAGGAACAGGAAGGAGAGGATCCTAGGACAGGGGATGGGGAGGGGAAGATTCAGGAACAGGAAGGAGAGGATCCTAGGACAGGGGATGGGGAGGGGAAGATTCAGGAACAGGAAGGAGAGGATACTAGGACAGGGGATGGGGAGGGGAAGATTCAGGAACAGGAAGGAGAGGATACTAGGACAGGGGATGGTGAGGGGAAGATTCAGGAACAGTAATGGAGAAGGGAACACAGACACAAATGCTTTTTTTTTTCAAAATATCAACAAAATAATCCAGTACACCTCACTGGAGGACACACATATTGATCCGACTGCCAGATCTAATTAACTGACCCGAGGTCATAGCTTATTAAATGTAACCCACTTTGCTGAACTCAATCTGATCTTAAGCAAGATCTATATCTGACCTAATTCTTGCCGACCCCAGCCAGGATAGATTTATTCACTGATCATCTAATTAATCAAACATAATTTGTTGTCCTAATTTGGTTGCACATCTAAAAAAAACTGGCCCTAAAGGGGAGGGAATACATAGCACTTCTAGTGAAAATAAAATAAATGGCGTAACAGAAAACTATTCGTAACAAAACAGACTCTATTTCTTGTTCTTGTGTTACAGACAAGATGCTGCTCACTGTAATCTGGTGTGACAGACAATTTCACAAGGTAATGTGATATCTGTAATGTGATATGTCACCATTTTCATTTCCTGAGCTGGCTAATTAAGTTTCTATTTCTGTTCTCGGAATATTTTTTAGGCTTATGAGCGCCTCGTCCCGAGGTGTGCAAAATTTCTCTTAGAACTCTAGTTTTTAAGCCATTTATTCATCCAATGAATGTCGTGCCAACAACACTTCCTTTTGTGTAGTCCCTGGTAATTCTAATCAGATCAGTTGCATTTCTATTATTGTGCCACTTAAACAACCTGGTCAGATTGTGTGTGTGTGTGTTGGGGTGCGGACTACTGGTCTCGAATTATGTTGTGATTTTTCTGTGTATGGATGTTGTGACAACCTGGTACAACATTCTTTCCAGTCACACTCAACAACTATCTCAGCTCCGCCCCGAGAACATACTGCCAGCCCCATTAATCAGCTGACCAGGTGAACTTTGATGCATGACACCAGCATCTTGCTTTTTTCAACCGAATCACTCGTCAAGGTTCAGTGATTCCAGATAGCATTACCCCACTGCTATAAAATAAGGTCAAATGACAAGAGTCTAACACTTGGATGTGATAGGCTGAAATATTTAAAAAGTCGAAGAGTTCAAAGGCTGAACAAATGGAAAACTTCAAAGACTGAAAAGATATGTGGAAAGGCACAGCTGCTCATGTCTATCAGCACAGCACTTGATGGTCATTTGGCGTTTCTTAAACAACAGTTCAGAAAACAATCAAATGACCTAATTCTTGCCGACCCCAGCCAGGATAGATTTATTCACTGATCATCTAATTAATCAAACATAATTTGTTGTCCTAATTTGGTTGCACATCTAAAAAAAAACTGGCCCTAAAGGGGAGGGAATACATAGCACTTCTAGTGAAAATAAAATAAATGGCGTAACAGAAAACTATTCGTAACAAAACAAGACTCTATTTCTTGTTCTTGTGTTACAGACAAGATGCTGCTCACTGTAATCTGGTGTGACAGACAATTTCACAAGGTAATGTGATATCTGTAATGTGATATGTCACCATTTTCATTTCCTGAGCTGGCTAATTAAGTTTCTATTTCTGTTCTCGGAATATTTTTTAGGCTTATGAGCGCCTCGTCCCGAGGTGTGCAAAATTTCTCTTAGAACTCTAGTTTTTAAGCCATTTATTCATCCAATGAATGTCGTGCCAACAACACTTCCTTTTGTGTAGTCCCTGGTAATTTTAATCAGATCAGTTGCATTTCTATTATTGTGCCACTTAAACAACCTGGTCAGATTGTGTGTGTGTGTTGGGGTGCAGACTACTGGTCTCGAATTATGTTGTGATTTTTCTGTGTATGGATGTTGTGACAACCTGGTACAACATTCTTTCCAGTCACACTCAACAACTATCTCAGCTCCTCCCCGAGAACATACTGCCAGCCCCATTAATCAGCTGACCAGGTGAACTTTGATGCATGACACCAGCATCTTGCTTTTTTCAACCGAATCACTCGTCAAGGTTCAGTGATTCCAGATAGCATTACCCCACTGCTATAAAATAAGGTCAAATGACAAGAGTCTAACACTTGGATGTGATAGGCTGAAATATTTAAAAAGTTGATGAGTTCAAAGGCTGAACAAATGGAAAACTTCAAAGACTGAAAAGATATGTGGAAAGACACAGCTGCTCATGTCTATCAGCACAGCACTTGATGGTCATTTGGCGTTTCTTAAACAACAGTTCAGAAAACAATCAAATGACATAATTCTTTCAAACCTTACACTATATAGAAGTCATTGTCAAACAAGATATTCTTCAGTGCCTTATGCCATGATAACATGGCCCTAAAATGTGATCATGAAAGTCAAATCCGCAGGGCTTCTGACAATGCACAGACCTGGCTTATACAAACAAAAAACTAACAGTTTTTTTCAAGAGTGAACTCTGTTATTTATCAATACAAAACCAACTTGAAACTTAACTTACAGCTTCAGGTGCAAAGGAAATACAAGTAACCTGAGAGCAATCAAATCATGTGATGTCCACACACCAAGTATTATTTTCCACCACTTCTCTGGTTTCGCTGTGATGAAATTTTGTGATCGCATCATGAGCTGTCAAGACTGAACCCAGCTATCGATCTTTCTCAGTCCTGTATTAATAACTGCAGCACTTTTCCATCTCCTTATGTTACAAACGAAAATAACAGCCACTGTGTCTTGCTGTTCAAAGAATAATATAACAAACAACCTTGAGATTTTTTCCCTGCCATTTTTTGTGCTGTTGTTATGATTCATTATCATCTGAACAGTCTTTCTTTCTTCTCTCATGGTCAACATCATCATCATCCTCATCCTCAAAAATGGCAGCAGTTAAAGACTTGAGGTCTGCTAAGACAAGATGGACAGGTTCTGAAATAGAAATAAAAAAACAGAATGACAGCCACGAATGAGTTTCACAAGAAGAAAATGGAAATATCAATCCTACATAATGATAATGCTTTTTTCTCTTCCATTCTCAAAGCAGGTAGATGTTTGTTGTTTCTAGAACTTGTGCATTATTTTGCTGGCCGTCTTGTTTTGATGCTTGATATTATCAATATTAAACTGAATTACAGAAACAAAGTAACATTTGTTTTATAAACTTTAGTCTCTCTGAGCTTGTGTCTCCTGTCTCTCTGAGCTTGTGCCTCCTGTCTCTCTGAGCTTGTGTCTCCTGTCTCTCTGAGTTTGTGTCTCCTGTCTCTCTGAGCTTGTGTCTCCTGTCTCTCTGAGCCTGTGTCTCCTGTCTCTCTGAACTTGTGTCTCCTGTCTCTCTGAGCTTGTGTCTCCTGTCTCTCTGAGCTTGTGTCTCCTGTCTCTCTGAGCTTGTGCCTCCTGTCTCTCTGAGCTTGTGTCTCCTGTCTTTCAGGTTTCACCCTCGTTTCCTCTTCAGATGATACTGCACTCACCATTCAGCACAATCTTTTGCCAACTCTTTTCTTTGCTGATGGGAAAAAAAACATCTCTTACTCCTACCAGGTGATCCTGTCTGCTGTAGCCTGCATGAGGGTCAGCTAATCATAGCCAGCCAAGACCCTGCCACACATCCCTGCTGGTGCCCTCACTGACAAGTCTTGCCAGGCTAACAGGGCAAGGATCACTGTAGTCCCCATGGCAGTGGAGTCTGCTAAAGAAGCATTTTACCTCCCTGCTTGTTGGCTACTCCCAAGGTCTGCAAAAACAGCACCTGCAACCCACTCTCTATCTGACACGATGTGTATGCCTCAATATTTCACTGCATTGGTTGTGAAGATACAACAACAGCAGCAACAACAACACTAACAATAACAATAATTATGATTCATGATTAGTGCACATAGTTTATGGTGGATATTTTTCTACTGCAGCCCATTCCTAAAAAAAAAAAAAGCAACCAAAAAATGGTACAATATTCTGAATCAAAAGTGCCCCCTCTCTTCCGTTATTTTACTACAAAACACTTTGGTGCGTGCAAAACCAAAATATAAATTTATACAAAACCACTGCAGTAAAGATGTGATAGTGACAAATTAAAAAGGGTACGAATGGCTTCATTTATCAATGGAACACACAGTGTGTCATTTCAGTTTACACCTTATTTGTATTCACTATACACCACACACATTAATTTAGACTTTCTCTTCTTTCCTACTTCTTCATCTCGTGTTTCTTGTACAAATAAAGGGAAGGCTGGAACGTTACAACCGTGTGCTTGGTTAATGAATAAAACAGTTTCTAACTTTCTCAAAATGGCCAAATTATTTGGAGAATGCTTACATGATGAGGCAAAAAGAAAGTATTTCATTGTTATTTGTTTTAGAACAGGCAGTATTTCATCCAACAATAACTATCGCTGAAATCACAGAGATTTATCACCAGCAACTATCTTTAACCTTGTCAACCGGGAGACTGCTTCTCATCTAAATAAGTATCAGTTGCAGAAACCACCAAGGAGTTAACTGCTGGTGACCATCTTTGACCTTCTAAACATGGAGACTGCATTTCAAAACAAACCACAAAATGCAATAACTCCGCTTTTTACGAAAATTTGTGTTTAACTCTTCCCGAGCGCTTCTGGTTTCTCATGTGGTGCCTTTAGTCGCTGTAGTGACATTTGGTTTGTTTTATTAAAAAAAAACAAGTGTAATGTTTAGACTGTAAACATTTAGTATGCATGCCCCGTGACCTTTTTCAAAATGGTCGAAGAGTGCTTAGTTACGAGGGAGAAAATTGAAGTTTTGTGCGAGAAATTTCAATTTTTGGTAATGTAGATAGGGGTAGATACAGGTATGGACATGCCCTGTGACCAGACCACTGTTCTTGAATGTATCCCAAGTAGATCTAGACATATTAGACAACTGGAGAAGTAGTTAGAAGGTTATTTCAGATATTATTTTAGCGATAATGCAACATAGAATCACAATAAATCAACAGGTAGATCTATGCATCTCAGATGGTACATAATGTACCTCTAGACCTATCCGATGGTAAGTTGGACACAATCATTGTCTAAAAACATCACATTACTTCTTTTTTCTTAAAAAAAGAACTCTGCATTTATGAAATCTTCATACATATTTAGTTATTTTGAAACATAATAAGTACATTTTTCACACGGAAAAACTGTTTCATTCACATTTTACTAATATGCCCCTATACATATCAAGACCCGCGCTTTTAATCCGGCACCCGACTGAACATCTGCGTTTCTTCCTGAGGCACGTGAAGAGTTAAAGAGTTAAGATATTCCTTTCATCAAGATCCTTCAATATCAAACATCAGGAAAAATATATCAGGAAATATATATCAGGAAAAAATATACCTCTATGAAATCTTGTGTCTGCAGATGTAGTCCTATCTTTTGCATCAGCACCGTTGTCTCCTTGCTGAAATCCCCTATTCAGCTGATCTACATTGGTACCTGTGTCTTCTATGTTCACCTTGCTGTTGTTGGTGCTGTGCTGGAGGACACTGCTGGTGCTGTCATGGTGGTCTGATAATATAACGGGCTCACCTCTCTCCGACTTCAGCCTGTTGAGCAGTCCCTCTTGTTTCAGTGTGGCCTGACAAGAAAATATGGCTGTAATAAGAAACATATGCAGAATCCCCAACACCAAAGATAATCCTAACATATGGCTGGGATAAAGAAACATGAATGGATGAAGGGCAAATGTGGGACTCTGATAAACATTTATTACGTGAAACTCACGCTCTGGGAGATAACTCTGGTTGACTGATGTCATGGTTATCACATCCCAAGGACTAGAACAGACCAAATATTTATCCTACCTCTTTGTTTATCCCTCACAGTAATGAGCTCTTGCATTTCTTCAGCCAGATTAACTGGGTAAGAGTCTGATATGAGCCTCCAGCTAGTGGAGTCTGCTAAGAAGCTTTTTGATTTTCAAGCAAGTCATCACAATCTACCCACAATTCAAAGCGAAGCAAGTGCTTCAACATCATCCAGCACAGACCACAAAGAGTAAAAAGTTCACATCTCCATCAGAACAGTGATTAAAAAAAAAAAAACAACAGTTTACATTTCCAAGAGAACGGTGATAAAAAAAACAAAACAGTAAGACCTCCAGGAGAGCTGTGCTCAAAGAGTAACAGTTCACACCTCCAGAAGAACTATGCTCAAAAAGTAACAGTTCACAACTTCAGAAGAGTTGTGCTCAAAAAGTAACAGTTCACATCTTCAGGAGAGTTGTGCTCAAAAAGTAACAGTTCACATCTTCAGGATGATCAACGAACAGAAGAAGAAGGATGAGAAGTTTTTCAATATTTTTCTGTATAATTTCTCCCCCAGCCCTCCAATCTTCCTTAACCATTATATAAGTTTTCATTTTGCTTCAAATTCAAGAATTTATCCTTTTTTTTCTCTCTCTACAGTTCTTATTCCTTGAGTCATTTAATGATAAGAAGGTGATGTAATATCAAATGAAATTCTGTAATGTGTCTTTACTTTTAATTTTTAAAATGGGTGGGGGGGGGGAGGGAGGTTTTTTTTTAATTACTAGGGAATGAAATATGATGGTGGTGGTGTCCCTTTGTCTTTCATCAGTTTGTGTAGTTTTCTCTTCTAACCTATGCTCTAAAAGACTAATCCACAAGGTAGCAGGAAGCACTTACTGGATACCACCATATGAGTCTCAGTGATCTTCAAAAGTTTCCGTTATTTTCCACCACTGGGATTTCATTCCTCCTCTTGCTTTCTTCCCCACTATGCTGCCCTATACTACAGTCAAGAGTGAAAGGAAGCTTCTCTTGCTACTTAATATAATCATCAAGGAAAGTGAGGAAAATGGGACTCAGTCTTAACATAAAGAAGACAGCTGTGATGGTCAACTCAAAAACCAAGACCCTTCCCCCTCTCCCCACCCCCATACAAGCAAAAGGCACAAAATGAAACCAAGTTGACAGTTTCAAGTACTCAGGCACCTTGCTAACACCTGACGGAAGGTGTATCACAGAAGTAGAAAGCAGAACTGCACAAGCCAAGACCTTCTTTAAAAAACTGAAATCCGTACTTTGCAATAAGTCACTGTCTATGAGAGTCAGGAAGAGAGTGCTACAGAGTTACACTGAACCAATCTTGTTCTACGGGTGCAAAGCTTGGACACATCAGTAAAAAGATATGAAGAAGACTGGAATCAGCTGGAATGTGGTTATTAATCCTGAAGGTACCATGGACAGTGAGAAAATCAAATGAGGAAGTTCTGAAAAAGAGGCAGAAGAAACAAGGAAAACTATAACAAAGATCAGAAAATGACACTCCAAATTTGTGGGGAGCATGTTTGTGGGAGAGGAGGGATAAGGAACCTAATGGCATACAGGGAAGATTGAAGGTAGAAGAGGCAAAGGTAGACAAAAAGAAAAGGTGTTTGACAGTTTGTCATCCTGGCACGGGAAATACTCACTGACAAACCTGTTGAGATGCACAAGGGATCAAGGGGGTTATGGAAGGACATGGTAACCTATGCCTGTTGGCAGAGACATTGAGAGAGAGAGAGAGAGATACTACCCTAAGCATTTCAATATCCCCCCATATATCCCTGACAAGGTTTCATTGTTCCCCATATACCACAAAAAGAATTCAATGTTTCACTGTTCCCCATATACCACAAAAAGAATTCAATGTTCCCCCATATACCACTGTCAAGTACGTTCCCCATATGCCACAAAAAGAATTCAATGTTCCCCCATATACCACTGTCAAGTACGTTCCCCATATGCCACAAAAAGAATTCAATGTTCCCCCATATACCACTGTCAAGTACGTTCCCCATATGCCACAAAAAGAATTCAATGTTCCCCCATATACCACTGTCAAGTACGTTCCCCATATGCCACAAAAAGAATTCAATGTTCCCCCATATACCACTGTCAAGTACGTTCCCCATATGCCACAAAAAGAATTCAATGTTCCCCCATATACCACTGTCAAGTACGTTCCCCATATGCCACAAAAAGAATTCAATGTTCCCCCATATACCACTGTCAAGTACATTCCCCATATGCCACAAAAAGAATTCAATGTTCCCCCATATACCACTAAAAGGATTCAATGTTTCCCCATATACCACTGTCTAGTATGTTCCTCATATACCACCAAAAAACAATTCAATATTCCCCAGTATACCACTATCAGAGTTTCAGTGCTCTCACCTTGCAAGCATATACCACCATTTGAGTTTCAATGTTCCTCTCTCATATGTCATTACCATTAGTGTTCCCTCAAAATACCATCAATGTTCCCCTAATATATAATCATTTGCCCATAACACAGCATTTTCATCAATGTTCTCCAGCAATTTATCACTACCATCAAAGTTTCCCCAACATACAATCATTATCATCAATGTTCCCCCCCCCCCCCAAACCTAGATCATTATCACTGGTGTTCCAATTTACCATCAATGTTCCTTGAACTTACCATCATTAGATTTCTCTCTCTCTCAACACTCATCAAACGGTTCTGAAGCTGTTTAATCTGACGAGAAAGATGCTCCTCTGTGGTCTGCAGGAGATCTTGCTCCTGCTGCAGTCTCCTCTTGTGACTGTGCTCCATCTGCCGCAGAGACACAACTGGGAAATGTGGTCAAAATTAATCTACATGTTAATGAGCGGCGTGAAACAATATGCAGATGAGATAAAGAATCTGTAAGTTAATGAGCAGCACAAAACAATACACAGATAAGAGAAATATTACTGTACTTTTTAGCGAGTGACATGAAACAATACACAGATAAAATACATTTTAATCTGCATGTTAATCAGGACCTGGGAAGAATTATTTTGGACCAACTGATGCTGTTTGATGAGTGTTGAGAGTGAGGGAGGGAGAGAGAGAGAGAGAGAGAGAGAGAGAGATGTAATGATGGTAAGTTCAAGGAACACTGATGGTAAGCTGGGGTGGTGGGGATCACTAAAGACGCACTTCAAAGTGCAGTGCCAACTGGAAGATCATGGGTTCAACCCTGGGACAAAAAAAAGCAACAACTCACAAGACCTCTGGGAATCATGACCAGAGGGGTCCACCCATGTTAGAGTGTCAGGAGTTTAATAGGGCCGAAACACTTGTCTGGGGGGGGGGGGGAATACTTCCTCTGATGATCTGAAGGAGTTGTGTTGTTGTTCCGCTCTCTACGGTAGAGTTTCCTGCATATATGCCAAAGTCAACTCAGCCTCCAAAAAAAAAAAAGTAGTATCTGGGGTTTTCCTAGGAAAACAAAGGCAGCAAGGACATGTGCTAGCATTCCCATCTCAAGTACTGCAGCAGCCTAGAAATTTGAAGGCGCTAACATTTCACAACCCTACTGCATGCAAATGTCACAGGACATTCGTTCATTCATTTGCATGTCCCTTGCAGAACTTTGCCTCCCTAACAGCTCTCCTGTAGGCCTCTCGGTTGTGAGCAGATGGCCTGCTGCTGATGCATCCATTTGCAGATCCTCAATGATGTCTTGCAGCCATCTTCACCTTGGTCTTCCTCTCATTCTTTTTCCCATTATATACCCTTCCAAGACAGTTTTCTCTAGATTACCATGATGTTTAATGTGTTCAAAATATTTAAATTTTCTCTCTTTAATCCTCTTTACTAACCAGCCTTCTCCATTATTAAGTTCTTGTAGTATGGATATATTTGTTTCTTTTTTGTGTCCATGATATTTGAAGGACTCTTCTGTAGCATTTACATTCAAAGGCATTTATGTGTTTCTCAGCTGTTTTGTTAAGTGTCCAGGTCTCACAGGCATATGTTGCAATGGGAAAGATTCATGCCCTTAAAAATCTTATTTTTGTAGTTCTGTCTGTTCCTCTCCACAGATTATTTAGTTGTTTTACTTTCTGAAGAGCGACAGATTTCCTCCTTTTAATTTCCCTCATTGTATCTCCATTTTTAGTTAGCAGTGATTCAAGATATTCAAAACTCTCCACTTCTTTCAGTTTTTCCTCATTGATACATATACCACCATTTGAGTTTCAATGTTCCTCTCTCATATGTCATTACCATTAGTGTTCCCTCAAAATACCATCAATGTTCCCCTAATATATAATCATTTGCCCATAACACAGCATTTTCATCAATGTTCTCCAGCAATTTATCACTACCATCAAAGTTTCCCCAACATACAATCATTATCATCAATGTTCCCCCCCCCCCCCAACCTAGATCATTATCACTGGTGTTCCAATTTACCATCAATGTTCCTTGAACTTACCATCATTAGATTTCTCTCTCTCTCAACACTCATCAAACGGTTCTGAAGCTGTTTAATCTGACGAGAAAGATGCTCCTCTGTGGTCTGCAGGAGATCTTGCTCCTGCTGCAGTCTCCTCTTGTGACTGTGCTCCATCTGCCGCAGAGACACAACTGGGAAATGTGGTCAAAATTAATCTACATGTTAATGAGCGGCGTGAAACAATATGCAGATGAGATAAAGAATCTGTAAGTTAATGAGCAGCACAAAACAATACACAGATAAGAGAAATATTACTGTACTTTTTAGCGAGTGACATGAAACAATACACAGATAAAATACATTTTAATCTGCATGTTAATCAGGACCTGGGAAGAATTATTTTGGACCAACTGATGCTGTTTGATGAGTGTTGAGAGTGAGGGAGGGAGAGAGAGAGAGAGAGAGAGAGAGAGATGTAATGATGGTAAGTTCAAGGAACACTGATGGTAAGCTGGGGTGGTGGGGATCACTAAAGACGCACTTCAAAGTGCAGTGCCAACTGGAAGATCATGGGTTCAACCCTGGGACAAAAAAAAGCAACAACTCACAAGACCTCTGGGAATCATGACCCAGAGGGGTCCACCCATGTTAGAGTGTCAGGAGTTTAATAGGGCCGAAACACTTGTCTGGGGGGGGGGGGGAATACTTCCTCTGATGATCTGAAGGAGTTGTGTTGTTGTTCCGCTCTCTACGGTAGAGTTTCCTGCATATATGCCAAAGTCAACTCAGCCTCCAAAAAAAAAAAAGTAGTATCTGGGGTTTTCCTAGGAAAACAAAGGCAGCAAGGACATGTGCTAGCATTCCCATCTCAAGTACTGCAGCAGCCTAGAAATTTGAAGGCGCTAACATTTCACAACCCTACTGCATGCAAATGTCACAGGACATTCGTTCATTCATTTGCATGTCCCTTGCAGAACTTTGCCTCCCTAACAGCTCTCCTGTAGGCCTCTCGGTTGTGAGCAGATGGCCTGCTGCTGATGCATCCATTTGCAGATCCTCAATGATGTCTTGCAGCCATCTTCACCTTGGTCTTCCTCTCATTCTTTTTCCCATTATATACCCTTCCAAGACAGTTTTCTCTAGATTACCATGATGTTTAATGTGTTCAAAATATTTAAATTTTCTCTCTTTAATCCTCTTTACTAACCAGCCTTCTCCATTATTAAGTTCTTGTAGTATGGATATATTTGTTTCTTTTTTGTGTCCATGATATTTGAAGGACTCTTCTGTAGCATTTACATTCAAAGGCATTTATGTGTTTCTCAGCTGTTTTGTTAAGTGTCCAGGTCTCACAGGCATATGTTGCAATGGGAAAGATTCATGCCCTTAAAAATCTTATTTTTGTAGTTCTGTCTGTTCCTCTCCACAGATTATTTAGTTGTTTTACTTTCTGAAGAGCGACAGATTTCCTCCTTTTAATTTCCCTCATTGTATCTCCATTTTTAGTTAGCAGTGATTCAAGATATTCAAAACTCTCCACTTCTTTCAGTTTTTCCTCATTGATACATATATCAGCTGCCTTGTTTGTTTTGTCAGTTGTCATCAATTTAGTTTTCTTTGCATTAAGATAGAGGTGACCAAAAAAAACAAAACATGACATATGTCCTAAAATTTTATGAGCTCTCTCTTGGGTGTACAATTTCTGCAAATCTCTTCTCGGCATTTGTCTGTTGAGTTCTGAAAGACTCACCGTTTAACCATAAGCTGTGAACGTAATGACATCATGGATTATTAACTCTTTTAACTCAAGAATTAATTATTATGCTCCGCCAAAACAATACACAGATAAGAGAAATATTACTGTACTTTTTAGCGAGTGACATGAAACAATACACAGATAAAATACATTTTAATCTGCACGTTAATCAGGACCTGGGAAGAATTATTTTGGACCAACTGATGCTGTTTGATGAGTGTTGAGAGTGAGGGAGGGAGAGAGAGACAGAGAGAGAGAGAGAGAGAGAGATGTAATGATGGTAAGTTCAAGGAACACTGATGGTAAGCTGGGGTGGTGGGGATCACTAAAGACGCACTTCAAAGTGCAGTGCCAACTGGAAGATCATGGGTTCAACCCTGGGACAAAAAAAAGCAACAATTCACAAGACCTCTGGGAATCATGACCCAGAGGGGTCCACCCATGTTAGAGTGTCAGGAGTTTAATAGGGCCGAAACACTTGTCTGGGGGGGGGGGGAATACTTCCTCTGATGATCTGAAGGAGTTGTGTTGTTGTTCCGCTCTCTACAGTAGAGTTTCCTGCATATATGCCAAGGTCAACTCAGCCTCCAAAAAAAAAAAAGTAGTATCTGGGGTTTTCCTAGGAAAACAAAGGCAGCAAGGACATGTGCTAGCATTCCCATCTCAAGTACTGCAGCAGCCTAGAAATTTGAAGGCGCTAACATTTCACAACCCTACTGCATGCAAATGTCACAGGACATTCGTTCATTCATTTGCATGTCCCTTGCAGAACTTTGCCTCCCTAACAGCTCTCCTGTAGGCCTCTCGGTTGTGAGCAGATGGCCTGCTGCTGATGCATCCATTTGCAGATCCTCAATGATGTCTTGCAGCCATCTTCACCTTGGTCTTCCTCTCATTCTTTTTCCCATTATATACCCTTCCAAGACAGTTTTCTCTAGATTACCATGATGTTTAATGTGTTCAAAATATTTAAATTTTCTCTCTTTAATCCTCTTTACTAACCAGCCTTCTCCATTATTAAGTTCTTGTAGTATGGATATATTTGTTTCTTTTTTGTGTCCATGATATTTGAAGGACTCTTCTGTAGCATTTACATTCAAAGGCATTTATGTCTCAGCTGTTTTGTTAAGTGTCCAGGTCTCACAGGCATATGTTGCAATGGGAAAGATTCATGCCCTTAAAAATCTTATTTTTGTAGTTCTGTCTGTTCCTCTCCACAGATTATTTAGTTGTTTTACTTTCTGAAGAGCGACAGATTTCCTCCTTTTAATTTCCCTCATTGTATCTCCATTTTTAGTTAGCAGTGATTCAAGATATTCAAAACTCTCCACTTCTTTCAGTTTTTCCTCATTGATACATATATCAGCTGCCTTGTTTGTTTTGTCAGTTGTCATCAATTTAGTTTTCTTTGCATTAAGATAGAGGTGACCAAAAAAAAACAAAACATGACATATGTCCTAAAATTTTATGAGCTCTCTCTTAGGTGTACAATTTCTGCAAATCTCTTCTCGGCATTTGTCTGTTGAGTTCTGAAAGACTCACCGTTTAACCATAAGCTGTGAACGTAATGACATCATGGATTATTAACTCTTTTAACTCAAGAATTAATTATTATGCTCCGCCAGAAGAAAATTTGGTGAGAAATTTTGGTAGAAAGAAACTGGAATGAAGTTACTGTGTAAATTTAAAAAATCAGGCTTGCGTTAGAAATACGCTGCTTTTCATTTTACTTAGACCATGGCTGAATATTGATCTCAGCATTGACTGACACAGATGTGCAGGATCTACCAACCTTACAAGTGGCGTTTTGGAATGAAAGAGTTAACAATAGATTCTGAATGTCATTCTGAAAGTCTGCTGGTCTGTACCAAAGACTAATAGAAAGATTCTTGTACTTGTATGAACTCTCTGTAACTGTGAGCTGTTGTTCTTTGCAGCTGATGCTATACAGGTGTTGAGGCACATCATCGTATCAGCGTGGGAGTGGATTATGGTGGCTACTTTTTCAGTCCTGGAGTACAGTTAAAAAGTAGGTGGCGTGCAATGCTTTTTTAACAGACTCCACCACCATGGGGACTATGGCGATCCCTGCCCTATTAGACAGGCTAGGCTTGTTACTGGGGGTGCCATGGAGAGGTAGGATAGGGTCTTGGTCAGCTATGGGTCTCTAACCCTGACACTGGCATATCAGCTATGGGTTGCCAATTACCTTATTGGGCGTCTTCACCTCCTAATAGAAAGATACGAGTGAGTTAACAGTCTTCACACTGCGGCAGTTTAACATACCCACCACAGCAATGAACAGTTTAGGATTTCTCAGACTGTCCATAGCAGTGAAAGGGTTAAAGATTGTGCTGGTGTGAAATGGCACTTCCATATATGGAGCAATTGTACACTGAAATTAAAATTGTTCAAAATGTGTTTTTAAATTGCAGTAATCATAGAATATTTTTTAAAAATTCTTTCAGTGGTCATCTTACAAAAAAATAAATGCTACAGAAATTTTTCTGCCAACATGATGAAATTATGAACAAGGAAAATGAAAAAAAAAAAAAAAAGTCACCAGCTTTGGCATGTTCTCTCTTGGAATTGTTCAGCTTCCTCTCCATGTCTGCCAGCTTTTCGTTCCATATGGCCTCATCTTTGAGTTTCTGGTCTGTCAAAACTAAATACATAAACATACTTTTCAGACGCCTCTAAAAATAAAGATCGCATTATTACCAAAATATTCTATAAACTTATTAATTAATACTCCGTTTTCTTTAGAACACTCTAGAAAGATTAAAAATTGGCTCTTGTCACATACATACATACATACCAGTGATGTAAGGTCATATACACACATACCAGTGATGTAAGGTCACATACATGCATATCAGTGATGTAAGGTCTACACGCATAACAGCAATGTAAGGTCAAATATATGCACATAACAGCGATGTAAGATCACATACACACATAACAGCAATGTAAGGTCACATACACATATAACAGTGATATAAGGTCACATACACACATAACAGTGATATAAGTTCACATAAACACATAACAGTGACACAGACAACTTTTGTTGCACACACATACCAGTGATGTAAGAACTTCTTGCCAACAGAGTAATGGATGGCACATTGTCCCAGAGTAGCCAAATCTTTTTCTTATGACTTTGTCAACATCTTCCAAAAAAACCACAATGGCCACCACACCACCATCTGCTACAGGCTGTGTCAGATGATCCTTGCTGGTAGTCACCACAATAAAACCTATAGTCTCACTGTTCTTTGATTCAAAACCCTATATTTTATGACCAGTCAAGATCACAGACCACCATGAAGCATCACAGGATCACAAGCGTTCTATCAGTAGTTGCTGGCTAATGACAATATCAAACAGCTTCTCTTGTGGAAAATAAGATAGAAAAAGTAATTGGCCACTGAAAGTGTGTGCTGAACTTATATTACTGGCAACAGCAGCCTGAAAATGTAACTGTTACAATGCATGTGATGCTAGTTTTCACATATGTGAATGTGACTGTAAATGTTGCCATGATTGTGTCTTACCAGTCTCCACCCCTAGGGCATGCCTGGCCAAATCTGACTGCAGCTGCTTAATTAAATCATCTTTGCTTGCAGTGTCTTCTTTCAAACTCTGAATCATTTCTTCCATCTCAGCACATTTCTAATATAAGAGAACATGACTGTTTTAATCTTAATATAAAAAAAAGAAAACCAAAAACTGTATTTAATATAAGAAAATATAACTATTTAATAGTACATCAGAAAACATGGCTTTATTTACCATAATATCAGAAATAATGACTCTATTTACTCTAATATCAGAAAACATAACTGTATTTAATCTAATATTTGTCAAAATATCAGAAAACATAACTGTATCTAATCTAATATTTGTAAATATGGCTATATTCTCTAATATCAGAAAATATGATTAATACTCAAATGTCAGAAAACATGTATCCATATTTACTCTGATGTTTGAAAATGTCAGCCTCCACTAATATCAAGGAATATCACTGTTCATGCTAATATCAGAAAACATGACTGCATTTACGCTAATGTCAGCATAAAAATAAATATGAAGTGCTGACTCTGAAATATAAATACACACATCTGAGACATGATGTGCACATCACTTAACATCTCACAGGTTCAAGTAACCTCAGACACAAAGATTGGAAAAGTACACAAGAAATGAGTCATAATGTGAACTTCCCCTGGGAACAACTGTGTTAAGAGCACACTTATCTTAACATAGTGTTTGTGAGACAGGGAACATAGATCTGTTTGCTTAAAAACTCTGACCTACTTCTGTAGCTTAGAAACTTGTAGCAATCAACACTAATTGTAATCGTTATTTTTGTAAAATGTAATGTCAGGTTGGTGGACGGATGGGGACATGGAGATCTCTGGCGGGGATGAGGGAAATCTGGTGTGAAACCAATGAATCCAGGACGTGACAAGCCTATAGGTCTTTTGAATGATGTAAACAAAACAGAGCCAGCAGACTATGGGTGGCGGGGAATGGATATCGTTGAAGCACTCATCAGATTCCTCATCTCATAGTCAGAGTGTCTTTGTGGAACTGTCTCCAAACCATCTGACATGGAGAAGGGACTTACATACAGCCACCAGAGGCTGGAAAACAAAATTTTGGCCAGGTCAGCCACACTGTCTTCATGGCAGTCCGAGCAAGACCACAGTCTGCCCTAGCAAGGAAAGGTGCTGAAGTCGGAGTTACCCAGCCAAAAGGCGCATCGCAAAAATCAGGGTAATATGCATTATCGCTTTGCGAACGAAGAAGATAATGTGAACTGTTCCTGCTCAGCTAATGTCATCTGACAAGCATTCACATTACTGAGATCAGCCAAATCTGCCAATGGGCAAGATTACAGCAAAACTTACCTTAGACTTCAGCTGAACCTGATGTTCTAATTGTTCCACATTCCTTCTCAATGCTGCTACTTCAGCTGTATCTAGCAGAAAACAAACAAAGCCAAATCTACTGTATATTCCAAGAACAGACACACAAAAGATACAGGTCTGAGAAACCTGGAAGGACATTTTATTAACTTACATTGCCCACAAGTTCCACTTCCATCACCAAATGGAGGAAGTTGTGGAGTTTTCCTATCCATGTTCTTGATGACCTAAAAGATGCTGGAGGTTATGAGTAACCATCTCTGCTTCATCAGAATATCAAGCCTGTCTAGCTTCATCTGGTCCCCCTACCTGATGACCTTTCCAGCATGGAGTCCCTACAGGTTGCATAACTACCACTGTCATAGCTTTCTGGGTCACATGAACACACAAGCCCTCCCACCACGACCAGGTTGAGACATTTAGGAACAGGACACTGCAGTCTACAAGCCCATCTACACAAACTGAAGGCTACTCAAACCAAAGCCCATCTACACAAACTGAAGGCTACTCAAAGCCCATCTACACAAACTGAAGGCTACTCAAAGTCCATCTACACAAACTGAAGGCTACTCAAAGCCCATCTACACAAACTGAAGGCTACTCAAAGCCCATCTACACAAACTGAAGGCTACTCAAAGTCCATCTACACAAACTGAAGGCTACTCAAAGCAAAGCCCATCTACACAAACTGAAGGCTACTCAAAGTCCATCTACACAAACTGAAGGCTACTCAAAGCAAAGCCCATCTACACAAACTGAAGGCTACTCAAAGCAAAGCCCATCTACACAAACTGAAGGCTACTCAAAGTCCATCTACACAAACTGAAGGCTACTCAAAGTCCATCTACACAAACTGAAGGCTACTCAAAGCCCATCTACACAAACTGAAGGCTACTCAAAGCAAAGCCCATCTACACAAACTGAAGGCTACTCAAAGCAAAGCCCATCTACACAAACTGAAGGCTACTCAAAATGTGGCAAATAACTTGTACTAGCCGATTCACCATCATTCTAGGAAGCAAAGATGACTATTTGAGGGATGGCAAGGATTAGATTTGGACAAGACTCTATCTCACTGCTTCATTATGCTCCAAATAACAAGTTATTGCTCCATATCACACAGGTTAACAGAGCCGCTCTGCTTGCCGGTGAAACCTGTCTAGAGCATTACTTCTTGAGTATGCTCTAGGTCTTAAAAAAAGCCACTGTAACCACCATCCACATGATACAATGTACCACTATAACCACCATCCACATGATACAATGTACCACTATAACCACCATCCACATGATACAATGTACCACTATAACCACCATCCACATGATACAATGTACCACTATAACCACCATCCACATGATACAATGTACCACTATAACCACCATCCACGATACAATATACCACTATAACCACCACCCAAATGATACAATGTACCACTATAACCACCATCCACATGATACAATATACCACTATAACCACCACCCACATGATACAATGTACCACTATAACCACCACAACCACCACCCAAATGATACAATGTATCACTATAACTACCACCCAAATGACACAATGTACCACTATAACTACCACCCAAATGATACAATGTACAAACTATAACTACCACCCAAATGATATAATGTACAGGGTGGATCATAAAATCCTTCCCTGATCAAGAAAAAATTATATCATTAAAAACTAAGCTAGATAGAAACATGAATGCTGTGGCATCATGTAGCTGATTCTTTGAGCTTTTTCTTCCTGTACAAGCAGCACCGCATTCACAAGTATCAAAATGGCTTCTATGAAGGAGAAAGCCCAGTGTATTTTTTGGTACCATGAAACAAACTCATCAGTTACAGTTCAACAAAGGTTCAGAAATGAGTATGAATGAGATTCACCAAATACTGAAAGCATCCTACCAAAGACAAAATGTTCAGTTCACCAGTTACTAATTATGAAAGCAAAGGTAAGGATGCTTTAGAGATACTGGAGAACACATGGCAAGAAACTGTGTGTCACTTAGTTGTTCTCCAGACAACAAAGAGTTGAAGTGTACACATGGCAAGAAAATGTGTGTCACTTAGTTGTTCTCCAGACAACAAAGAGTTGAAGTGTACACATGGCAAGAAACTGAGTGTCACTTAGATGTTCTCCAGACAACAAAGAGTTGAAGTGTACACATGGCAAGAAACTGAGTGTCACTTAGATGTTCTCCAGACAACAAAGAGTTGAAGTGTACACATGGCAAGAAACTGAGTGTCACTTAGATGTTCTCCAGACAACAAAGAGTTGAAGTGTACACATGGCAAGAAATTGTGTGTCACTTAGATGTTCTCCAGACAACAAAGAGTTGAAGTGTACACATGGCAAGAAATTGTGTGTCACTTAGATGTTCTCCAGACAACAAAGAGTTGAAGTGTACACATGGCAAGAAATTGTGTGTCACTTAGATGTTCTCCAGACAACAAAGAGTTGAAGTGTACACATGGCAAGAAACTGAGTGTCACTTAGATGTTCTCCAGACAACAAAGAGTTGAAGTGTACACATGGCAAGAAACTGAGTGTCACTTAGATGTTCTCCAGACAACAAAGAGTTGAAGTGTACACATGGCAAGAAATTGTGTGTCACTTAGATGTTCTCCAGACAACAAAGAGTTGAAGTGTACACATGGCAAGAAAGTGTGTGTCACTTAGAGTTGAAGTGTACACATGGCAAGAAATTGAGTGTCACTTAGATGTTCTCCAGGCAACAAAGAGTTAAAATGCACACATGTCAAGAAATTGAGTGCCACTTAGATGTTCTCCAGACAACAAAGAGTTAAAATGCACACATGGCAAGACATTGAGTGTCACTTAGATGTTCTCCAGACAACAAAGAGTTGAAGTGCACATATGGCAAGAATTTGAGTGTCACTTAGATGTTCTCCAGACAACAAAGAGTTGAAGTGTACATATGGCAAGAAATTGTGTGTCACTTAGATGTTCTCCAGACAACAAAGAGTTGAAGTGCACATATGACAAGAAATTGAGTGTCACTTAGACGTTCTCCAGACAACAAAGAGTTGAAGTGCACATATGGCAAGAAATTGAGTGTCACTTAGATGTTCTCCAGATAACAAAGAGTTGAAGTGCACATATGGCAAGAAACTGAGTGTCACTTAGATGTTCTCCAGACAACAAAGAGTTGAAGTGCACATATGGCAAGAAACTGAGTGTCACTTAGATGTTCTCCAGACAACAAAGAGTTGAAGTGCACATATGGCAAGAAACTGAGTGTCACTTAGATGTTCTCCAGACAACAAAGAGTTGAAGTGCACATATGGCAAGAAACTGAGTGTCACTTAGATATTCTCCAGACAACAAAGAGAGTACAAGCTGAAGTGCACAAATAAAGTTTAAAAAAAAAACAATTTTTTTAACTGAAGTAAAATTAGCAAAAAAAAACAAACAAAAAAAACCACACACCTGTACCTAGAACAGTTTGTATGTAACACACATCTGAAATCAGGGAAAACTTCATGCTTATCCTGTATGTGGTTCAGGCACTACCTCTGAAGAACATAAATTTGCTGCTCGTGGGAGATAACAGAATTAACTTGTTCAAATGTAAACACTCTGTAAAGCTGATTTAGCTATGTGAAACAGAAAGAAAGCCATGAAGGGGCAACTTATTGATAACTACTTTCACTCCTTAATTAGACACTTGTCTAAATTTGGTGAAATTCTTACACTGGCTTCGGGCCTCTGACAAGATCTTGGTCCACTTCTCTGTGTCTCCCCTCAGCTGAGCTGCCAGTGAGTCTCTTTCATTCATCACCTTCTCTAGCTCTTGCTGCACAAGCTCTTTGCTATCCCTGCAATGGACAGTGAAACATTTCAATATACTACATACTTACAGAGCCCAGGAGCAGTAAAGCTGTAAGGAACTGAATTCTAATGTGAGTGCAGGTGGTTTCAAGACCTGCATGTTAATGGCTTTTCTCACCTTTTGTAATCCACCAGAAGCTCTAAAACAATCTGCAAGTCTAGGGAACCCATGCACAAACAAATAATTTATCTACATCTCATGGTGTGTTAATGTGATCAGTAATTTGTAGACATCAGTCCTTCGATAACTGTTAGTACTGTTTTTTAAACATAAAATTACCATTTAAAAACTACAACTCTTCATGGCTTTCTCTTGCTATCTTTATCTAGATAACGATTTCGTCCACCATACTACATTTTCAAAGATGAAATCAAGAAAACAGAAACAATATATAGACAACAGTTATATAACAGAAGTGGTGCAAAGAAGAAGATAAGAAAACAGAAACTGTTTAGAGACAAAATAAGAAAGCAGGACAAAAAAAATGCAAAGACAACAGTAATATAACAGAAGCAATGCAAATAAGAAAATAAACAAATAAACACTGTAAAAACAACAGTAATACAAGTATAACAAGAACAATGAAAAAAAAGAAGTTAAAAAAAATAACCCATTGAAAAATTCAAATGAGTGTGTCTTACAGCAAAAAGAAGTCTGTTATGACACTCTCACTATAAAACATTCACTAATTCTCTGGCATGAGAAACGGAAGTAAGGGTAGAGACATGGAGAAGAACAACAGAGAGGATGTTGAGCAATAGAGGGCTCACCTGGGCAAGAGCAGAAAAAAAGGCAAAGGACAGGCATTTGTGGAAAACCCTTGCAGAAGCCCCATGTGCCCTGGGCACTTAAGGTTCAGAGAGAGAGAGAGAATTCTCTGGCATGACTTTAAACATCCCAGGTTTCTCTTTTTTTTCCTCAGGTCATCAAGCACAAAGTTCACAATTTAACATCCAGAGCCAAACTGGCATATTAATCCATGTCCTGACCTTGAATGGAGTTGGTTATCTTCCAGAGAAGGTGTCTGTATAGCTTCCTTTGATAGGCCCATAGAAAAGGCAGTCTTTCTTATAAGCTGTGCTGAAACAGATTTATGAAACATATTTTTCATTTGTACAGTCAATATAGCTACCCCTTACTTGGCTGACAAATGATGAAGTCCACTTAAAAATATATGAAGTATTTCAAATGAATTATTTTTAACATGATGTGTCCAAATATTTTTAAAAATATAAAAAACTGCAGAATTCACAAAGCAGTTAATTTTCATGAAACAACCTATGCAAATCATTGATCATCAGACAGATACATACTCTGCAACACTTCCATACGACTGGCGGCAAAACTGATCCGCTGCCCTAGCGTTTTGAGAATGTTTGACTTCTCCTCCAAAGCTCTCACCAAGCCATCACTGTAGCATCGGCTCCAGCTGTCAGAACATCAAAATTCAAATCTAATCAACCAGTTTTTTTTCCGTTATGTGGCTACTTATATTATAATCTAACTGACCGGTTTTATCGCTATGTGAAACAGAAAGAAAGCCATGAAGGGGCAACTTATTGATAACTACTTTCACTCCTTAATTAGACACTTGTCTAAATTTGGTGAAATTCTTACACTGGCTTCGGGCCTCTGACAAGATCTTGGTCCACTTCTCTGTGTCTCCCCTCAGCTGAGCTGCCAGTGAGTCTCTTTCATTCATCACCTTCTCTAGCTCTTGCTGCACAAGCTCTTTGCTATCCCTGCAATGGACAGTGAAACATTTCAATATACTACATACTTACAGAGCCCAGGAGCAGTAAAGCTGTAAGGAACTGAATTCTAATGTGAGTGCAGGTGGTTTCAAGACCTGCATGTTAATGGCTTTTCTCACCTTTTGTAATCCACCAGAAGCTCTAAAACAATCTGCAAGTCTAGGGAACCCATGCACAAACAAATAATTTATCTACATCTCATGGTGTGTTAATGTGATCAGTAATTTGTAGACATCAGTCCTTCGATAACTGTTAGTACTGTTTTTTAAACATAAAATTACCATTTAAAAACTACAACTCTTCATGGCTTTCTCTTGCTATCTTTATCTAGATAACGATTTCGTCCACCATACTACATTTTCAAAGATGAAATCAAGAAAACAGAAACAATATATAGACAACAGTTATATAACAGAAGTGGTGCAAAGAAGAAGATAAGAAAACAGAAACTGTTTAGAGACAAAATAAGAAAGCAGGACAAAAAAAATGCAAAGACAACAGTAATATAACAGAAGCAATGCAAATAAGAAAATAAACAAATAAACACTGTAAAAACAACAGTAATACAAGTATAACAAGAACAATGAAAAAAAAGAAGTTAAAAAAAATAACCCATTGAAAAATTCAAATGAGTGTGTCTTACAGCAAAAAGAAGTCTGTTATGACACTCTCACTATAAAACATTCACTAATTCTCTGGCATGAGAAACGGAAGTAAGGGTAGAGACATGGAGAAGAACAACAGAGAGGATGTTGAGCAATAGAGGGCTCACCTGGGCAAGAGCAGAAAAAAAGGCAAAGGACAGGCATTTGTGGAAAACCCTTGCAGAAGCCCCATGTGCCCTGGGCACTTAAGGTTCAGAGAGAGAGAGAGAATTCTCTGGCATGACTTTAAACATCCCAGGTTTCTCTTTTTTTTCCTCAGGTCATCAAGCACAAAGTTCACAATTTAACATCCAGAGCCAAACTGGCATATTAATCCATGTCCTGACCTTGAATGGAGTTGGTTATCTTCCAGAGAAGGTGTCTGTATAGCTTCCTTTGATAGGCCCATAGAAAAGGCAGTCTTTCTTATAAGCTGTGCTGAAACAGATTTATGAAACATATTTTTCATTTGTACAGTCAATATAGCTACCCCTTACTTGGCTGACAAATGATGAAGTCCATTTAAAAATATATGAAGTATTTCAAATGAATTATTTTTAACATGATGTGTCCAAATATTTTTAAAAATATAAAAAACTGCAGAATTCACAAAGCAGTTAATTTTCATGAAACAACCTATGCAAATCATTGATCATCAGACAGATACATACTCTGCAACACTTCCATACGACTGGCGGCAAAACTGATCCGCTGCCCTAGCGTTTTGAGAATGTTTGACTTCTCCTCCAAAGCTCTCACCAAGCCATCACTGTAGCATCGGCTCCAGCTGTCAGAACATCAAAATTCAAATCTAATCAACCAGTTTTTTTTCCGTTATGTGGCTACTTATATTATAATCTAACTGACCGGTTTTATCGCTATGTGACTATATTATAATATAATGTACCGGTTCTATTGTTATGTGACTACTTATATTATAACCTAAAGAACCAGTTTTATCATCATCACCATTGCCTTTCACTACCTTGGGAGCATCTCCTTCTCTGAACCTTAAGTGCCCAAGGCACATGGGGCTTCTGCAAGGGTTTTCCATAAATGCTTGTCCTTTGCCTTTTTTTTTTTCTGTTCTTGCCCAGGTGAGCCCTCTATTTTTCAACATCCTCTCTGTTGTTCATCTCAATGTCTCCTTTGGTCTACCCTTACTTCTGTTCTCCTGTAGTGTCCATTCTAGGTGCTATTTCTGATAGAAAGTCATCAGTCATCTGAAGCACATATCCCAACTATCACCAGCATCTTTCCTCAAGTAATGTTGTCAGTGACTTCGTCTGCATTTCTGCTAACAAGATGTTGCTTCTTATGGTGTCTGGCCAAAATATTCTTCTAATTCTTCGTAAACGTTTAGCCTGGAAAGATTTCAGCTTGTTTTCTATGGTTTTGGTGTTTCTCCAGCATTCACTTCCATAGAGTAGTACACTTAGAACAATACTCTTAAATATCTTGATTTTCGTATTCATGTTTTTTCTTTTTCCATATATTCTGCAGAACTGCAAAAGCCTGGTTTGCTCTAGTAAATTTGCCTTGGGTTCACAGGCCATGGATAAAGGCTCACCAGTCATCCCTGTTCTTGGATTTATTCTCTGCTTCCCTCCATGTGTATCCCCTGTCTCTGAGCGCTGTCATCATGTGACTACTTATATTATAATCTAATCAACCAGTTTTATTTTTGTTATGTGGCTATTTATATTATAATCTAATCAACCAGTTTTATTTTTGTTATGTGGCTTATTTACATCCTTCCTGTGCCATTAAATGTCACATAGGGCTTGCATAGTTGTTTGCCAAGTTTTCCTGTTCTCTGCGAGTCTTTCAACCTCATCAAGAGATTTTATGCCCACTAAACTGGCTTCTCTTAACAATGTCCTCTTTAGAGCTTCACGTGGTCGACCTCTTTTTTTCTTCGGCCTGTTGTGCTCCACTTGATACCATGCATATGGGGCCGATGAATTTTCTATCGCTGTCAACGGCATGCAGAAATGGTGACCTTGATGTTCTGTTACAACTGTTGTGAGATTCCATAACGGCAGGGTTTTTCTGCATCTAGAGTTGCCTCTAGATTTGTCTCAGGATGAGGTTGTTGGCCTCACGCCCCACTCCTGTTTTATGATGTATGGCAATGCAGAAGACTCATATGCAAGTATGCCGGCGAGAATGTTAAAAAGCTCCCGCCATCTTGTAGATCACCCGGAAGCAACAACTTGAGTGACTACTTATATTATTATTATATTATGTGACTACTTATATTATAATCTAATCAACCAGCTTTATCATTATGTGACTACTTATAATCTAATCAACCAGTTTCATTGTTATGTGACTATTATATTATAATCTAATAAGCAGTCAGGAATCATAACTGTTAACAAATCACTCCATCAAAATTTATAAAGATAAAAGCCGTCCTAAACTTCCCATTTTCTGCTGTTTTGTGTTTTTCTTACACTAGAAAAATGAAAACTAATTCCGATTTGAGAAGTCATTTAAAAAATAATTCAAGTCAATGTAATTTTTTTTTAATGTCTCATGATAATATTAAATAATTTCTAGTTCATTTTGCATGTTTATTTATGTCAGACTAGGTTTACTTTGTATGTTTATTTATGACAGAAAAGGTTTATTTTGTATGTTTATTTATGTCAGACTAGGTTTATTTTGTATGTTTATTTATGTCAGAAAAGTTTATTTTGTATGTTTATTTATGTCATAAAAGTTTATTTTGTATGTTTATTTATGTCAGATTAGGTTTATTTTGTATATTTATTTATGTCAGACTAGGTTTATTTTGTATGTTTATTTATGTCCAGAAAAGTTTATTTTGTATATTTATTTATGTCAGAAAAAGTTTACTTTTTATGTTTATTTATGTCAGAAAAAGTTTACTTTGTATGTTTATTTATGTCAGAAAAAGTTTACTTTCTATGTTTATTTATGCCAGACTAGGTTTATTTTGTATGTTTATTCATGCCAGACTAGGTTTATTTTGGAGTACATCATTCTAGATTTCCCTCTCCTTTTGCATTAGTCTGGCTTCGAATCTGGCCAGAGGTACCCCAGTCACCCAGCTGTAGAAATAGGTACCCAACTTCTGAGTTGGGGAAGGAAAGGTGGCCAGGCGTGATACTGACCATATCATCCTCAAGTATGCTGACAGATCAAGGAAAATATGGGCACTAACACCATGTCCCTATGTGCCTCTAAGGCATGACAGGATTACCTTTACCTTTTTATACATAAAACTACGTTTACATACTTCTCATACATCAAATTACTTTTATATACTTCTCATACATCAAACTACTTTTATATACTTTTCATACATCAAACTACTTTTATATACTTCTCATAAATCAAACTACTTTTATATCCTTCCCATATATCAAACTACTTTCATATCCTTCCCATACATCAAACTACTTTTATATACTTCCCATACATCAAGCTACTTTTATATACTTCTCATACATCAAGCTACTTTTATATACTTCTCATACATCAAGCTACTTTTATATACTTCTCATACATCAAGCTACTTTTATATACTTCTCATACATCAGACTGTATATATTTCCCATAAATTACACTGCTTTTAAATACTTCCCTTTCATCAGGCTGCCTCATAGTCCATGTTAAGCACAAGAAGTCTAACAAACACTCACTTCTCAACAAATTCTGAGAGAGATTTCACACTAACGTAGTCCTTCTCTGACTGATCATCTAATCTGATGGCAGCCTGCTGTGCTTGTTCTAATTTGTACTCCAGCGCCTACAGAAATGAGAAGCAAGAACTTTACCATCCAGATAGCCAACTCACATGCTTAAAGTCTTCTATATGCAAAATGTCTACAACAATTCTTCTCTAAATGTGAAATGGTACATTCGGAAAAACAATGACAATTTTTTGGACATGTCATTGGATGAGAGAAGTTAGACAACATGACAATCACTGGAAAACTCAATGGATGAAAGAAGGATAGAGAGACAGAGATTTAAAAAAAACAACTGAATATGCTAATCAAGAGGAAAAGAAAAGTCAGTCAGATTAGAAATGCCAAAGACCACATAAGAAGGTGACAAATGATGGCTAGTGTCTATCAGCACATAAACTGATGAATGAAAGAATGTATAATAAATTTACAAGTTTTAAAAGTAACACAGCCACTATAACACATTTTCTTTTGAAATGTCAAGGCCAGTCACTCTTTAGCATATTTGTTTCTATTACCTACCCTGCTTCTGTTATTATTAACAAATAACTAGAATAACAGTGAGAGAAACTGATAAACGAATGAAAAATAACAATATTCCTAGGCCTACAAATAAAAAATAACAATATTATTAGGATTACAAAAAAAAAAAAAAAACAATATTCCTAGGCTTACAAATAAAAAAAAAATGCCCACTAACCTCTGTCTTGTTTACTTCAATCTGAAGTTGAGCTGATTTGTCGGTTAGAGAGTGTTGGAGAACTTGAAGCTGAAGTTCTCTTGCTGCTAGATCATTCTGTAAGTCCTTGATCTAGTTATAGAATATATCAAATGGGTTCATGTTCACTTGGTTATAGAATATATCTATTATGTTTGTATTCACTTGGTTATAGAATAAATCTATTGTGTTCATGTTCACTTGGTTACAGAATATATCTATTATGTTTGTATTCACTTGGTTATAGAACAAATCTATTGTGTTATGTTCACTTGGTTATAGAATATATCTATTATGTTTGTATTCACTTGGTTATAGAATAAATCTATTGTGTTCATGTTCACTTGGTTATAGAATATATCTATTGTGTTCGTGTTCACTTGGTTATAGAATATATCTATTGTGTTCGTTTTTGCATGGTTAAAGAATACATCCATTGTATTTGTGTTCTCTTTATTATTATTAGTCTGTGCAAGGTTTATGAAAAAATCTGCCGACTACAAAAGTTACCGAGTTACAGTATGTAACTGTTACACTAACTTGGATATGTTAGTTTGTTAGATGAGATTATATCAAAAACTGTTCGTCTTTCATTTGTATGCCCAAAAAAAAAAAAAAAATCTACCTTCTGGTTTAAATTATGCAAGTCCTTTTTGTGTAAAATCTCTGCTGATTTCTGCTGCACAAGAAGGCTGTAAACTTTCTCCCTCCACCTGCAGACAAGACAGCGAGGTCTTTACAATGTCCATTGTTTAAAAAAAACACATGAATAAAATCGATGTACGTAACAAGGTGCTGTAACTTTGATTTTGGGGGCGAAAATGTCCAATTTAGCATTCAGTGATCCATAGCTGACATGCTACCACCAAGGTTGGCAGCCATAGCTAACCAAGACCGTGTCCCACCTCCCCATTGGTACCCCCCCACCCCACAATCAGGCCTAGCCTGGCTAACAGAACAGGGACCGCTGTAGTTCCCAAGACAGTGGAGTCTGCTAAAGAACTAAAGAAGTACTGCATGACCCCTGCCTCTTAGCTTTTTCATTCAGGGACTGAAAAAAGTAGCAGCCTCAACCCGCTCCCAATCCAGCACAATGCTGTGCCTCAAGACCTTCACCGCATCGGCTGCAAAGAACATCGTACCGGAAGTTCCAATGCGACAGAAAAGAACTTTGATTTCACTGCCATGCTGTAATACAGCCTGCATGATTAGTACATTTATTACTTGTTGGTCAGATATGGCCTACCTATGCTAGCTACAAATGCAGAAATGACTGAATACTTTTTAACATGCTGCACCCTGTTTGTATTCTTGGCATACATAGATGCTGTCATGTGATGTCTTTCCAGACATACACAATCTGATCTTCAAAGGAAAGTGGGGGAGACGATGATCAATGACAATCAGGTCTTGGTGTAGTTGAGATGAACGCTGCATTAATGCTTGGACACCATACAAAGGCTGTTGAGATGAACAGCTTACATTAATGCTTGGACAAAGACTGTTGAGATGAACAGCTTACATTAATGCTTGGACAAAGACTGTTGAGATGAACAGCTTACATTAATGCTTGGACAAAGACTGTTGAGATGAACAGCTTACATTAATGCTTGGACACCATACAAAGACTGTTGAGATGAATGTTTGTATTAATGCTTAGGCAGCACACAAAAACTGTTGAGATGAACAGCTTACATTAATGCTTGGACAAAGACTGTTGAGATGAACAGCTTACATTAATGCTTGGACAAAGACTGTTGAGATGAACAGCTTACATTAATGCTTGGACAAAGACTGTTGAGATGAACAGCTTACATTAATGCTTGGACAAAGACTGTTGAGATGAACAGCTTACATTAATGCTTGGACACCATACAAAGACTGTTGAGATGAACAGCTTACATTAATGCTTGGACACCATACAAAGACTGTTGAGATGAACAGCTTACATTAATGCTTGGACACCATACAAAGACTGTTGAGATGAACAGCTTACATTAATGCTTGGACAAAGACTGTTGAGATGAACAGCTTACATTAATGCTTGGACAAAGACTGTTGAGATGAACAGCTTACATTAATGCTAGGACACCACACAAAGACTGTTGAGATGAACAGCCTGCACTCATGGTTGGACACCATACAAAGACTGGCTGCAGACTGTGAGAAGCGGAGAAAATTTGTTTAAAAAATGTTTGAGAGTTAATATTTCAGGATAAAAATTCCACATTTACTTCAATGTTCTCCTTTTGAAGGAGGAACTCAATATGGTACACATGTTGTGTATAACCAGTGAGAACCTTAATGAAACAAAAGTAATGGTGTAGGCAGGGCTAGAAAACACTACCTTCAATCGAAGAAGCGGAGTTAGTAAATGCTTCTTTCCTCTCCTACTCATAATCTGTTGTTGTGGTGTAAGACATGAAAAGCATAAACTTTGCTCATCAATGTCCAAGAACATGAGTGGAATGATAATCTGTTTAACAAGTGTTGCACGTATAACATGGATGCACCCCCACAAGATCATCTAAATACACAGCAAGTATTTGAGGGAATAACAAATAAATGCTCACATCAGAGGTACAAAGATGTGAAAAAAAATGAGAAAGAAGATTGATACAAGGTTGTCAGTCGTGCAGAGCCACGCCGAGCTGCACAGCGCGGGCTGCTGCTGTTGCACAGGCCGACCGTTCTTTTGGTGAAAAAGCGCTCTCGAGCTCCATGTGTGGGGAGACAGGCTTTCGCTCCCTTCCCGGACGGCGAGAGTTACAGTGTTTCGATGCAGCAGCGAGTGGTTTGTCCGTCGAGCGAAGCATATAAACAGCTAGCCAGCCAGGTTCATGCTAATGGTGTACTACATTTTTGTCGACCAATGGTCTCGAAATTGGCCCATCTCTCGCAAAAAGTATCGGGTCTGCAGTATGCAATGTGCGTTGTTTGTGGGTGGGCGGGCTTTCTTCTCGTTCGTTAGAGTAGAGAGAGCCACCCCCGTCAGTTCAAGGAAATGAAACACTGCCGGGGTCGAAAGGGATCCGCTCTGAGCAGAGCGCTGTCTCCTTTGCCCCACGTCAGTCTGTCGGCAGTTATCTGACAAAGGTTTGGTGAAGAAAGCTATCTGGTTGATCCTGCCAGTAGTCCTATGCTTGTCTCAAAGATTAAGCCATGCATGTCTAAGTTCACACTGTCTCATGGTGAAACCGCGAACGGTTCATTAAATCAGTTGAGTTCCTTAGATGACACGATCCTACTTGGATAATTGTGGCAATTCTAGAGCTAGTACATGCTTACCAAGCTCCGACCCTCGTGGAAAGAGCGCTTTTATTAGTTCAAAACCTCGCTGCTGGCCAGATTCTTCAGCTGCCGTGCGTGGAGCGGTGCTCCTCCCGGCCAATGAAGAAAGGTGCAAATGGGGTTGCAGCGTGGCACCACTGCAGAAAAAGTGGTAGAAAGGATAAAACGAAGCAAACAGTCAAATCACGGCACCTCTGGTCTTAAAGTCAGTCACGTCCTAAGTGCACTCATATAGGGTGAAATGCCTGAACTGGCTTAACCCAGAGGTTAAGACACTGCTGGCGAGACTCTTCGGATGCCGCACATGGAGTGAAGCTCCTCCCAGTCAAGGAAGAAACTGCGAAAAGAAGTAAGGGTTGCTGTGCGGTGCCGGTGTGAAAAGGTGAAGGAAAGGATAAAGTGAAGTTTAATCGGTATGTCCGCTGTGAGAGCTACACATGCTTCGGCGCCTCTGCTCTAGAGGCCGGCCACATCCGAAATACACCTACACTGGTGAAATATGCCCAAAACCGGCATATATCTTAGCTTATATCTTATATCTTTCCCGTGCCGTTAAACGTCACATAGGGCTCGCAAAGTAGTTCCAATTTTTCCTGTCTTCAGCGAGTCTTTCAACCTCATCAAAGGATTTTATGCCTGTTAAACTGGCATATACCAGGGGTGAAACTTGATGGCTAGGCATGTCATGCCACCTCCGCTCTAGATGTCGGTCAAGCCCAATATACACCCATACTGGTGAAATACGGCTAAACAGGCTCACACCAAGGGTGAAACTTGAAGGCTACGCATGTCACGGTACCTCTGCTCTAGAGGTCGTCACGTCCCAAACACACCCATAATGGGATAATATGCCTAAACCGGCTCAACCCAGAGGTGGAAGTCACTAGTGGCGAGGATTCGTCCTCCTGGACAAAAGCTCTATCCTGGTCACAACTAGGAAGAGTAGCGGCCACGACCACAAAATTCTGAAGTCGGAGACACTGGACCAGGGCAGTCTAGATAGGCAACTACCTCTCACCCAGTGGGGATGTAAGTGTATCCTAATCACGCTGAGGTTTTCCGGTGAGAAAGTCCAACACTGGACTCGATAGGCAACCACCTCTCATCCAGTGGTGATACACGGGTATCTCAAAACACGTCGAGGTTTTCCGGTCAGAAAGTCCAACTCTGGTCTGGGTGGGCTATCATCTCTCACCCAGCGGGGATATACTGATATCCAAAACACGTCGAGGTCTTCCGGTGAGAACGTCCAACTCTAGACTAAACTGGTGCAACGAAAACCACAGTGTCATCCAATCCCGCTTCAGAGACCCACCAAGAATACAGGCTCAAGCCCTGCGATACTCTGAACCTCTTGTGGTCCTCTCGGGGATCTTGTGTGGTCCTTTCGGGGACCACGGAACTTAACAAGGACCACAGGCGTAAATTCAGTAGGATCACAGGGCGGTCTTGGTGGTAGAAGCAAACGAAGAAGAAGTGATACAAGGTTCAAACATTTCAGAAACAAAGATGGGGAACTGATGGAGGAAGGCCATGAAGAAAGTAGAACAGAAACAAAGAACACCCAAAAGACTGATCTAGATTCATGGATGCATCATCTGATAGTTAAAAAAACACAGTGGAGACAGAAAAATTTTTACCTTAAATCTGGTAACAAGTGAGACTATTTGGAAGCAAGAAAACTGAAAAAAAAATGCAAAAACAAAGGCAAAAAACAAAAAAAAAACAAATCCTGCTCACCTAGTTATAAGTAAACTTGTCTGTTTGCTTTTACCGGCCATACTGGTCTTGGGCTGACAGAAAATAAAAAATTATGTTTCTATCTTTATATTTCAAACTAATTACTAAACTGATACAAACTACCTGGCCAAACTCTTGCTTTCTGAACTTATATAATTTTAGTAACAGAATTACTTGCCCAAACTCTTGCTCCTGAACTGATATAATCTTAGTAACAGAATTACCTGGCCAAACTCTTGTTTTCTGAACTGATATTATCTTAGTAACAGAATTACCTGGCCAAACTCTTGCTTCTGAACATATATAATCTTAGTAACAGAATTACCTGGCCAAACTCTAGCTCCTGAACTGATATAATCTCGTTCAGTGACTTAAATCTCAGGTCCAGAAGCTCCAGTTCGGAGCTTAGCTTCATATTTTCCGCTTGTGAAAGTTTCAGTTTGTTGTCCATCGTTTCCTTCTCCATTTTCCACACCAGAGTTGGCTTGTGTGCCTCCTCTGCTTCACAGATGTAGCTCTTCAGTCTGGTTATCTCTTGGCCTTGACTTTCAATTAGTCGAGTCTTGTTTCTGACCAACATTTGATAAAAATAATTAAGTTTTTTTAAAAAAGCTGCAACAAAAGCAAAAGAAAAATGAAGTACAATAATAATTCAAGAAAAATCATACTGGCCAGAATTTTCATTTTTATGTCAGGTGGACTTTGGTAAATCCCACATTTGTGGAACTAACCTTCACTTCAAGTCTTATTTTCCTTTCATTCACTGAACGTCATATATTCAGTTTGCCCTGCCAGCAGGCCGATATTATTGTTTTTAGATATAACTTTCCTCGGCAGCAATATATCATGTGTCCATTTTTACAGCTGGGTCTAATACAGGGGACCAGGAATATCTCATTAAGCCACAATGTTAGGATAATAAGACTAGGCACTATCAACTGCCTACTTGGGCGTACTACTAATATCACAAATTTATAGACTACCTATATCACAGTAACGTGTGCAACTGATGCCACAAAATAATGTTGGTGAGCACAAAAATCTGCCACAGATGCCCCAATCTTCAGAACTATTTAACGAAATTATCTTTAGGAACTACAGCAGACTATTTTTTTTATTTTTAACTTAAAAAAATAACACTGACTTGTTTCATTTACTAACCTGAGCTCAGCTTCTAGATGTAGCCTGATGGTCTCACTTTCCTTTTGCTTGGAGGCTTGTTCATCTTCAAGTTCCTGCACACGTCTCTCCAACAGCAACTGAGTAGACTTCAGTTTCTCTCTAAATGCTGATGTTTGAGATTCAGCATTTGTCACAGTTTGTTCAAGTTCAGCATTCAATCTTGACAGCTGGGACATTGACAAACAATAAAAATCAATCAAACTCTAGCAGAGTCTAATGTCTGGTTTCTCGCTTAGTGCCACCAGTGGTTATGACAGTCCAGGCGGTCTACCTATCTAGAAAAGGGTTAAAGGTTCTGATTCCACAAAGTGATGAGATATTTGTTTACGATTCCTCGAGTCCTTGAGACTTTGTATGCCATCCTTTACCAAAACAGAAAATACATGATTACAGAGCTAAGTTCACCAGCGTGTGCTGTTCATGACTGGCAATGAGAATCAGAAGGCAGCAGAATATTTCCATAAATATACCCATGTTTAACTCTTTCCATGCCGGAGTAAGAAACGCAGACGTTCAGTTGGTATCGGAGTAAAAGCCAGTTCTTGATATGCATAGGGGGCACAGTTGTAAAACTGAAAGAAAACATATTTCCATGTACTTCTGTGTACTTATTATGTTTCAAAATATAACAAAATGTATGAAGATTTCATAAATGTAGAGTTTTTTAGGAAAAAGAAGTAATGTGATGTTTTTAGACAATGATTGTGTCCTACTTACCATCAGATACCTCTAGATCTAGAGTACTTACCACCTGAGATGCCTAGAACTACCTGTCGAAGTTGTTGCATTCTCACTAAAATAATGTCTGAAATAACCTTCTAACTACTTCTCCAGTCATCTAATATGTCTAGACCTACTTGGGACACATTCAAGAACAGTGGTCTGGTCACAGGCCATGTCCATACCCCTATCTACATCACCAAAAATTGAAATTTTTTTTACATTTCTCTTCGTTTTTCTCGCTCGACATCACTCGTAACTAAGTACTCTTTCACCATTTTGAAAAGTGTCACTGGAACGCGCACGAAATGTGTACAATCTAAACGTTACACCGGTTTTTTAATGAAACAAACCAAACGTCAAATTTTTTAAAATTGGCATCCACGTGAGAAACCAGAAGCATCAGAAATCTGTCAACAGGCACGGAAAGAGTTAAGGGATTAAACTTAATTTGATCGGTAATGTGAGAAAAAATAATTCATTTTAACCTCAGTAACAGTAATCTACTTACAGAAATTTGATCAACTTTCATACAGAAAGTAAACAGTTCATGTATGAATTTGGTCAACTTTCTGTCACAAGTCAAAAGGTCTCCACATAAAACTTATCAGTTTTCAAACAGAAGACAAAGGGTTAACATACTTAACCCTTTAATCTCTGTTGATCATCGACTTTCTCCACAGGTCACATTCTGCTTAATACAAGCAATTGGCTGTTATGCAAGACATCCATCAGAGACTTTTTCCATCAGCCATGAGGACTGGGAAGAAATGGCAAAAGACCATGGTAAGCAAATTGCATGGACATTACTTTATTAAGGAGAGACTGAGAAAACACTTGATCTTGTGTGATAAAAAATCAGACAATGGCCAAATCTGCAGTAAGGGAAGATGTTTAACAAAACTGATGGGACATTATCAAATTTTACCATTTTTCACATCAGACTGGAAGACACAAAAGCTTTGAGTTCTTAAGCATTTCTGGAAATGAAGATGTGAGATTAAAGATTCCAGACTGCGCAAAGCAGCTGACTGAAAGATTTAAAGAACTGTTTAGGTGAGAAAGCTGGAAAACAACTAAAGAAACAGAAAACACATTGGATGCATTGGAAAACAAATGTTTAAAGAAAATACTCTTATACAACAGAATGAATTCTAGACCAACACAGAGATAAGGAAGATAAGCACACAACCTGTTTCTCCTGCAATTAAAAAAAAGGAGATGAACATATATTAGCCACATGATGAGAAGAAACAATCACAAAATCCCAAAACAGGGTATAAAATGGGACACAACAAGACAGAGAGGTCAACCACATAAAACTCTAAAGAGAAAATTGTTGACAGAGGCTAAATTAGTGCGCATAACATCCTCTGATGAGGTTGTAAAACTCATCAAAAACAGAAAAACATGGTAAACTACAATGTGAGCCCTATGTGACCTTAAACAGCACGGGGAAGGATGTAAGATGTAAGGTTTCCACATCACAATGACCTACTTTTTCTTCATATTCTTCTTCCGTCCTTGCCAGGTGCTTCTCCAGCTTTCTCACTTCTTCTTGATGCTCCTCCTCTAGGAAAGCAAACTTCTTTTCCCACTCTGCAACATCCTGCTCATGCGCCTGAAGACATTTTGTTAGCTGTGACCTTAGATCGGCAATGTCACCAGCCTGACGCTTGATAAGTTCATCTGCGTAGTCAGTTTGTGGACGTGACCATGAAGATGCTGCCACCTGGAATATAGGAGCAAAACAGAAATAAACTTAACGATCATCACATTTCACAGAAGACACTTCAACTAAAACCACAATTCACATTAAATTGTCCTCTGGGAGAAAATAAGATTTTTTTTTTTGTTGCTTTTTTTTTTTTAAATTTACGGGTAACACGTGTGTGTTTTGCTGGATGGAGAAGTTTGACTCTTACAACTTTTCCTCCCCTCACTCATTAAGGGCCATGCAACAAGACTTGTGATGATCTTACCCATTCTGGGTTGTCCTTAGTGTTTTAGATTTGATGTTATTTTCTTCTGTGTCACAAGCAAGTCTGCATGCTTTAAATGTATAACAAACAAACTCAGAAGTATTACATGAACACAGGGTTAAGTGTAAAAATTAAGACAGCATGTGAAGGTAAAAAATTGTTAAAAAGTTTACAAGTGGAACACAAAGCATGAACCATATCATCATCATCATGTGCCATGCTTGGAGGCGCTGGGGACCATGTCTCTCCAGTTTCCAATCTTTCATGTTGTTCATCAGTTGTGTTTTATGCTTCTTCCTATGCCATTTTGTCAAGCCATTTAAGATTTTCTTTCTTGGTCTACCTCTCTCTTCCCTGCCTCCAATTTTCCCTGCTGTTATGATATTTTCAATCCTTCCTCTTTTCATAATGTGGCCGATAAACCCTGACTGTGATAAACCTTGAATGTGATAAACCTTGACTGATAAATCTTGACCATCTCTCTTCCCCCCACTGTAGTGTATTTATTAATGTTCATTTCTCAGTGACTTTCCTTAGGCATTCTTCATGTGTTACTTTGGCTGTCCATGGTATTCTTAACATTCTTCATAGGAACCACATTTCAGTTCCACCTACTGCTCTTGTTGTTGTTTTTATTAGTGACCATGATTCGCTTCCATATAGTAGTACTGGCTCGATATAGCAATTCAAGAATCTTTTCCTAGTATCCTACTGACAAAGATGGACTGCACAAAATCATTTTAATTTTCTGAAATGCTGCTGTTGCCAGACATATTCTATTTTTTACCTCAGTTGTACATCTACCATCTGATGTTATCATTGTACCAAGATACTTGAACCATGTCTCTCACTCTCTCTGAAACCTTAAGTGCCCAAGGCACATGAGGTTTCCACAAACATCTGCTCTTTGCCTCCCTTTCTGCTCCTGCCCAAGTGAGCCCTCTAATGCTCAACATCCTCTCTGTTACTTGAAACATATGCTGCATTAAAAGAAGCACTTTCAGCACGTAGTTATGAAAAAGTTATTTCAAATCACTCACACGCATGTTTAGACACTTACATGGCTCTGAAGCTGGTTCTGGAGATGTCTGGAAACAGATGGAAGACATGTCAAAGGTTACTGTAACATTTTTGTTCAAATTATGGTCATTCATATCTTAGTTGTTATGACATTACGTGCTGGCAATTATTCCTCTTCATTTTGTGCAAGATAAGGGTGATAACAAATGTGGTTAAACAGGCACTTGTCGAGTAGAAGCAGACAGAGCTGTGTGGTTCAGTTTTATACAGAAAACAGAAAGAAGGAGGAAAGGGGGGGGGGGGGTAAAAAGAGCAGTAATGAATAATATGGCTTTCTAAAAATGAAATACAAACATTAGCAATCCAATATTTCAGCATTAAGCTTCGACCAAGGACAACAAAACAATGGCAAAACAACAGATAAATACATGTAAAATACAAAGACCTGAGGATTGTAAAACATCTATACTGGCAGCAAGAAGCAGCAGTTCGAGTTGAAAATAGAACTGGAAAATATCAACCTATAAAACAAGGGGTGCGGCAAGGATGTGTACTATCTCCAGACCTTTTTTCTCTGTATAGCGAGAATATTCTAAGAACAATCATCACAGAACCAGGCATAAAAATTGGAGGATACAATATTAACAACCTTCGGTATGCTGACGACACAGTACTGATAGCTGAGAACCAACAAGACCTGCAAAATCTCTTGGATAAAGTCGCCAAAGAAAGTTAACAGAAAGGCCTTACTTTGAACATCAAAAAGACAGAGACTATGGTTATATCTAAGAAACAGAATCCACCAGCATGCAGTATTAAATTAAACAGAACTATTCTAAAGCAGGTGCAGAAATTCAAATACCTTGGAGCAGTAATAACTTCAGATGGGAAATGCAGAACAGAAATTAGGAACAGAATAGGCCAAGCAAAGACTGCATTTCAGAGAATGAGAAACATATTAACCAACACATCCTTATCAATGAATGTTAGAAAACGAGTCCTAAAATGCTATATTGAACCTATCTTGTTATATGGAAGTGAATCATGGACAATAGGCAAGTCTGCACAAAAATCATTGGAAGCAGCAGAAATGTGGTTTATTAGAAGAATGTTGCGAATCCCCTGGACAGCAAAAATAACTAATGAAGAATGTATGAGAAGAGCTGGAGAGACAAAAAACCTTCTCAAAAAGATAAGAGAGAGACAGTGTACTTTCATAGGACATGCAATGAGAAGAGGGGGCATTGAAAATATTATAACAACAGGAAAAATAGAAGGAAGAAGATCAAGAGGAAGACCAAGAGAAATGATACTGGGCAGTCTGACGGGATGGTGTGAGAGGAGATCACCAATTGAGCTGATGGCCTGCATGAAGGATCGGATACTCTGGAGAAGCATAATAGCCAACGCCAGTCGGCACGGCACATGATGATGATGATGATGAAAATACAATATCAAAGTCCCACTTCTTTGCAAAGAAGCCAAAATAGCTGCAAGAAAGTTAAAAACAAGTGACAGTAAACATACTTTTCAGCAGGAGTTGCCAAGCAAACTAAACAGTTTAAAGGAAACAGGTTAACTCTGAAACTTTTGTGCATGATGTAAACAAAATAGATACCATATGCTTGAAAGTCATATAAGCTTTACTTTCACTTAATGAGTTTCAACTCCATTCTCATGTTCCATCTTATTCTGTGTTCTTCATTGAGCTTCAGTGTTGTCCTATGTATACAAAGTTTCAGTTTGGTACTACTAATCTATGTACATGTACCCAGGTGCCCCAAACTGTGGAACATATCCTCCAGAACTGCACCAACTATGAAACACCGAGAAATAATTACTGGCCCAGTGAAACCACTAAAGAAGATAAGCTCTATGGTTCCATATATGAATTACAAAAAACAGTGAAATTTATCCAAGAGACAGGACTGCAGGTATAGACGGACAATGCGAACGAAGAAGAAGAAGAAGAAGAAGAAGAGAAGAAGTGTTGTCCTATATTTCTTTGACCTGAGCATTCAAAGTCAAGGTCATTCTACATTTCGACCGTTGCTGCCAGGATGAAATTGCCAGGCATCAGCTCCTCACAACTAAACTCTGCAACCAGGTCTGGATGTGTACGTCTACAAAAGGTCTGGATGTGTACGTCTACAAAAGGTCTGGATGTGTACTTCTACAAAAGGTCTGGATGTGTACATCTACAAAAGGTCTGGATGTGTACGTCTAAAAAAGGTCCGGATGTGTACGTCTACTAAAGGTCTGGATGTGTAGGTCTACAAAAGGTCTGGATGTGTACGTCTACAAAAGGTCTGGATGTGTATGTCTACGAAAGGTCTGGATGTGTACGTCTACAAAAGGTCTGGATGTGTACGTCTACAAAAGGTCTGGATGTGTACATCTACAAAAGGTCTGGATGTGTACATCTACAAAAGGTCTGGATGTGTACGTCTACAAAAGGTTTGGATGTATACATCTACAAAAAGTCTGGATGTGTACGTCCACAAAGGCTAGACATTTCCGGAGGACATATTCTGTGATCTGGGTAAAGCTGGGGCGACCATCCCCAACCCAGCGCGTCACAGGTCTTTGCCATCTATATTGATGTCTTCAAGCATTTTAATAATTTCATTATGTTTCACCTTGTCAAATGCCTTGGTGTAATCAATGAAGCATAAGTAGAGATCTTTCTGTACTTCTAAAGCTCTTTCTGTTAGTGTTCGTAAAGCATAAATGGCATTGTGTGTTCCCTTTCCTTCAACAAATCCAAACTGTTCATCTGCTATTTCCATTTTTATCTTTTTCCTTGTTCTTCTCATAATTATTCTCAGAAGTAGCTTTGTTATGTGACATGAGAGGCTGATAGTCCGGTGGTCGTCACATTCCTTTGCACCTGGTTTCTTTGGTAGTGCTATAAACGTGGATTTAATCAGGTCACTGGGAATATAACCACTGTTGTAAATGTCATTCAGTAACTTGGTTATTATTTTTATTCCTGTCTCCTCTAGTGGCTCTATTTCTTCTATTGTTATATTATCAGGCCCAGTCGCTTTTCCTTTCTTCATGTGTTTGATGGCATCTATGATTTCATCTTCAAGTATTGGTGGTCCCTCACAGTTTTCAGTATCTGGTGTTAATTCTGGTCTTTCTCCTCCATATAGCTCACCGATATACTCTGTCCACCATGTCTTCTTTTCCCATTAACATTTTACCTTCTTTCGATTTCAGGCATCCTGTGGTATATTTTGTTTTCCTGCCTGTGAGTTCATTAATTCGTTTGTGCATGTTTTTGCTGTCTTTAATATGAGAGTCCTCTATCTGTCTGCACTGCTCATTTAACCATACTTCTTTTGCTTCTCTGCATTTGCGTCTTATTTCTTTATTTATCTTGTTATATTTTTTCTCGTTATTTTTACTCCTCCTCCTCTTGTCCATCAGTCCTAAGATGTCGTCTGTCATCCATTTATTTTTAGGGGCTTCTTTTTTTGGTGGTATTATCTCCTTAACAGTTTGGTGGATTCTCTGCTTTCAAAAGAATTTCCCCAACACAAGAGAGTCCTGTGCCCATTTTTTTACAGCTGTGTTAACTAGAGTGCTTTAGCAATGAGGTTTGAGCCTACAATATCACTTGAGAAAACATCACACTATTAACTGTACTTCTCCTGCACTTTCAATTTACATCAGTTTTAACAAGGCAAATATATGATTTTAAAAAAAAAAGAAAAGAAGATTACTTTATCTGTTCACTTTCAGTCTGAAAGCTAAGAATGTGATGCTTTTCTCTCTCTGCATCTCCCAAATCTTTTACTGCAGGTTTTTCAAACTCTGATGGTGGAATAAGAAATGTGGTTGTCTTATCTTTGGCTAAATAAAGAAAATAAATATGATTAATAAATAATTAATCATTTTCAAATTCTAGTAACTCATAAGAAACAAAACAATATGAATATTTATATGTTAATTTAATTTTTTTTAAAGTTGTAAACTTGTATACTATGGTAATTTATCTGTAGTTGTCACATACAAGCCATTTATGTATAATACATATATATGCATGTTCCTAACGCTTTTCAATAATTAAAAATTTTTTAGTGCTGGAAACTCATAAGAAAGAAAATATATGAAGATTTATAAGTTAGTTTTAATTTTCAAAAAGCTGGAAACTCATCTTGTATATCATGGTAAGATTTACCTACAGTTGTCACATACAGGCCACATATGTAAAGTAGAAATGGGATTCCTAACACTTTCTTTTGGAGAAGAATGGGTCTATGAGCAAGGGCTCTTTACTTCTAAACTGTGAGCCTTTAAAAATAACTTAAGCTCAAACACTTCACTGTCCTTTGGTGCTTAATGTACTACTGGTCCATCCTGGTTTTGCTTATATTTAACTTAATATTATCCTCAAGATTTTTTGTAGCTTATTACTTTAGTATCATTTTACTATTGACAGATATCATAACATCTTTCGTTTGTCTAAGAAAGAAAATGACGAGAGAAAGGCAAGTATCAGTACCAATATGAGCATTCATAGATATACCTGTATTCTGCATACAAAGAAACAAAAAAAAAAGAAATTCCTTCTAGCAAAAATATGTTTTCTACTGACAATTCCGAGATGCCTACAGGAGAGTTGTTAGGGAGCCAAAGTTACGCAAGGGACATGGAAATGACTGACAGTTCACTTTCAACAAAAATATTGCAAGTAACTATACAGATTTATGTTCAAAGCTAATCCTTGAGTCTGTTAAAATACACAGAAAATGTTGATTATTTACATTGGTTACGGGTGAAATCTGTAGGTCTGTTCAAATTCGTCGCCATGTTGTGATGACGTAAATAAAGATTTTGTCGTAATGGTTTGTATTTTTTTCTCCCAGTCATTTCCTTAGTATAAGAATTTTAAAATAATTTTTACATTTAAAAATAATTACATTTCTAAAATTTCTTCTCTACAAACATTTTATGAAATACTATCCAGAAATATGCAGGTTTCTTATTTTAAAACCGTCTTATGAATATACGACAACTAAGGCTATATTTGTGGCAAACAGATCAGTCAGTATCGAATAAACGATACTTAGATTTGATCTTCATCACAATTTGTGTGTCCATATCCATATTTTACAAAGGACTAGTTTTGCATCTACTGTTGTTTTTGCACGATAACGACCGATGGAAAATGTGATATGAAGATTAACAGGAATAGTTAAATTCATATTCAACAGAATGAGAAAGATATTTAACCCCAAACCAGTAACACAACTGAAGTTAAACTGTCAGCTGCTATGTATTCCTTACTCTCCTTGTAGCATGAGAAAACTGAAGATATGTGGGGAAAAAATGAATTCGCTAAAGAATTGAGTGTTTTCATTTGTAGAAAAAAGTTAAATCAACTGTAACTGAAACAGGTGACAAAACAATTTACAACAAAATTATTCTGGCAATAGCAATGGTTTCTAATTAACTATTGTATATAATGAAAATCTTCAGTGAAAAGTTGAAGGGAAAAGAGCAAGTGGTAGATAGATGAGTGGGCAAAATGAAAAGATGAACTGATAGGCTGACCTGATGCATTGTGAGAGCAATCAACATAAAAAATAGTTGGAGATTCATTGCACCAACCTTCTTCGTGAGTATGGCACGAAAAAGGTATGTTCAATACCTAGTAACACACAATAATTAGAGTATAAGTATACATCTAAATACGAAGCACTACAGTAAAGCTTTTTTGCTCCATTCATTTTATTTTTTTAAACATAGGATTCATGTGAATCTATACTTTATCTCCTCTCTCTAATTCATCGTCCTGTGTGTGTTTGTACGATTAAGGCTCACGCCACAACTTTGTACTCGTTAACTCCGTTCAGTAATAAAGCTGTTCCTACTTTTTTACTAGTTCATACATTTTGTTCAATACTTAATTTTTTTTTCTCTCCCAAATACCACCATTTTGGTCATGGACCTACTTTCCGACCTGAGAACAGCTGGGAACTCTTCATGAAACATAAAGCAATAAATAAAACCCAGAGGACACTAAGATCTCTTTAAAATTCTAGCTAATTCATTTGTTTGCTACCTCTATGAACCCACAAAATATCCTTCCTTGGATCTGGGGAGAGGAGTGTCACCCATGGACCATTGGCAGTATCTAGTATATATGTAGAATATAAATATATATCATCATCATCAGGTGCCGTGCCGACTGGCGTTGGCTATTATGCTTCTCCAGAGTACCCGATCCTTCATGCAGGCCATCAGTTCAGTTGGTGATCTCCTCTCACACCAACCCGTCAGACTGTCCAATATCATTTCTCTTGGTCTTCCTCTTGATCTTCTTCCTTCTATTTTTCCTATTGTTATAATATTTTCAATGCCCCCTCGTCTCATTGCATGTCCTATGAAAGTACATTGTCTCTCTCTTATCTTTCTGACAAGGTTTTTTGTCTCTCCATATATATATATATATATATATATATATATTATATATATATAATATATATATATATATATATATATATATATATATATATAAACAAACCAATTTGCACACCTTGGCAAGATGGTGACACCAGAAATAAATTAGAATTGCAAAAGCTGCATTGTCCTTCAAAATTCTTGGGGACATATGGAATTCAAAAGTTATAAGCTGGAAACCAACTAAAGAAATAAACAAGAAATTTCATTCATTCATTCCTTTGCATGTCCCTTGCGGAACTTTGCCTCCCAAACAGCACTCCTGTAGGCCTCTCGGTTGTGAGCAAGATGGCCTGCTGCTGCTGCATCCATTTCCAGATCATCAACGATGTCTTGCAGCCATCTTCGTTTCGGTCTTCCTCTTTTTCTTTTTCCCATTATGTATCCTTCCAATACGGTTTTCTCTAAATTATCATGACGTTTAATGTGGCCAAAATATTTAAGTTTTCTCTCTTTAATCCTCTTTACTAGCCAGCCTTCTTCAATATTAAGCTCTTGTAGTATAGATATATTTGTTCTTTTTTGTGTCCACGATATTTGGAGAACTCTTCTATAGCATTTACATTCAAAGGCATTTATGTGCTTCTCAGCTAGACAAGAAATTAGACTTAAAAAAAAAAACAAATGCCTAAGGAAAATACTTGATATAATGTGGAACGAATTAAAGAACAACGCGGAGATAAGACAGATAAGCAAACAACAACCTTCCTCATGGGTGATCAGAAAAAGATGGACATATGTCGGCCGTGATGAGAAGAAACAATCAGAGAATCCCAAAACAAGCTATCAAGTGGAGCACAACAGGCCGAAGAAAAAAAGGTCGACCGCGTGAAACTCTAAAGAGGGCATTGTTAAGAGAAGCCAGTTTAGTGGGCATAATATCCTTTGATGAGGTTGAAAGACTCGCTGAGAACAGGAAAACTTAGCAAACAACTATGCGATGCTATGTGACGTTTAACGGCACGGAAAGGATGTAAGATGTAAGAATTATATTCGAGTTTCACTCAGGGTATCGTGATTATTTTAGAATCGATACATACATCTGCATCTTACATCTTTAAAACCCGAAGCGGATTCTGGTCTTAAAAGATTAGTGTATCTTCTCTTCTAGCTAATCCTGCTTACACTTGGGGATTTTCTAGAAACTATGGTCTCTGGGAGTATAAAGTTTGGAGCATATGTTTCTCTTTTTATTGTTATTTTGGCCTATCTGTATAAGCGACATTTAGATAACGCTCTTGTGAGAAAGCAGGAAAGATTGAACGATGTCCTGGCTGGACTCTTGCAGGCCGAACAAGCAGCGCCCAGCCACAAAACAAAAGTTGCCGTTGGCTTTGGTGGATGTGAAGATATATTTGTTGACGGTTTGGAATTATTCAAGGTTTTGAATCTGTCGGCCCCAAATGAAGCAAATCACCCTGATACAATTAGCAATAAAGATGAATTGAGTCAACTTTTCGCGTATTTTTTCCAGCATGGCGCAGCGGCAGAGTAAGTTATTTGTATTCATCCTCGTCTGCATTTTATATTTAAAAAAGCTCATTGTTGTGTCTGCTTTCTGGAATGTTTATATGATCAACAAAAGTACAGTTTATGGTAAAAAAGATCTTTTGTATGTGGTTAGTGTGAATGTATTTTAGCATATAAAATGTTCACTTAATTTCAATGTTTCTTTGTTATAGTTCTTATCACATATATGGTATTATTTGTTCTTCTGTCTTCCACTTATCAACATTGTTCTTCTGCTGTGTGTTTCTACATACTGTTGCTAGTTCTTTTCTTCTCAGCATTAGTTTTGTGATATGGTATGAAACACTTGCTGCATGAAAATTTTCGCCATTTTTTTTTTGTTAGTAATGCTGAAAATGTGACATGGTGCTTGTTGACAGTGATCATCAAATGACAGAGAAAGTTGTAGTGTAAGATACATGTGTGATATACATGTAAAATATATGTATGTAAGGTATATTTTTGTAGTTGTCATTAACTATTTCTATCCACAACCCATAGCTGACATGCCAGCATCAAGGTAGGCGAACCATAGCTGAGTAAGACCCTGTTCCACCTTTCCGTTGGTACACCCAGTAACAGGCCGGCCTGTCTAATGGGGCAGGGATTACCGTAGTCCCCATGGTGGTGGAGTCTGCTAAAGAAGTATTGCACACCACAAGCTTTTTAGCTTCACTCTGGGACTGAAAAAAACAGCCCCCATTATCTGCTCCCAATTTGATGTGATGCAGTGCCTCAACATTTTCACTGTATCAGCTGCAAAGAAAACTAGCTTGTAGTTTCAGGGAGATAGAAGAAGAAGAAGGTCCATCAGTAATAACTTAGTTGTCTTTCTATGACTTTCAAGTTTGCTTTTAAGAATTGTGTATAAAAAAAAAAAGACTTTTTTTTCAGGCGTTTCATTGCAAACAGAACTCTCTTCAATGACCTGGTTGAAGGTGCAGCAAAAGTACCAGAACACAGATGGGCTTTGGGAGGAAATGCACCGGCCATGGCTAAGAGGTTTGCTCTAGAAGGTCTGGAAGTGATGGTTGGAGCCAGAGTAGCAGCCTTGGCTGTGGCACAACTGCCTACATCAGTGAAAGGTGCAAGATCTGTTTTGGTATACTTGACGATATTTAAAAACTTTATTATGTTGCTTTTTTTTTTTTTCATTATATAGTCATCGTGTTTTATGATTTTGTTTGATTGTGTAGTTTTTTTTTGGTGGTGCTGAAGTGTGTAGCTATGTTGCTAGAATGAAGCCTGTGGTTTTATCCAGATTTTTTGCTGCAGTTCTAGTATTCTGCCTCAGATGCAATCCCTCAGTCCAGGTTTTGCATGTGTTTCTGCATAGTCTGGGCACTCATTGTCCCAGAGGGTGGATTCCTCATTTATAGGATACATATTTTGAGCTGCTGTGAGAGTCTCAGCAACTTGGAACCTGATGCTCTTCTCAGTCAATGACGTGAAGATCTTGCTTCTAGAGATACCAAATAGCCTGACTCCAGCACCTCTGGCAGGGATCAAACCACCATCATTTGCCCAGAGAGAACTGCACTAACCACTTCACTCCAGCAGTAATATTTAAGTCCAGGTATTTGATCAACAATAATGACTTTTTGTGGCCATAAAGTGAATATGGTGCACTTGACATTTTATTTCAGTTGTTGGGACAAGCGTTGCCAGATCTGATGTGCACTTGTTGATGGAGTACAACACGAACGATAAGTGGGGGCAGTACACATCTCCTAGAGCTAACAGGTATCTATTCTGTTCATTAACAGGATCTAACACTGAACATTGCGTGCTAGCATTTCTCCTCAGTATCCAGCAGTAAACAAAACAGTATAGTCTGCTAGATGGAACAAATGACTGGAAGGTCACAGCCGACCTACCAGGTCGAAGGGAATATCCCGCATTCATTAAAAGGATCTAACACTGAACATTGCGTGCTAGCATTTCTCCTCAGTATCCAGCAGTAAACAAAACAGTATAGTCTGCTAGATGGAACGAATGACTGGGAGGTCGCAACCGACCTACCAGGTCGAAGAGAACATCCCGCATTCATTAAGGAGACAGGAATGCGACCAGACATTGTGGTGTACCCGTCCTCAAAACAGGACTCAGTTTTATTCAGGCTTACAGTTCCGTACGAGTCCAGAATAGAAGAGCAACACATACTCAGAAGTGAGAAATACGATGATCTGGTCAAACAGGCACACGTCAGAACCTAAAGTGATTGCTTTGGGGGTGGGGGGAGAAGATTCCTTGTGACGTCGGCGTGCAAAAAGTGTAAACAGCTGGGCATAAAAAGGACAAGCACGAATACGTGCGCTGAAAAGGCTAACAGAAACCACAGAGAAGTCCTCGTGCTGGATATGGTACAAACATAGAGAACAACGGAACGCCAGCCTGTGAAGACTGTTATTAATTTGCAGTGACCCTATTCAGTAATAGTGATCAAGGTAATATAACGGAAGATACCATTTTGTACTGTTTCAGGGGTAGCAAGAGTGGCTCGTGTTTCTGCATCCCTCAGAGTGTGTCATATAAAATCAGGGAAGTGTGAACTTCATAGTTACAACACTCAGAGCACAAAACATTACAGTCCTGAACATAACAGTTACAACACAAAACATTACAGTCCTAAACTTAACAGTTACAACACAAAACATTACAGGCCATCCTCACTCTTGAGTTTGAAAAACCTGTATATTACAGTGTAATTGACAGTCTTTTAATATCACTTTTTTAAAATCTATGTGTATATCTAGGAACTGTTTGTAGAATTATTACTATTATTTCTAGCAAGGAGTTTATTACCATTTACCTGGATGAGACAAGGAAATGCTCAGTTCTTAGAAAACCCTCTGTGTGTCTGTGGTAATGTTGTAGCTTATCTCTCTTGTCATTGAAGGTTGATAGTTCACAGTGACAGCATTACACCTTTTCTAGATGGTATGGAGGATTTCATAAGTGAAGTTGTGACATTCCAGCCTTCGCTTGTAGTAATTGGAGGGCTCCAAATGATGGATAACTTTCCTTATGATGAAGGTAAGCTTGAAAGAAAGGTTACAAGCTCTCAGTTTTTAACTTGATGTGTTTTATGCAGTGAAACAGGTTACTTGTTATTATTTTAAAGGGTTTAATCTCATATAGAAAAATAATAATGGTAGTAATTGATGGACATAAAAATGTTGCTCATACATTCAGATAAAGGAGGGGGTCCAAAGGAGATGATGGGTCCAGGCTCTAAACACTGCACTCACTGAAACAAGTACTCTGGATATACAAGGAGACATTTTTCTGATTGGCTGTCAAAGAGAGCTACATTCTGGAAGGGGCAGGCCGTATGATGAATAATAAACATGTGCAGCTGTTGCAGTGTGTGTGTGCAGTGTGAAAGTGTGTGACAGATTAGCAGAGAGTGGCTTCTCTGTAAGTGCCAGTAGAAGTAATAAACAAGTCTGAGAGAGGCATACTTTTTTGTGCTTATTTGTTGGTTAGTTATAGGTATGCTTGAATAATTTTAGATGAAAGTTGTACCAAAGAGATCAAAACATAATATGGCAAGTCAAGACATCTTACTTTAAAATGAAAAATGCATCCTGTATATTATATGAAAATTTGTTTTCTGTGGCATTTGTGTGATGCAGGGGTGTGAAGTGTTAGTGCTTTCACATTTCTAGGCCACTACAACATTTGAAGTAGGTATGCCAGCGCTAGTCCTCACTGCTTCTCTTTCTCAAGGAAACCCAAAGTACTCATCTTTTTCAAGTTGGTACCGGTTGGCCTTAAAAAAAATTCCACCGAGTTGTGAAATTAGGCCAGGGACCTCTAAATGGCAAGAAATGCGCTAAACACTGCACCACGGTGGCATGTATTATATGATGGTGAGTAAAAAAGTAACTGCAAATCAAGGGATGTAACCATTGAAAAGTATATGAAAAGACTTTTCGACCTGTTCTTGAATCTTTTCATATATTTTTCATTCATTGCATCCCTTGATTTGCTGTTAATTTTTCACTCTCTCATATTTTTCTCAGTATGAGTGTTAGCAATCTGTTAGTTTCTTCCCTTTTTTTTTTTTAAAGGGATGGAGAAAGTAGTGCATAAAGCAGTGCATACTAGAGTGTGATGTAGGTCAGTATCATGCCTGGCTGCCTTTCCTTTCCTTTCCCAGCTTCTAGTGTAACCATGTACCCACTTAGAGCTGGGTTGTTTGGAATATCCCAATCTTCAGCCATCACCATAAGACAAATGCAACCACATCCACTATCTTGGTGCTCAAAAATTGATAACATGGTAGATAATTAGGAAGGAAGGGAGAGGAAACAGGCTGAGAGAAAAGTAAGTGAGCAGCTGAGATGGTTTGTGTAATAGAAAATCACCAGTAATATCAATGAAAAATAATAAAATTTGAGTTCTGTAAAAAGATGCAATCTGCCATCATTATATCCAGCATGCTATCTGAAGATGGTAAAGTTCACATTTCCAAGATTTAAAACCAAAAAAAACAAAACCATGGTTCTGAGATTTCACAGCCCACCTGTTTGTGGTCTATTCTAGGTGTCCGGCAGTTGAGACTGCGCAAGCTCCGGCAGTTTTTGCAAGACCTGCCCCGGTCAACTCTCATCCACTTTGAGATGGCATCCTTCACAGACATGTCCTTGCTGTCAGAGATTATTGACAATGTTGTTTGCTACTGTGACTCCATTGGCGCAAATGAGCAGGTACATCTGGCTCACAGTAACCTGTTTTCTGGAACAGTCTAGATGTAACATGTATTTCATAAGTGTGTGTGTGATGGGGTTATACTGGTACTACCTTCATGAAATCAAGAAAAGGTTGTGACAAGAGGAATATACTAATTAATATTCTGGTTAACAGAAGTAAGGTTTAGATTTCTGAAAACTCTTTCACTGTGAAGAGACATGTGTAACAGAATATGCCTTGGATAGGGTAGACAACTCTATTTAAATTTTGGAAGTTAACACCCTTGAATTGTGCTTCACAACTGGTTTTTTCAATACAGTTTTCCTTGGGATATGTTCAGATGAGAGTGCAACAGTTTTACATGTAGACTGAGTGAAATCTGAATGAGTCTTAAACAAGAAACTGTGCCTTGTTATTCAGTCGAAGTCTGAAGTCTGAGTCATGTGGCTGGTGTTGTCGTGTTCTGTTAGGATGTAGTGTCATTTGTGTGAGTTGCATTAGTTTGGAAGTTGAATATGTGATAGTTGTTAGTAGTCCTCATGGCAGTGAGTGAACTTATTGTTAGGAGCCATTTGGAGCTGTTCTCTACATGTCATTGTAGTTAGTTTGATAGATTATTTGATATGTATTGTTCATCGTCACCTTTTTCATCATCATCAGGTTGCATGTATGAAACATTTGTTTTTGTTGAGAACCAGCCTTGATTGCTCGGAGATTAAATGTTTCATTTGTTGCTGAGAAGTGGTATTACCTGGATTGTCTGAGAAGTGTGTAATATTCCAGGATCTTGAGTTTGTGTGCAGTGTAGACAATATGATGATCTTACATCATGGCACAATACTTTAGTGCCTGACATGAGGCACACATGCTATCTCCTTGTTGTTGACAATGGTTATCATGTGTGTACAGTCCTCTGACTAACAACATGCTGCTGTGCCAGATGCCCTGGGTGGCATCTAGCACACAATATGTAGAGTGATCATATACTATCAAGGGGATCTCATCATGCTCAGTATAAATCACTCAGAGAGGTGGGTAAACAGCCTGCAACACTGACGATTTTAGAGTTATAAAGATTTCATGAAGTGAAGGAGAACAATCATAGAAACACTAAAGATCCCATCAGTTGTAACATAATCGTAAAGACACTAAAGATCCCATCAGTTGTAACATAATCGTAAAGACACTAAAGATCCCATCAGTTGTAACATAATCGTAAAGACACTAAAGATCCCATCAGTTGTAACATAATCATAGAGACACTAAATAGCCCATCAGTTGTAACATAATCATAGAGACACTAAAGATCCCATCAGTTGTAACATAATCGTAGAGACACTAAAGATCCCATCAGTTGTAACATAATCATAGAGACACTAAAGAACCCATATGTTGGAGAAATGTAATATGTGACAGTAATGTGGTACATAGAAATTGTCATTCTGTTGTCATACACTTGTCACATTCTCCTACTTTTTTTTGGCCCATTAACATTGTTATTTCCTTACATTACCTCCACAACTAACTCCCAGGAGCTCCCCAACATCCTGAGTGCTCTAGAAAGAGATCATGTGGTTCTTATATCTGACAGCCATCCCAGAGTAGCAACAGTGTTAGACCAGATGAGAAAGGTGTATGAACTGCTAAAAGAAGCACCAGAGGTGAGACTTGCCTTTCCCAGCTGTATACAAGAGACATTGTGTTGTTATGTCGTTTTTCCTGCTTAAAGTGTGGCATCTTTTATTTCTCTTGCAGTTTTCTGTCTAGTGTCATGCAGCACAGTTGTTCATATTGTTTTTATTTGTAGAGAAAGTCCTGTCTTTCAGCTGAAATCTGTTGAGTGTAATATGTAAGTAGAATTACATTTTTATCTTTTGTGTTATTTTTGTGTGTGATCCTTGATAAAAGCTTTTTGCTGAAATTTTCGATTGTTGTCAGTCAGTCATTTTGCATGTCCTTTGCGGAAATTTGCCTCCTTAACAGCTCTCCTGTAGGACTCTCGATTGTAAGCAAGATGCCCTGCTGCTGATGCATCCATTCGCAGATCATCAATGATGTCTTGCAGCCATCTTTGCCTTGGTCTTCCTTTCTTTCTTTTTCCCATTATGTACCCTGTATGTAGTTCTGTCTGTTGCTCAACACAGCTTCTTTAGTTGTTTTAATTTTTGAAGAGCAATAGATGTCCTCCTTTTAATATCCCTCATTGTATCTCAATTATTAGTTAGTAATGATCCAAGATAATCAAAGCTCTCCACCTTCCAATTTTCCTCCTTGATACATATTTCAGCTGTGTTATTTGTTTTGTCAGTTGTCTTCAATTTAGTTTTGTTGGCTTGTTGTACGTTTCTCATTTATATGTGCACATTCTTACTTTCTGCTATTCTTGTTGCTGCCAACTTTCCTTACTCTTTCTATCTTTTTTTGTAAAACTCAACCATGCACCTCTATCTGCTTCATTATTTGAGATAGGTGTCTGAGTGGCAAAATGGTTAGTGCATCAATCTCACATGCCAAAGGTCAGGGGTTTTAATCCAGTCAGAAACACCCAGCTTTAGAAAGGGCAATCTGGCTTTTTTTGGAGCTGCCAGATTTGCAGACGCAAAGAAGCAAGGAAAATATAAACAACTTAACACCATATCCCATGGCCTCATAACCTAGAGGATCTACCTTTATCTCTTTTTTTTTTTTAACGTAAAAAATTTTTTTTCACCTTGTTTATGATAGTAATTGTTATACTGTATTAGTGCATCAAGTTATCATGATGTTTATTTTATCAGACTGATGGACGCAGGAAGTTGACACGAATACACATTCACACGCTGGCCTTCCAAGCCATCTTGACGACTAAAAACGCCCCCTGGAAGAGCACCTTGTCAGCGGCAGCCAAAGCTGCCCTCACCGCACACCGCTACACCTGCGGATCACATGACATTGATCTAACAAAAGCTAAGCTTATCTTGGACGAGTCCTTCTCCCTCAGCAAAACAACAGACTCCAAGCGGGTGCTAGTGAACAACACTAGCCCGGTGACCTGCTGGGAAGAAGCTGGCTACAAGATCTGTGTTTCTCCAGTGCTGGTCTGTACACAGGTTCTGCAGACAGGTGGTGGGGGTGACAATGTCTCAGCTGCTGGTCTGGTGCTGCAGATATGACAGGTTCTGGGATGTCGCTGCCATAAATCTTCAGAATGTGACCAGGAAAAAAAAAACCAATCTCTGTCATGGTACGTGTATCTGTTCTAACAGGTTGAACTATGTTTAAAGCCAGCTAATATTTTACCCAAATGTTGATCAGAAATTATTTTGTGACCACATGGTCAGTGTCTGGACTAATTGGGTATTAACTCTTTCCGTGCGTATGGTGGAATTTTCAACACTTCCGGTGGTCCCAAGCGACCGTATGGTCGAAAATTCGACAATCATTGTTCCATTAAAACAAGCAGTGTAACATTTATATTGTACGGATTTCGTCCGCGATTCCGGTGACACTTTCAAAATGGAGAATGCGTGCCTAGTTACGAGCGATGCCGAGCAAGAACAAGGACGCGAAGCATGGAAATTTTTCAATTTTTGACGATGTAGATAGGGGTATGGACATAGCCTATGGCCACCCCGCTGCTCTTGAATGTTTTCTAAGTAGATTTAGACATATTTAGACGACTGGAGAAGTAGTTAGGAGGTTATTTCAGACATTCAGTAAGCGAAAATGCCATATGGAGTCACAATACGAGATCGATAAGTAGATCTACACATCTTAGATGGTAAATAGGGGTAAGAAGCGCGAATCTAGACCTAGCCGATGGTGAGCTGGCCACAATCAGTGTCTAAAAACATCACATTACTTCTTTTTTTCTAAAAAACTCTGCATTTATGAAATTTTCATTCATTTAGCTACACTTTGACACATATTACGTATACGGAAGTACATGGAAACACTGTTTTCCATTCCATTTTACAACTAGACCCCCTTACAGTCAAGACCCGCGTTTTACTCCCGCACGCAACGACACGTCCGTGTTTCTTCCTCCCGCACGGGAAGAGTTAATGAAGATATATAAGAGAGATAAATATCCTGATAACAGGAGATTATAAATTATGTCAGAGAATTTAGCAGAAAATATTCATGTATTATTTAAAGAGCTGTTTTATATTAGTATTATATTACAGATATTAGTCTCTCATGTTTCTAAACTAGACATTTCTGGCCATGTCATAAAAAGTGTTTTATGTTTGTGTTTTTATGTGGAGCAGAGATTACTGCTTCAGATGATGGTGATGCTTTGTTGCTAGATTCTTATCATCATCATCATGAACCATGCCCATACATGCTCCTTCACAGATCTCAATCCTTGGTGGCTTTTCAGCAACTCCAAGTCAGTCGATGCCAATAGACTGTCCCTGATCTTCTCTCTCACTTTCCTCTGCTTCACATGAAAAGCAGAATGTCTAACAGGTACTTCACCCTTTTAAAATAACGTTCTTTGTTAATTCTCTTCCCATTCATTTTGCCTGTTACAAATCCTTCTTCTTTCTTTACAAATACATGTTAATTGTCTTTTTCTTGTACTTTTTATTAGTCTTTTCAGTATTTCTTGTAATGATGCAGAGTTAACAGGACTCAGCATTTGTTTCAAATCTCTTAAGTAAGTTCAGGCAGATGTGAGCATTACAAAATTTCTTTGTTTGATTACAAATGAAAAAGTTCTAAGAGAGGCTGAGCAAAAGAAAGAAATTCTTGCGAAATTCGGAACACGACAATTAAGATTTGTAGGACATGTTTTGAGAAGAGGCAAACTGGAACACTTAGAGACAGCAGGAAAACTGGTGGAACAAAGGGACAGCAGAAGACAAAGAAACTTTTATGATACTTGATGGTTTAAAACAGTGGCACAGAGGACAGTCTCATAGAAAGAGCAAAGGACAGGTGGTTGTGGAAGTCTGTGACAACCACCGCATGATTGGCATGAGCCAAAGAGTGAATTTATACTGCGATGAAAGTAACCTTGTCTGGGTTGGTTTCTTTTTTTTTGTAGCTTTCTACCAGTTTTGTCATGTTCGAGGGGCGCTGAAAGTATGTTGAAAGGGTTAACATTAAGGCATTCAGTAAAAGAGTTAAATTATTCTGTTATTGGAGGAAGCTGACAAGTTTACAAATAAGACATAAAATGCATTAAATGTTCATTTGTGGTAAATTTATCTTGCTGCCTTTTGATAAGCAGAGTTTGTGGTTAATTAGTAGTAGTCACGTGATATGTCATGTAGTAGTAGTCACGTGATATGTCAGGTAGTAGTAGTCACGTGATATGTCATGATGACTGGACTGGTCATGAAATGTTCTGTTCTGATTTAGGCTATATATCCCATATAATTTTCTTAGAACATTCCAGATATGGAGATTTCATTATGATTATCACTGGCTTTATCATTCTCGTAGACAAAGAAAACAGAATGAGTTTTGGACATTCCCTTATCACTTCTTGTAGCTTGGCACATTTTGTTACCTAAACTTATCATTTTGTCACCCAACTTATCAGTTTGACACATTTTATCTCCCAGACTTATCAGTTTGACATTTTGTCACTGAACTTATCATTTTGACACATTTTATCACCCAACTTATAAGTCTGACACATTTTGTCACCCAGCTTATCAGTTTGACACATTTTTATCATCTAACTTACCAGTTTGACACATTTTATCACCCAACTTATCAGATTGACACATTTTGTCACCCAGCTTACCAGTTTGACACATTTTATCACCCAACTTATCAGTTTGACACATTTTGTTACTCAGACTTATCAGTTTGACACACTCTGTCACCCAAACTACTCAGTTTTGTCACCTATAAAGGATCTGAGAAAAATCCTCTTATAAGGTTATCATATCATGATCATGATTATACACTTTCTAAAGCCAGGTCATAGATGATATGAATCAGTAACCTTAATTCTGCCAAACAAAACATCAAGATTATTTGTGATCACGTAATACAACCACCTTGTTTTACTGGAAGCTGGTGCAGCGCCTGGGTTTAGCATTTACAGTAGTTTAAAATTATTAACACTAAACAGTTGAACAGAACAGTGCACTTATTTTATATCTCATTTTTGAAGAAGTTCATTCACATGGCCAGAATTAAGGTGAAAGCATATGACTTTTCCTTTGCTGAACAGTCACCACTTTGGTGTGCCTCATTTGCTGAACAGTCACTACTTTGGTGTGTCTTGCTTTGCTGAACAGTCACCACTTCGGTGTGCCTCGCTTTGCTGAACAGTCACCACTTTGGTGTGCCTCGCTTTACTGTGGATGTTTTATAAGTTTTCACAGGCAGGCTGTCCAGCACAAGCAGGTTTTAGGATCAGTTCCTTTGTCTGGGGTGACCAGATTGCAGTTATTTTATGTAGTAATATTAACTCTCTGTTAGCTGTAATGTTTCTGTGCACGGTCACAGTATATTGTGTCTGTGGACAGTCAGACTGTGGTTATAAGAGTTGTAGTACAGTCTGATCTGTGATTGTGAGACCTATAGCACACATTTTGGTTGAATTATTTTTATGCCGTGAGCTACTTAACATGGTTTTTAAGACAAATTTATCCCAAAAAAAAACTGTCTAGAAAGTTTTATTCCAGGTCTTGGAGATTTAGATCTTTTGAACTTAATGTGGTTTGATCACATGAGCTAAATATGTATGTTGCATCATTTCCTAGTAAAAGCAGGGTGGTTGTGTTTATTATAAAATTATTTATGTAGCTTGAACTTTTTTTTTTTTTTTTTGTCTTGGTCTGGTAGGAAAAGATTTTATTTAGTTGTATGGAACAACATCTGATACTGTATTAAGATTGATTTTGTTTACACTTTATATTCTTGAAACTTTTTAAAATGTTGATATTATTGTTTTATTATCTTTTATTACATGCATTTTACTTGATAATTATTTTATCTGTTTCACTTTTCTGTTGAGGGCAGAAATACAAGCACAGAGGGACTGGCTTTCTTTTTCTTCTTCTTTTTTTTTTTTAGCAGTATAAATACAGTTTTTTGTTTTTATGGCTAGTTATGTCAGGCAGTTGTTGGCAGAGTCAGTATTGAGAAAGAAACAGATTGAACAGTGGATGGTTGGGAGCTTGTATAAACAGTTAATATTTATCACACTTTATCATGGTAAGAAAAGCACTTTATGTTGCCATGTCGTAGCATTTTGTTGGAAACCTTTGTATCAGGGATTCTTAACCTTTTTTTTCACAGTTGCAGACCCTCCTGAGATTGTCCGATATATCCCCATGACCCTTTTTTGCTAGAATGTCAAAATATCATCATCATGAGTCCTGTAAGGTACCAAGAAGAATTAGAAATAGTTTGCATATAGTTAGAATATTCAGAACAGCTGAAAGAAAACTAATCTACCAACATTTTTTGTTTTTTTTCTACTGTTGTTCACTGAGTGAGTCTCACACCTGCTTCATTTGGCCCCTATGCTTCCAGGGGAACTGGATATTATTAGTTTAGGAATCACTGCTTTACATTTTGGCCCCCAGTGCTTACATTTTATATTGCAAGTTTTGTGCAAGAAAAAAAAAAAGGTGCAATCATTTGAGTATTTCTTGAAGTAGCTTTGAATTGTTGTATGTACTTGCCTTTGTGGTTCAATACAGAAGTTGTTACTTCAAAGTTATTTGTCAAGATGTGAACTCCTAGAATTGTTTATAGTTTGTTACATTAGAATTTATAATTCGAACAGGTTGTTATATTAGAGTTTATAAATAGTACAGGTTGGCTGTTGAGTTTTTGAAAACTGACACTAGTACAGTGTGCTACTTTCTATGTGTATATATACTGTCTCCCACAGTGTGTGTATGTACATTCAGAATTACTGTTCTTTACTGGGCAGTCTATATGTGCTTGATAGCACATGCAGTAGTTTCTTTCACAAGACTGACAAAAGCATGATGTTTCTATATTTAATCCTTTTTTTTTTTTTTGTGTAGTGCTTTTCTTGGTGGTAGTTCTAATATTCTGTATTAGTAGTGCTTTTCTTTGTGTAACTTTATTTGTAAAAGCTTCTACAGTCCATTTTTGCCATTTCTGTTGTATGTTCTGTTTTAGAGAGATCTGACAAGTAGAGAGTACTTGAAGACTTATAAGTAGAGGATACTAGAAGATTCATGGTTAGAGGGTACTAGAAGACTTATAAGTAGAGGATACTAGAAGATTCATGGTTTACTAGAAGACTCGGAGTGTACTAGAAGAGTTATAAGTAGAGGGTACTAGAAGAGTTATAAGTAGAGGGTACTAGAAGACTTATAAGTAGAGGGTACTAGAAGACTTATAAGTAGAGGGTACTGGAAGAGTTATAAGTCGAGGGTACTAGAAGACTTATAAGTAGAGGGTACTAGAAGATTCATGGTTTACTAGAAGACTCGGAGTGTACTAGAAGAGTTATAAGTAGAGGGTACTAGAAGAGTTATAAGTAGAGGGTACTAGAAGAGTTATAAGTAGAGGGTACTAGAAGAGTTATAAGTAGAGTGTACTAGAAGAGTTATAAGTAGAGGGTACTAGAAGAGTTATAAGTAGAGGGTACTAGAAGAGTTATAAGTAGAGGGTACTAGAAGGCTTATAAGTAGAAGGTACTAGAAGACTTATAAGTAGAGGGTACTAAAAAAACTCATAGGTAGAAGGTACTATAAAGAAGTGACTGTTCAACATGTGATGCATAGTTCTCATAGGCAGAAAGTTGAAGCACTGACAACTCCACAAATCATTTCTGATCTCTACCCCGCATCCCAGATTGTACAGAAGAGTGTTTTGCCAGTGATATTTAAGTGAGTCTGGTGAATGATGACTGGCAAGATATGCAAGGAAGGCTTTTCAGTTTTAAGCTCAGAAATTTTTATCTGTCAAATATTAGTGCATTTTTGTATGGCATGCACATGGACAGCAGCAGTAGGTTTTATGTTTCTGTACTTGAGAGTAGATGTGATGATGTGTATGTGTGTGAAAACACTGGCAACATATTTTTTGTTTATTGGCACAAATATAAATGTTTTGACACACATTTATGAATAATAATGATGTTTTAACATGTTAGATATCCTGTGTCGACCAATAAAGTTTATCATTTGGTGTTTTTTTTTTTTGGACACAAATGGGAGCTCAAACATAGTGCTAGCACAATCTGATCTATGATTATGAGAGTTAAAGCAGTCTAATCTATGATTATTAAGTTGTAGCAGCAATCTGATCTATGATTATGAAATAATACTAGCAACTGTAGTTGCATACTTTCAGTGCACATTTGTTGTTATGTACTTTAGTGTGCCTGCTTTATGGTAATGGTACGCATTTGGCTGTGAAAGTGACATTTTCTTTCTCACTTTCTGATGACAGTTACAGATTTTATGTGTGTGTGTTTATGAATGGGGAATGACCTGTTTTATTTATAAATAAAGTTTGCTAATTTGCACAAACTTTGTGACACGGGGTTTACTATTTTGCTGTATGCTTGCCATATATGTATGTGTGTGTGTGTGCACGCATGCATGCATGCTCTCTTTGTACTATCTGTATGTATTCTCTCTCTCTCTCTGTACTCTGTGTGTGTGTTCATTCTGTGTAATCTTTGTTTATGTACTCTCTCCATGTGTGTGTATACTCTATGTGTATTCTGTGTATGTATGTATACTCACTGTATCTCTCTCTGTACTCTCTCTCAGTATGTGTACTCTGTGTATGAAATCTCTCTCAGTATGTGTACTCTGTGTAAGAAATCTCTCTCAGTATGTGTACTTTGTGTATGTAATCTCTCTCAGTATGTGTACTCTGTGTATGTAATCTCTCTCAGTATGTGTACTTTGTGTATGTAATCTCTCTCAGTATGTGTACTCTGTGTAAGTAATCTCCCTCAGTATGTGTACTCTATGTATGTAATCTCTTTCAGTATGTGTACTCTGTGTATGTAATCTCTCTCAGTATGTGTACTCTGTGTATGTAATCTCTCTGTGTGTGTACTCTTGTGTATGTAATCTCTATTAGTGTGTGTACTCTCTCAGTGTGTATTTATACCAACTGTGTGACCTTTTCAGTATTTGTACTCTGTGTACTGTCTCTGTTAGTGTGTGTATTCTCTGTATGTGTACTCTGTGTATTTATACTCACTGTGTATGTGTGTACACTGTGTATTTATACTCACTTTGTTTACTCTGTTTTTATACTCACTGTGTGTATTTATACTCACTGTATGTACTCTGTGTGTGTAATCTGTGTATTTATACTCACTGTATGTACTCTGTGTGTGTACTCTGTGTATTTATACTCACTGTGTGTACTCTGTGTATTTATACTCACTGTATGTACTCTATCCCTTGCAAAATACTTTTGATACTATCAGTTGTGTCAAAAGTATTTTGCAAGGTCATTTTGAATAGACTCAAAGATATAGTGGATGTTGCAATGAGAGAAGAACAAGCAGGATTTCGAAAAGGGAGAAGCTGTCTCGACCAGATCTTTACTCTCAGAATAATACTTGAAGAACATATTGAAAAGCAGAAACCATTAATACTGAATTTCATAGATTTTAAGAAGGCATTTGATAGCATACACAGAGATTCATTATGGAGAATTCTATGTCTATATGGAATACCATCTAAAATTGTCAACATCATTAAGGACTTATACAATGGATATGGTTGTGCAGTCAAGACAGAAGAAGGGATGAGTGAATGGTTTCAGATTGAAACAGGCGTGAAACAAGGATGTATACTGTCTCCTTTACTTTTTGGGATTACAATAGACTTCATAATGAAAAAATGCTGCTCAGGTAACACAGGTATTGACTGGGTACATGGGACCCAACTAGAAGATCTTGATTTTGCTGATGACATAACACTTATCAGTAACAATGTGAATTCCATGCAAGAAAAAACAGATAGCCTGTCTTCATTGGCTAGCAAAATAGGACTTGAAATTAACAAGGACAAAACAAAAATAATGAAAATTCCCATCAATCAAAATGGAAAAATACACATAGAAGGGACAGATATTGAAGAAGTCAATCATTTTGCATACCTTGGCAGCTACATGGACCAGGGTGGTGACACTAGACAGGAAGTTAGGATCAGAATTGCAAAAGCAGCATCAATCTTCAAGAATCTTGAGAACATATGGAATTCAAAAGTTATAAGCACAAAAACCAAGTTAAGACTATTCAATTCAAATGTAATATCCACCCTCATTTATGCATGCGAAAGCTGGAAAACAACTAAGAAATAGAAAAGAAATTAGACTCTTTTGAAAACAAATGCCTAAGGAAAATACTCGGCATCAAGTGGAATGAATTCAAGAACAATGCAGAGATAAGACAGATGACTGAACAACAACCAGTCTCACGGGTGATCAGGAAAAGGAGATGGACATATGTTGGCCACTTGATGAGAAGAAATGAGCAGAGAATCCCAAAACAAGCTATCAAGTGGAACATAACAGGCCGAAGAAAAAGGGGCAGACCGCGTGAAACTCTGAAGAGAACATTATTAAGAGAGGCCAAGTTAACAGGCATAAAATCCTTTGTTGAGGTTGAAAGACTCGCCGAAGACAGGAAGTATTGGCAAACTACTTTGCGAGCCCTATGTGACGTCTAACGGCACGGGAAGGATATAAGATATAAGATATAAGTATGTACTCTGTGTATTTATACTCACTGTGTGTACTCTGTGTATTTATACTCACTGTGTGTACTCTGTGTATTTATACTCACTGTGTGTACTCTGTGTATTTATACTCACTGTGTGTACTCTCTCAGTGTGTGTACTCTGTGTATTTATACTCACTGTTTGTAGTCTCTCAGTGTGTGTACTCTGTGTATTTATACTCATTGTGTGTAGTCTCTCAGTGTGTGTACTCTGTGTATTTATACTCACTGTGTGTACTCTCTCAGTGTATGTACTCTGTATATTTATACTCACTGTACTCTGTGTATTTATACTCATTGTACTCTGTATTTATACTCACTGTGTGTACTCTCTCAGTGTGTGTATTTATACTCAGTGTGTGTACTCTGTGTATTTATACTCACTTTACTCTGTATATTTATACTCACTGTACTCTGTGTATTTATACTCAGTGTGTGTACTCTCTCAGTGTGTGTACTCTGTGTATTTATACTCACTGTACTCTGTGTATTTATACTCACTGTGTGTACTCTCTCAGTGTGTGTACTCTGTGTATTTATACTCACTGTGTGTACTCTCTCAGTGTGTGTACTCTGTGTATTTATACTCACTGTGTGTACTCTCTCAGTGTGTGTACTCTGTGTATTTATACTCACTGTACTCTGTGTATTTATACTCAGTGTGTACTCTCTCAGTGTGTGTACTCTGTATTTATACTCACTGTGTGTACTCTCTCAGTGTGTGTACTCTGTATTTATACTCACTGTGTGTACTGTGTGTGTACATACTCTCTCCCACAGTGTGTGTATGTACATTCAAACAGTCAAAGCTAATCTTTCCTTCACAATATTCCTTCCTTTTCAGTCTAATCTGAAAAAAAAACTTCATTAAACGTTCATATACTTCTACATCTAATTACTAGTTTTCTCTTCCAGTTTCTGCGCCCATTCTCAGAGAAAAACGAGGACACTAAACTAAAACATGCATCAGTTTGCTTCCCTACACCCTGTATGGCTACAACACATTCAAATTAACCACAGATTTAGACGAGGTTTTAAAAAATGAATACTTTATTATTTAGGGAGAGAAGTTGCAACCAGGTTTCCGAACAACTCATGGTTGCACCGTGCTCTTGATATACATTTGCCAGTTTGACTGAAAACTTCGTTAAATTTGAACATAGAGTATTTGATATTAAAATTCTGAATTTTCCTGGACAATAAAGTGTATCACGTTTGTATGCTGCCTGTTTGTGTGCTTGTCTGGTCGTGGCACGGACTGTTGTATCTGAGTAAACGGAATGAATGTCTGGGAACATTACAGTTGGTCTTTAAAACCAGGAGAATATAGTTTTTAGCTTTTCTGTAGAATGCAAGTCTGGAGGATCATTCGTAACTGTTACACAGACAGGGCAGGTTGCAACGCGACAACTCTATTTCGCTTGATCAGTGAATGAACCGGATGCAGAAATGTCTGGTTGGATCTCGTGAAGAATAGTCCGAGAAAATGCTCACATCACGCGGCACGGCCAGCGTTTGGCGCTGGCTTGCCTCTTGGCAGCCTGCTGCTCGTCAGGCTCCCCAGTGCCAGTTTTGTCAAGGCCAGCGCATGTGGCGTTGTCATCGCCGCTGGTATGTGTGCCGCCTCTGACTAGCGCTGGTTTCATCAGTGACCTCACAGTTGTCTCCCCTTGATGCGCTGCGCGATCTAAATAAAACAAAAAAAAAAAGATCAATTTTTAATGTTTTTTCTCGTGATAATTTATCTTGCTCTATCTAACAACATTTTTGCTCCTTTTCACCACATTTTCCAGCAATAAACGAGAAAATAATACAGAAACTGAAAACATGAATTCCATTTTGGATGAAGGTGTAGCATTTACCATGGAATTCCATTTTTAAAAATGTATAAGTTATCCATGTATATTCCCATGAACCGGATACTGGGAGTTCAAGTAACACTATTCTATCTTTTGAGTGATGGGCACAGAGGTACTTCAATCTCTCCTTCACAACATGACCTAAGACGCCAGTACAACATGGCATGACACATGTTTACTTGTTCTTATCTTATATCCTTCCCGTGCCGTTAAACGTCACATAGGGCTTGCAAGGTAGTTCGCCAATTTTTCCTGTCTCCGGCGAGTCTTTCAACTTCATCAAAGGATTTTATGCCTGTTAATTTGGCCTCTCTTAACAATGTCCTCTTCAGAGTTTCACGAGGTCTGCCTCTTTTTCTTCGGCCTTTTATTTACTTGTTCGGCAAAGGAAAATAATGAGCAATCCTGCCTCGTTCAGATTTTTGTTTCAAACAAGAGTGAATTTGCTTACCTAGGACCACCGATGTCAGCGTAACTTCTTTGAGTATATTTTTAGCAGGTCGATCTTCTCCCTGGTCGGCACCAAGAGAAGCACAATTTTGCTTTAAACGTTACAGAATACGCTACGCTAATCTTATTTTAAGTTCACGTGCACAATACTAAAAGACAGCGAAGGCACGAATGAATATATACATGCACTGTGGTTGGCTGAGTGGTGAAGCGCTTGGTCTACTAATCTGGTGGTACCAGGTTCAAGTCGCAATTTCTTTATGTATTTTAAGTGCTTTATGTCAGGTTTTTGCTCCAGAACTTGATGATGATGATGATTGGGGAGGAGGAGGAGAATGAGTAGTACAAGGTCCAACATTTAAGTAATGAGATTGATTTTATTATGGCCAAAACAAAAAATGCCATCTATGAAGCAAAGCATGCAATCCAAAAAGGCAACCTTCATCTATGATCTGGCAACTTTTCATCGCAGCCGGATAAGCAGACGGCAAACAAGCAACCATTTTGTTGATCTAGTTAGAGGTGCACTGTTACGTAATCAGCATGGAGCAAAAAGCTAACGTTAAATTCTGTTTAAAACTCGGGAAAAGTGCCACTGAGACAGTTGAATTGATGCAACAAGTTTATGGGGTGTACTCTGTGTGTACATACTCTCTCCCACAGTGTGTGTATGTACATTCAAACAGTCAAAGCTAATCTTTCCTTCACAATATTCCTTCCTTTTCAGTCTAATCTGAAAAAAAAAACTTCATTAAACCTTCATATACTTCTACATCTAATTACTAGTTTTCTCTTCCAGTTTCTGCGCCCATTCTCCGAGCAAAACGAGGACACTAAACTAAAACATGCATCAGTTTGCTTCCCTACACCCTGTATGGCTACAACACATTCAAATTAACCACAGATTTAGACGAGGTTTTAAAAAATGAATACTTTATTATTTAGGGAGAGAAGTTGCAACCAGGTTTCCGAACAACTCATGGTTGCACCGTGCTCTTGATATACATTTGCCAGTTTGACTGAAAACTTCGTTAAATTTGAACATAGAGTATTTGATATTAAAATTCTGAATTTTCCTGGACAATAAAGTGTATCACGTTTGTATGCTGCCTGTTTGTGTGCTTGTCTGGTCGTGGCACGGACTGTTGTATCTGAGTAAACGGAATGAATGTCTGGGAACATTACAGTTGGTCTTTAAAACCAGGAGAATATAGTTTTTAGCTTTTCTGTAGAATGCAAGTCTGGGAGGATCATTCGTAACTGTTACACAGACAGGGCAGGTTGCAACGCGACAACTCTATTTCGCTTGATCAGTGAATGAACCGGATGCAGAAATGTCTGGTTGGATCTCGTGAAGAATAGTCCGAGAAAATGCTCACATCACGCGGCACGGCCAGCGTTTGGCGCTGGCTTGCCTCTTGGCAGCCTGCTGCTCGTCAGGCTCCCCAGTGCCAGTTTTGTCAAGGCCAGCGCATGTGGCGTTGTCATCGCCGCTGGTATGTGTGCCGCCTCTGACTAGCGCTGGTTTCATCAGTGACCTCACAGTTGTCTCCCCTTGATGCGCTGCGCGATCTAAATAAAACAAAAAAAAAAAGATCAATTTTTAATGTTTTTTCTCGTGATAATTTATCTTGCTCTATCTAACAACATTTTTGCTCCTTTTCACCACATTTTCCAGCAATAAACGAGAAAATAATACAGAAACTGAAAACATGAATTCCATTTTGGATGAAGGTGTAGCATTTACCATGGAATTCCATTTTTAAAAATGTATAAGTTATCCATGTATATTCCCATGAACCGGATACTGGGAGTTCAAGTAACACTATTCTATCTTTTGAGTGATGGGCACAGAGGTACTTCAATCTCTCCTTCACAACATGACCTAAGACGCCAGTACAACATGGCATGACACATGTTTACTTGTTCTTATCTTATATCCTTCCCGTGCCGTTAAACGTCACATAGGGCTCGCAAGGTAGTTCGCCAATTTTTCCTGTCTCCGGCGAGTCTTTCAACTTCATCAAAGGATTTTATGCCTGTTAATTTGGCCTCTCTTAACAATGTCCTCTTCAGAGTTTCACGAGGTCTGCCTCTTTTTCTTCGGCCTTTTATTTACTTGTTCGGCAAAGGAAAATAATGAGCAATCCTGCCTCGTTCAGATTTTTGTTTCAAACAAGAGTGAATTTGCTTACCTAGGACCACCTATGTCAGCGTTAACTTCTTCGAGTATATTTTTAGCAGGTCGATCTTCTCCCTGGTCGGCACCAAGAGAAGCACAATTTTGCTTTAAACGTTACAGAATACGCGACGCTAATCTTATTTTAAGTTCACGTGCACAATACTAAAAGACAGCGAAGGCACGAATGAATATATACATGCACTGTGGTTGGCTGAGTGGTGAAGCGCTTGGTCTACTAATCTGGTGGTACCAGGTTCAAGTCGCAATTTCTTTATGTATTTTAAGTGCTTTATGTCAGGTTTTTGCTCCAGAACTTGATGATGATGATGATTGGGGAGGAGGAGGAGAATGAGTAGTACAAGGTCCAACATTTAAGTAATGAGATTGATTTTATTATGGCCAAAACAAAAAATGCCATCTATGAAGCAAAGCATGCAATCCAAAAAGGCAACCTTCATCTATGATCTGGCAACTTTTCATCGCAGCCGGATAAGCAGACGGCAAACAAGCAACCATTTTGTTGATCTAGTTAGAGGTGCACTGTTACGTAATCAGCATGGAGCAAAAAGCTAACGTTAAATTCTGTTTAAAACTCGGGAAAAGTGCCACTGAGACAGTTGAATTGATGCAACAAGTTTATGGGGGCAATTGTTTATCTCATGCACAGATATTTATGTGGTATTCACGATTCAAAAGTGGTGTGGAAACGATTACAAATGCAACTAGACATGGACGCCCAATTTCTCTTCGTAATGAGGAACTGATTGCAAAAGTCAGAGAACGGATACAAGAAGATTGTTGTCTGAATGTGAGAATGATGGCAGATAAATTTGGTGTTAACCGAGAGACCATTCGTAAAATTTTAGTAGAAGATTTAGGCAAGAAAAAAGTTGCTTGCCGGTTTGTACCACATTCGTTGTCTGATGAACAAAAACATCAGCGTGTTGAGTACGAAAAAAACATCATCAAAGCGTGTCGCAGAAATAAACATTTCTTAAATTTGATTGTTGCAGAAGATAAAACATGAATTTTCCACTATGATCCCACAACTAAACGCCAAAATGCTCAGTGGAACTCATCATCATCATCACCAAAATGAAAAAAAAAGTCTTCAAAAGTCGAAAGTCGACAGCAAAGGAGTTATTCACAAAGAATTTATTCCAGATGGACAGACTGTCACTGCCAAAGTTTATTTAAGTATTTTTGAAACGCCTATTGAAAAGGATTCTCCGAGTCCGACCCGAGTATTCAACACCTGCCAGTTTTTTCCTTCTTCATGATAATGCACCGGCTCACCGGGCAGTAGTTGTACAGGAATTTTTAGCCCCAAAACAAGTGTGTGTTCTCAACCATCCACCCTAATCCCCAGATTTGTCTCCCTGCGATTATTTTCTATTCCCAGAATTAAAGTTACCATTGAAAGGACGCTTCTTTGACGATACTGATGACATCCAAAGGGCCGTAACATCGAGTTTAAGGGCCATACCAACAGAAGAACTGCAGAGGTCGTCCCAGTGTTTGTTATATCGTGCTACTCGCTGTATCAACGCATAAGGGGCTTACTTCGAATAAATTACAGGTTATATCTTCAACTGTTTATTTTATTTTTTATGTAATTAGTCTCATTACTTAATTGTCGGAGCTTGTGGACCAGAGAGTGGCCTAGAACCTGCTGTCTGCATACTACTGAAGAACAACGACAACAAACGCAGGCTCGCATGCCATTCCCTGTATTTTGAGATGGGCGCAAAAGAGGAGAGAAGGGGAGAATGAAAGTGATCCTCACGCGTCTTGTAGTGTTATGACTAGGGGGGTGGAGGGATTGATTGATCTTTATTTCAAAAGGGTTAAGAATTGGGCACGCAGGCCCGTCTAACATTCTGCCCTTTAAGAGGGGAGAATAGAAAGATTAAAACAGAAGTTCCCAACCTTTTTTAGGCGCGGCCCTAAACGAGCAATGATCAGTGACTTGTGAAAAAGGATTTTTTAAAAAGATAAAGAAATTACGCAGAAGAAATTAATAAAATGAGAAGTAAGGAATGTTGGCGCTGTTGTTCTAATCTTACATCTTACACCCTTCCCGCGCCGTTAAACATCACATAGGGCTCGCAAGGTAGTTCGCCAAGATTTCCTGTTTTCGGCGAGCCTTTCAACCTCATCAAGGGATTTTATGCCTGTTAATTTGGCATCTCTTAACAATGTCCTCTTTAGAGTTTCACACGGTCTGCCTCTTTTTCTTCGGCCTGTTGTGCTCCACTTGATAGCTTGTTTTGGTATTCTCTGACTGTTTCTTCTCATCACGTGACCGACATGTGTCCATCACCTTTTCCTGATCACCCATGAGACTGGTTGTTGTTCACTCATCTGCCTTATCTCTGCGTTGTTCTTGAATTCGTTCCACTTTATAACGAGAATTTTCTTAGGCATTTGTTTTCAAAAATAGTCTAATTTCTTGTCTATTTCTTTAGCTGTTTTCCTGCTCTCGCATGCATAAAATAAGGTGGATATTACATTTGAACTGAATAATCTTAACTTGGTTTTTCTGTTGCTATTCTAATGTTTTTATTTATTTATTTATTTATTTTGTTATTCTAATACTTGGGTTTAAATATATAAAACAGTTTAATTTCCCTCAAAACTCTATTTTGTTTTAGAAGTTTGAACTTCTCTCCGTATCTTCTCGCGACCCTAACACAGACTAACTGTGGCGTCGAACTGAGGTTTGGGAAGGATTAAACTGTGATGTTTTTTATTTTGTGGAAGGGTGTTATCTAAAATAAATAAATAAATAAATGTCTAACCCTTGCAGAGATCCACGTCTTCCGAACAGAAAACCTCGAACACTTCCGGCGCGGCTGAAAGGACGCTCTGGCATCTCTGAGTGGCGGCCATTTCCCGAGGATGTTCCAAGAGCGGGAACTCTTGCTTCCTCTTGGACTTGCCGGAGCCCTCGTGTTGATGCTTCCTGAGCGACGCGGCAGTCTCCTCGCCGACTCCCTTTGTCCTGGACTCGTGGATGCGCAGATAGCTCTTGTGGCTGACGTTGTGTCGCTTCACCGCTGGAAGTCGGGTTCCCTGAAATAAGGAACAAAAGAACAAAAATGTTACGGGGAAAAAGCAGGGACGCGGAACAGAATGTGGACAGACTGGAAGTAAAATCTGTGACTGAAAACCAGGTCAGAACCTGGCACATTAACCGGGTGTGACTTCTACCACTGTCAGAAAATTAAAATGATATAAAATCACAGATGGGAGGGAGAAGGCACAGGTGTCTGTCTGATATCTGTCTGTATGATATCTGTTTGTCTGTCTGTCCTTCTTCTTCTTCTTCTGAGTTCGAGGTTGTTGGTCACTTCAGACCCTGTCGACATGGCAAACCCTGCAGTCCTCTCCAGATCTTTGTCTGTGTGATATCTGTCTGCCTGTCTGGATCTGTCTGTCTGATATCTATCTGACTGTCTGATATCTGTACGATATCTGTCTGTCTATCTGATATCTGTCTGTATGATATGTCTGTCTGTATGATATCTATCTGACTGTCTGATATCTGTACGATATCTGTCTGTTTATCTGAAATCTGTCTGTCTGTCCGCCCATCTGTCTGTCTGTGTGTGTGTCTGTATGTCTATATAAATTCTCACACCACTTTCTACTATCAGCTACATTCCCTAAGGGAACTCTCACACACTACTATCTTACCATCTTCTCCACGCTGTGGCGCAAAACTCTCACCCACTGTAACATATTACCATCTTCTCTCTTACATACTGTAATATATTACCATCTTCTCTCACACACTGTAACATATTACCATCTTCTCTCTTACATACTGTAATATATTACCATCTTCTCTCACACACTGTAACATATTACCATCTTCTCTCTTACATACTGTAATATATTACCATCTTCTCTCACACACTGTAACATATTACCATCTTCTCTCTTACATACTGTAATATATTACCATCTTCTCTCACACACTGTAACATATTACCATCTTCTTTCTCACACACTGTAACATATTACCACATTCTCTCTCACACACAGTAACATATTACCATCTTCTCTCTTACATACTGTAATATATTACCATCTTCTCTCACAAACTGTAACATATTACCATCTTCTCTCTCACACACTGTAACATATTACCATCTCTCTCACACACTGTAGCATATTACCATCTTCTCTCTCACACACTGTAACATATTACCATCTTCTCTCTCACACACTGTAACATATTACCATCTTCTCTCTCACACTGTAACATATTACCACCTTCTCTCTCACACACTATAACATATTACCATCTTCTCTCTCACACACTGTAACATATTACCATCTTCTCTCTCACACACTGTAACATATTACTATCTTCTCTCTCACACACTGTAACATATTACCACCTTCTCTCTCACACACTGTAACATATTACCATCTTCTCTCTCACACACTGTAACATATTACCATCTTCTTTCTCACACACTGTAACATATTACCATCTCTCTCACACACTGTAGCATATTACCATCTTCTCTCTCACACACTGTAACATATTACCATCTTCTCTCTCACACACTGTAACATATTACCATCTTCTCTCTCACACACTGTAACATATTACCATCTTCTCTCTCACACACTGTAACATATTACCATCTTCTCTCTCACACACTGTAACATATTACCATCTTCTCTCTCACACACTGTAACATATTACCATCTTCTCTCACACACTGTAACATATTACCACCTTCTCTCTCACACACTGTAACATATTACCATCTTCTCCACGCTGTGGCGCAGTACTCGTAAGCGACTAAAACGTCGATGCTGGTTTCTCTTGGTCGACATTTTCTTCAGCAAGTTAGGTCGGGGTGATACAGTAGGGCGATGTGAGGACGACAGAACATAGTCTCGGGTGATTGGCTCTGCACAGTGATTTGATATCAGCAGTTACCATGGTGAAATGTACATTATTTGTTGTTTGAAGAAACGTATATCATTTGTTGTATTATGAAATGTATATCATTTGTTGTATTATGAAATGTATATCATTTGTTATATTATAAAATGTATATCATTTGTTGTATTATGAAGTGTATCTCATTTGTTGGATTATGAAATGTATATCATTTGTTGTATGATGAAAAGTATATCATTTGCTGTATTATGAAATATATGTCATTTGTTGTATGTTGGAATTAATTAACTGAATAATAAAATGTATATCATTTGTTGTATGAGAAAAGTATATCATTAGTTGTATGAGATAAAAGATAAATGTATATAATTAGTTTATGGTGAAATGTATGTTAGTTGTATGTTAGTTAAATTGTGTATAAGTTTTGTGATAAAATGTACATCATTAGTTGCATATGGAGAATTTATTTCATAACATCTATCTATGTCCCATAGCATTGGCATGTAGTAGGGGTGTGAAGTGTTAGTGCCTTCACATTTCTAGGTCACTAGAGCATTTGAGGTAGAGATGGCATCACCTGTCCTTGCTGCCTTTGTTTTCCCAGGGAAACCAGGTCCCCATTTTTTTTTTTTTTTGAGGTTGGGTGAACCTCGATGCCAGTCGGTCCGAGAAAAATTCCGCCCCGAGTGCAAAATTGAACCGGAGAACTTCTGTTCTGCAAGCGTGTGTACTAACCACTACACCACCTTGACATCATTTCATTGCATGGATTATGAAATGTATACTCTTAAGTTTCATTACATAGTTTATATTACCTAAGACTAAACTGATTTATATGTTAAAATGTATAAACTAGGGGGAAAAAGTAGGAACAGCTTTATTATTTAACGATTACAAAGTTGTTAAGTAATAAAAGTTCCTACTTTTTTCTGCTTTATACATTTTGGTATCACAGCTTTACTGCAGTGCTTTGTGTATAGTTGTATACCCAAACACTAATTATTGTGTGATTCATATGTTATACTTTGGAGGATAGAAGTTATAGATCATGAGATTTGATTATCGAAAGTTATATCATTAGAGACGTGACTGAAGTAGACGTAACTAAATAACAGACAGTGTAATGGATGTAGTCCATCATTATGTTTCATATTTTTTTTATTAATGCTAAGAAAATGATATGGAAAGGAATATGAGTAACTTTTAGTTCGAAAAGGGTTTATGTTTCAAATATCCCTTTTTTCTTTGACTTTTTTGTTGTTGTTGTTGTTGTTGTTGTTGTTGTTGTTGTTAACATGTTCATCTGGTTTTGTTCTTGAACAGATCCTACTTATTAGGTCTGTCTCAGGATTTGAAGAAAGCAGCCACAGCCAACTCCCCATCCGATGCAGCCATGTTTTAAACCCTCGCCTTGGCATCAGCTGCAGAGACCTTTAAAAGCTTACAGTAACGACAGAAATAACGGCAGCCAGAGCTACCTTGGTAAATGTCTGCGCCAAATTCTGTATGCTTGAACTCCTTGCGATGAACGCTGGTTCCTTTCGACTTTCGTGCCTCTCCGGCCTGATCGTGGTGGACGTGCGATGTCTTGTCAAAGAGAATGGAGCTCCGGTAGCCTGCGTCGCGCTTGTACCGCTTCACAAATCTGAGCTTCCCGTCTCTACGCAGGAGTCTCGGTGGTCGCATGATCTAGCAAGAAAAGAACCAGCCATGTTCACCAGAGAAAACCCACTTCTGTCAAATCAAACATTAATGAAGTCACAGAAACATCACATCACATCACATTCTGGTCCCCAGAACCCGTAAATCAAATGTCTGTCAAATAAGAAATAGTTACACAGTTTAACCACCCTTTGACCCTCCGGGCACCACTTGGCAGTTGGGTTCCGAAGACATGCACCAGCTACACCTTCACTAGGCCTGTTTGCTATATATATATATATATATATCTGTGTTACACAGATCAAACGCAACTGATACGTCACTATCTGCTGGATAACATAACGTGCTAGTGTAGCGATAATTTTATATATCTTATAAGTTATATCATTCCCGTGCCGTTAAACGTCACATAGGGCTCGTAAAGTAGTTCGCCAATTTTTCCTGTCTTCGGCGAGTCTTTCAACCTCATCAAAGGATTTTATGCCTGTTAACTTGGCCTCTCTTAATAATGTCCTCTTCAGAGTTTCACGCGGTCTGCCTCTTTTTCTTCGGCCTGTTGTGTTCCACTTGATAGCTTGTTTTGGGATTCTCTGATCATTTCTTATATATATATATATGTGTATATATATATATATATATATATATATATATATATATATATATATATATATAAATGGGAAACAACGAGGCTTTCGTACTGTCGCATGCTGATTGATGCGCTGTTACTGTCATCATTGGAGTATGGTCTTGGGGTGACCACACAGTCCAATGCACAGGTGAATAAACTAGAACGTGTTCAGAACGAGGCAATGAGAGTGGTCTTGGGGTGCACCAGGGATACCCCGTTGGCGGGCATGGGCTTTCTGCTTGATATGCTGAGTGTGAGGTTTAAACACAGGTATGATCAGGTAAAGGCATACATCAGGGTTGCTGGCACGAAGGACCATCCTCTCCGTAAGGAGCTGGGGTTGATAAAGGGAATACGCATCAAACGGGGCAGATCCTGGATGGCTGAGGCGGAGGATGGAATAAAGTCAATTTTCAATCCAGATGAGGCGCCTAAAGGTCATGACTGGTTACAGGTACAGGACCGACCTCATATAACAAAGATTGTTATACAGAAGAAGGGCCGTGGTGATGTCGAGACTGGGCCATGGAGCAGTTGAACTTTGGGTTCAAGATCTAATCCAGCATCACTGTGGGTCTTCTGGCACGGTAACATATACAGATGCCTCAGTGACTCGGGACAGCAGAAGTGGTTGGGGTTCTGTTGTTTACCGAAATGGATGAGTAGTGGCACAGGGTTCGGGAGCCTTTGAAGTCAGCACTTCAAGCATGAGAATAGAAACTAAGGCTGTGTCGGCGGCAATGGAATGGCTGGTTGCTCATGCTGTGGTTAATGTGTCATTGTGACGGATTTACGGAGTATGCTTAGTAAGACTGAGAAGAATTTGCTTCGAAAAGAATGGGTTCATCTGTTAAATCAGTCAGCTGTGACAAGCCTAACGTGGCTTTACTGTCCAGAGCATACGAGAGTAGATGGTGATAATGTGGCAGACAGACTTGCTGGACAGGCTAAAATAAATGGCAGGCTGTCATTGATAAAGGGGGACATTGCTAAGGCTGTTTTAGACAGACTGCGGGAGAATGAAGAGCGGGAATGGAAGAACAATGTAGCTGTGAGGAGACTGCTGGAGCTAGGACAAACTAAAAGTGTTGGCAGGAAATCCGAACTGTGTGGAAGAAAACGCATAGTAAACAACCAACATTTGACAGGAACTATTAGCACGTGCACTCTTGGATGGATGCTGCGGCATGCGGCGGAAGTTGTCTCGAATGCAGTGAAGTCGGAGTCTGAATTTTGAACTTTGAACTTTGAACTGTTGTGCTGTGCTAGATAGCGCTCGCTGCTCCTTGGTACGCTGTTCTCTCGTGGCTAGACTGTTGCTCGTCCTACCGGAGTCCGCGTTTCGAACCCCAAGTATTTCTCTTTTGATTTTTCTTTCTCTCATGCCTAAAAAATGCTTTGTCTACAATTTTGTTGGAGGTCTAATCCCACAAAACTGTGCTCTGTTACTTTAGTGTAGCGATAATAGTTACAAATGGCTGTTACATGAAATACGGAAGGTTTTGTTCATGGCCGTCTGTATTTGCTCTTACCTTTAACCTCCACGCAGGTACATCTGCTCTTCTTGGCCCCTAACCTGTCCAGCCTAGACTAAACCGCTTCTGGCTTTGGTAATACTGGGACACGGATGGTCGAAGAAGCAGCAGGAAGCTGAGATTAAATGCTAAACTCTCTGTGTACATAAATTTATCTTCAAAGACTCGTTACTTCACGTGGAGTAAATGTCAGGGTGCTACATGCCTCCTGGTCTTCGAAAGATTGTTCGTCTCTCGATACATAACCTGAAAATTCGTAAGTGTCTAGCCAGGAAGCATGTTTCAGTGTCTGTAGTGTTTAGACCATCAGTGATATCATGGTTTCCTTGTCTCCCCAGCCGCCATATTTCTTCTGGTTTCCCGAAAAAAAACAAGCAAAAACAACCCTTCCGTTACCGTTAATCAGATTATATGACAGATAAGATTCAGATAAATTTTAGCACAACGCTGTGATCCAGTTTACTCATGTTACAGAGAAACTGGACCTGAAATTCCGCTCTAGGAGTAGTGGAATTATGTGAAACGGTTCCTGGAAATAAAATGTATCACAGAGGCGATGTGAGCGAGGCACAGATCTTTGTGTCTTCGTCATGGTAGAATTTTGTGAGTAACTTGTTGTTGGAGCTTGACAGAAATGCATAAGGAAAGATATATATGCTGTCGTTGTCGGGACATGAGGAAAGCTATGACAGTGTAATGTCGTTGTCGGGACATGAGGAAAGCTATGACAGTGTAATGTCGTTGTTGGGACATGAGGAAAGCTATGACAGTGTAATGTCGTTGTCGGGACATGAAGAAAACTATGATAGTGTAATGTCGTTGTCGGGGCATGAGGAAAGCTATGATAGTGTAATGTCGTTGTCGGGGCATGAGGAAAGCTGCGATAGTGTAATGTCGTTGTCGGGGCATGAGGAAAGCTATGATAGTGTAATGTCGTTGTCGGGGCATGAGGAAGGCTATGACAGTGTAATGTCGTTGTCGGGGCATGAGGAAAGCTATGATAGTGTAATGTCGTTGTCGGGGCATGAGGAAGGCTATGACAGTGTAATGTCGTTGTCGGGGCATGAGGAAAGCTATGATAGTGTACTACTGATGAAAAAAGAAGAAGAGAAGAAGAAGAAGAAGGAGGAGGAGGAGGAGGAAGAGGTGGAGAAGGAGGTGAAGAAGAAGAAGAGGAAGAAGGAACTACCCTACCGCTTTAAACCTCCTCCAGAGCGTGAACTTTTTCTCCCGCTGAGCCTGGCCGAACGGCTGCGACTGCAAGTCTGGCGATTCTTCGCTGACGTCTTCCGACGGTCCACTACCAGAAGGACTACAGATATCTGTGGAGAGTCATGGAAACCATGTCCTCGGTGTATTTAAGATTATTATTTAAAACTTCAGGCGGGGAGCCGGAAGCAGACCCTAGAGGCTGCTCCTGGTGCAAGGACAGCAGAAACAAGAAGCAGGGCTGAACAAATCAAAGAAGTACTAGGCCTTCAGAAGCACAAGTTACGTTCGACTGAACAGAACAGCTACAGCTTTGTAGTTCTGGAAGACTGGAACTGTCAAGAGATAAAACAGAGAAAGCAAAGAGTCGGGAAGGTTGGTCCGAGGGTACGGTGTGAAAGATATGAATGGGGGTGGGGGGGGGGAAGGAGTCCTAAAAGGCGTCAGCTACAGCTTTATCGTGCCACAGCCTTAACTTTTGATGTATTAATGACCCGCCTGATTATGTCAAGTTAATATAATGTTAACATTATGATAACTTCAGTTATTACACCGGTAATGTCATAATTTTATACCATTTTGTATTCATTTCATTCCTTTGCATGTCCCTTGCGGAACTTTGCCTCCCAAACAGCACTCCTGTAGGCCTCTCGGTTGTGAGCAAGATGGCCTGCTGCTGCTGCATCCATTTCCAGATCATCAACGATGTCTTGCAGCCATCTTCGTTTCGGTCTTCCTCTTTTTTCTTTTTCCCATTATGTATCCTTCCAATACGGTCTTCTCTAAATTATCATGACGTTTAATGTGTCCAAAATATTTAAGTTTTCTCTCTTTAATCCTCTTTACTAGCCAGCCTTCTTCAAAATTAAGCTCTTGTAGTACAGATATATTTGTTCTTTTTTGTGTCCACGATATTTGGAGAACTCTTCTATAGCATTTACATTCAAAGGCATTTATGTGTTTCTCAGCTGTTTTGTTAAGTGTCCAGGTCTCACAGGCATATGTTGCGATGGGAAAGATGCATGCCCTTAAAAATCTTATTTTTGTGGTTCTGTCTGCTCCTCTCCACAGATTCTTTAGTTGTTTTACTTTCTGAAGAGCAGTAGATGTCCTCCTTTTAATTTCCCTCATTGTATCTCCATTATTAGTTAGTAGTGATCCAAGATATTCAAAACTCTCCACTTCTTCCAGTTTTTCCTCATTGATACATATTTCAGTTGCCTTGTTTGTTTTGTCAGTTGTCATCACTTTAGTTTTCTTTGCATTAAGATAGAGGTTCTGCTCTTCGCTGTTCTTGCGGACTGACATAATTAGTTTTTCCATTCCTTTTTGTGTTGTGGACAGCAATACTGTGTCATCAGCATATCTAATCTCTGCTATTTCATAACCTCCAACTGTTATGGCATTGTAATATTCTTTGTCTACATCTTCTCTAACATTCCTCATTATATTTTCAGTGTACAAGTTAAATAAGTAGGGTGACAATATGCCTGTTCACCTGAGTGGTGTGGCTCTCGTTCTACTAACCCGGGTAGTACCGGGCTCAAGTCCCAGCAGTGTGGAACTTTTTTTTTTCTGGTACCACCACACCAAAAAAAAAAGACCCCCAACCTCTCGAAGGGTCCACACAGCATTTAAAAAAAAAATGGGTACCAGAGAAATCTGGGGCAGATAAATCTCATCACGCGTAACGCTGACCACACTTTCATGTCCCGAAGGTCTTGGAAATACGGGGGCCCAACACCGTATCTCCGGTATGTCTCCATGGCGTAGAATAACCTTTTACCGTTTTACTGATATCTTGCTGTTTGACCTACACTGGTAATATTGTGGTGAAAGTAAATATTATTGTGATACCAGTGCGACGATATCTATAGTTATCACAGGAACAATGTATTGTGGTGATATCTACTGTTCTATCACTAGTTACTCGTAGCAATGTCGTGTTGTTATGGCTGCTAACGTGTGATGTTGCGATGACCGTTGACATTGTAGTGTTGTAATGACAGTTAACGGTGTAATTTTTTTTATGATAGTAAAAAATGGCAATGCTGTGATGTCAATTAATGGTGCAGTGTTGTGATGTCAGTTAACAGTGTAATGTTGCGATGTCGGTTAACAGTGTAATGTTAAGATGTCATTTAACAGTGTAATGTTGTGATGTCAGCTAACAGTGTAGTGTTATGATGTGAGTTAACAATGTAATGTTGTGATTCAGTTAACAGTGTAATGTTTCGATGACAGCTAACAGTGTAGTGTTGTGATGGCAGTTTGCAGCGTAATGCTGCGATGGCTACCAACAGTGTGATGTTGCGACGACAACTAACAGTGTAGTGTTGTGATGTTAGTTAACATTGTTGTGTTATGATTGTCTATGGCTTCAGCTTGTCATGATGGTAACCCTATAACAAAGTCAAATTTCTGTGGGGGAAAAAAAAACATAATGGCGTCAACCTTCAGCGGAGTACAACATGATCACGTGACATTTGAATGTGAAAACAGACCGGTAGTGCCAACTCTTACACTATGTTATATCTTCACTTTATCCTTATAGCAGCCATATGTTACAGTAAACACAACGCATATGTTACAGTAAACGCAACGCATATGTTACAGTAAACACAACGTATATGTTACAGTAAACATAACGTATGTTACAGTAAACACAACATATATGTTACAGTAAACACAACATATACAGGCACATTTGGCGAATGACACCGTAGACCGCTCTTGAAGAGGACGAGTAGAACATCATCTCACCTGGATGGTATATGCATGGCTTGTCTTGTGGAAAATCTTGTACATCTACGATCTTGACCTTTCTGATTTCTGTCTCTTGGACAGAGCTCCTCTGTATCTGGCGCGGGAGAGTTGACCTTCTTTTGGCGTCTGAATCACTGGGGACCTCGAGTGTCTTGTGTAGGTCCCGCATCTCTATGAAGCTCTTGGTCTGGCCAAAGACCACGTTGTCTCTTTTGGCTAGGGCGAAGCCGCTAGCTGTCTTTAAAGCAGAACCAAGGAACACGTCACAAGATAAAATGGCGGCTTGCGTGCAGCCTTCTGGTGTTTGTTTTTCGGTGGCTGATAGTGGAATATGTCTTAAATGTTCCACTCTTTGGATCGTGGAGCTATGTGCCCCTGTTATTTCCTGTTTAGCTACCGTGTGGATTTTGTCTGAGCCAATGGCGTCAAATAATACCACCTCATTCTCTTTTTCTCCTGTGGCCCCACCATCGCCGATGATAAATCCAGGTGGCTCATGACGTCCGGACAATCGAGGTGATGCTTGAGGATCTGCAGACTTCACTAGTATGGAATCGGTTGGGCTCTGTTCCTCTACAGAATATCCTTCAGAAGGGAGAACATGCGATGCCCTTTGGTTCATGAGCTCTCTTTCGACTGAAGCCATCAACTTCTCAGTCGAGTCTGAGTACGTTATCTCCACGGACCCGGGCTGCCAGTGCTCAGACAACGCCCCAGACAACGCCTTCGTGTTCTCGCTTCTCAAAAACAGATCCGCTGGAGGAGATTCTCGTTCAGCCAGAGACGGAGGGAGAAATATGTCGTGGCTTCTGGAGGTGGGCACTGTGTAGTGTATCACCTTCTCTCCTTCCCTACTTCTGTATGACTGCCCTTCATCTCGTGGGTCGCTCTCAGTAAAAATCATTGCATTAGGGCCTATCCTCTTCAGGTGAGAGCCATCATATGGAGACAATGTGTCCGTTGCTGCTTCAGAAGTTGGCCTATAAGAATCGGCCCTGTTGACCGAGACTGGGCGTATCTCTGACTCCATAACCGCTTGATGCTCTGGGCTTGAAGCATCGTTCGCCATGTACTGGTAGAAAGTATCACTGCTCAGAGTCGTGGCAACCGTATCAGAGTCAGAGCTGGTGTCCACTGACTCAATGTAGAGGTGATGTGATAGGGACTCTTGAGGCTGCTCCCATGAGGAGTCACGCAGCAGAGAGAGAAGACCGGATTCAGTGCAGATCCAGGCGCAGGCTTTGGGCATCTCAGTAAGGCAGATCTGGTGTTCGCTGGCAACTGGGTTTGTAGCGAGTTCTATTTGGCCGTCCTCACCCACCTCCAGGGCTATATCTTTGTCGCCAACAGAAACGTCATCGCTGGCTTCATGGGCCCCAGTCAAACAGGTCTGATGTTGGCTAACTGGTGAGTCTCCTGTAGGTACGCTGACCGTCTCCCTGCGACCTTCTTTATCCTCCTCCAGCACGTCCTGCTTATCGCCAAGAGAAAGCTCATCGCTAATCCTTGGTGCTGTGCCATGTTTCATGTCACCATCAGCCAGTGCCGATAACTCACAGATATCTGATACTGAAAAGATATGATCCTCAGTCTCTGGTCTGTCGCCTGCAAAGTCCTTGCTTGTCGCACGTTCCATAACAACGCCTGTATTTTCATCGGAAACTATCTCTTCCTTTAACTCATCTTGCTGCACATTTACATACAGTTCCAGTCCGCCGCACAAGCCCCCCTCCAGCCTTTGCATTTCAGAGAAATCTACAGCAAGTAAATCCTGGACATCTTCCATCACTCTGACTGTATCTAAATGTTGCTCGTCCTCGAGTGATACTTTGGCTGCATTTAACTCTAGATCGCCCGTACTTGACATTTTAACAGAATCTGACTCAGTGTTACTCGTAAATGACAATTTGCCTACATCAGATTCATGGTTGCTTAACTCTGCTGTCGGAACAATGTCAAAGTCGTCTTCGTCTGCATCGACCGTTTGAGCGGTATCGAAGTCGACTTCTTCTGTATCTGCTGCTTGAGCGGTATCAAATTCGACCTTGCCAGTATCGACCGTCTGGACAGTATCCAGTCCGATTTCATTGAAATCTATCTCTTGGGCTGTAATATAGTCGACTTCACTTCCATCCACCGTTTGAACGGTATCAGGAATAAATCCGCCTGTATTCATCGTTTGTAAAGCTACAAACTCGAATGCTCGCGTGTCCATGTAATCAGTATCGGCTTTGGCTTTATATGACGTCTGACAGGATGAATACTCGATGTCGTTTACAAATGGCGCTTGAATGGTGTCTGATATAGTTATACTTGATACTGACAATATGTCTAACTCCGTTTCCGCTACATTTAATACTTCAGTGTTTTCCGAAGATACTTCGCCTGCATCTGCTGGTTGAACAGTATGAAAGTCTACTTCGCCTGCCGGTTCAGTAGTACCAAAGTGCATATCGCTTGTATGTGTCGCTTGAACAGTATAAAAGCCTACGTCGACTGCACCTTCAGGTAAAATAAAATCAAAGTCTGCTCCGCCTGTCGGCTGAATAGCATCAAAGTCTTTTTCGTGTGCAGGCTGAATAATATCAGACTGTATTTCTCCTAGATTTATCGATTGAGAAGAACTAACTTGCTTTAATTCTGTCAGTTCGAAGGTAGCTAACTCTTCTTTGTTTTCATCAGCTAGCGTGACCCCGTCTACACCCAGGGCGCTTTCATTTGACAATGCCGCCCTGTCCAACTCCATATCCAATTTCGCCACCTGTGTTTCTAGTTCCAGTTCTATTTCCTTTGCTCCTGTCTGACATATGTCAGAAAGTGCGTACATTTCAATCTCTTCGGAAGCGGTCAGTATAAGTGCATCTGACGGACAGCGGTTCTCAATCTGTTTATTCTTCTGTAGCTCACTAGAACTGGTTACACTGACCTCATTTAGACGTAAAACTGCATCATCAGAAAGTCTGGCTTTGGCGCATATTACATCATCTCCATCACGTGGTGGGACGACCATATCAAACTCCTGGTGGCCCAGAGTCAGTCTCCTTGACTCAAAGTCGCCTTCGTTAGTTTCTGATTCTTTATCTACACCCATCTCGCCTGTTTGTGACATTCCGAGGACGCCCGATGTCACTTTGTTGTCATATTTCAAATGATCTATTTTGACGTCAGTTTCGCTTGGTGGTACGGTCTTACCTGCCTCCCACAGGGTGTCGTGACGAAGCTTGACTGTTTGTGAGTCCAGCGTTCTCCAGTCCGGCTGTTGTACAGCCGTGAGCGCGGACTCACTTCCAGCTTTTGTTTTTAACGTAGGAAAATCTAGAACTTCATCCAATTGTTGTTCAGTTTCAGTTTGTACTTCGGGCGTGTCTAACATAATCTCTGTTGTTTCATCTTTCGGCAGATTATTTCCACCGAGAGTTTTTAGATCACCATTCTCGTTGGGCGCTGTGAGAGCATCTAAATGTAGGTCCTTACTGGGCGCTTTTAGAGCATCTAAATGTAGGTCCTTCTCACTTGACCATTCTGAAGTGCTTTCATTTGTCAGTTTTACTGCATCCAGCATGAGTTCATTTTCATTTAGTATTCTGCCTGAATCTGACGTCTGATCATTTAAGTCTAAAACTCTGCGTAAATCATGCTCAGCTGAACCTGAAGGTCTATCAAAAGTCAGCTCAAGTTCACCTACAAGTTTCTCTGTTTCTAAGTATTCTGTGTCAGATGTTTCTACAGAATCCAACTCAAGTTCACCTTCTCCGGTGTTTATCTCATCGTTTGTTTCTACCATTCTGTTCAACTCTCTGGCCGCTTTGCTTAGAAGGAGAATGGTATCTGCCACCAACCGATTACTATCTGCCAGTTTCGTTTTGTACAGTTTGGTGTCGCTTTCATTAGGCAGTAATTCCACATCCGGCAGCGTGGCCTCATTCACACCCAAGGCCCTTCCGCCCAGCAGCTTGTCTGTCTCTAATTCAGCATCGAAATCCGGTTCGCTTAAAAATGGTGATTTCATGGAGTCTAAGCTTAGTTCATCATCGGGTTCCAATTTTTGTTCAATGTTGACGTCAGATTCAGCATGTTCATCTACTGGATGTGAACTTTGCTCTGCATCTTGTGCTGATTCTTTACCTTCTAGCACATCCACTGCTGCATCATCCTCGACTAAGTCTAATTTCACTGTTGTTTCGGCAGCTATCAGGTCCGTGGCTAAATGAACTTGAGTTTTGTCAGACATTTTGCCTGTATCTAACTCCACTTCAGTTTTGTCAGACATTTTTCCCGTATCTAACTCCACTTCAATTTTGTCAGACATTTTGCCTGTATCTAACTCCACTTCAATTTTGTCAGACATTTTGTCTGTATCTAACTCCACTTCAATTTTGTCAGACATTTTGCCTGTATCTAATTCCACTTCAATTTTGTCAGACATTTTGCCTGTATCTAACTCCACTTCAATTTTGTCAGACATTTTGTCTGTATCTAACTCCACTTCAATTTTGTCAGACATTTTGCCCGTATCTAACTCCACTTCAATTTTGTCAGACATTTTTCCCGTATCTAACTCCACTTCAATTTTGTCAGACATTTTGCCTGTATCTAACTCCACTTCAATTTTGTCAGACATTCTGCCCGGGTCTACCTCGATTTCAATTTTGTCAGACATTTTGCCCGTGTCTAACTCCAGTTGAATTTTATCAGACACTTTGCCCGTATCTAGCTCTAGTTCAATTTTATCAGACACTTTGCCCCTATCTAGCTCTAGTTCAATTTTGTCAGACACTTTGCCCGTCTCTAGCTCTAGTTCAATTTTATCAGACACTCTGCCCGTATCTAGCTCTAGTTCAATTTTGTCAGACACTTTGCCCGTATGTAACTCCAATTCAATTTTCTCAGACATTTTGTCAGTGTCTAAATCCAGTTCAGTTTTACGTGACATTTCGGCTGAATGTTTGTCCAAAACATCTGGACCAATCAGACTGACCATATCAACTTCTAGCAGGATTTTGTCTGCTAGCTGAGCTGGGTCTAACTCAAGCTCAATTGTATGGCACAAGTTCGTGGGATCTAACTCCAGCTCTACCGTACAAGGCAAGCTTTTAAAATCTAGCTCCATTTCAATGTCATCAAGAGTCTTCTCGACTGCTTCAATCTCGAACTTGACCTCCTCTGTCATCGTGACTGAATCCAACTCCAGTTCCACTTTCTCTGACATTTTATCTGTGCTTACCTCTAGCCTGCTAAGATCAGGTAGTTGAATGGTACCAGTTCCGTGAATTTTTAACTTTTCTTCCAATATTTTATCTGGAAAATTCACTGTATCCAGTTTAAGCTCTTTTCCATCTTGTACTATTGCAACACATATCTCGTTCTCCGTTAGCAGGTTTACAATATGTTTTGCAGTTCCATCTGACAGATGTTCTATGACCTCTAGATTTCTGTCTGACACTTGTTCTATGACCTCCACATTTCTGTCTGATAGATGTTCTATGACCTCAACATTTTTGTCTGACAGATGTTCTATGACCTCCACATTTTCATCTGACATTTGTTCGATCTTCACCACATTTTCATCTGGCAGATGTTCTATGACCTCCATATTTGTGTCTGACATATGTTCAATGACCTCCACATTTTCATCTGAGAATTGTTCTATGATCTCCATATTTTTTACTGACATATGTTCTATGACCTTCACATTTTCATCTGAGAATTGTTCTATGATCTCCACACTTTCATCTGCCAGTTGTTCTATCACCTCCACATTTTCATCTGACAGCTGTTCGAACTTCACCACATTTTCATTTGACAGAAGTTCTGTGACCTCCACATTTCTGTCTGACAATTGTTCCGTGACCTCCACATTTCTGTTTGATAGATGTTCTATGACCTTCACATTTTCGTCAGACATATGTTCTGTGACTTCCACATTTTCATCTAACATATGTTCTATGACCTTCACATTTTCATCTGATAGTTGTTCGATCTTCACCACATTTTCATCTGGCAGATGTTCTATGACCTCTATATTTTTGTATGAAAATTGTTCTATGGGCTCCACATTTCTGTCTGACAGATGTTCTATGATCTCCACATTTTCATCTAACATATGTTTTATGACCTCCACATTTTCATCTGACAGTTGTTCGATCTTCACCACATTTTCATCTGAGAGATATTCTATGACCTCCACATTTCTGTCTGACAATTGTTCGATCGTCACCACATTTTTATCTGACAGATGTTCTATGACCTCCACATTTTCATCTGGCAGATGCTCTATGACCTCTACATTTTGATCTGACAATTGTTCAATGGCCTCCACATTTGTGTCTGTCAGTTGTTCGATAAACTCCACATTTCTGTCTGACAATTGTTCTATGGGCTCCATATTTCTGTATGACAACTGTTCTATGGCCTCCACATTTCTGTCTGACAATTGTTCTATGGCCTCCACATTTCTGTCTGATAATTGTTCTGTGGCCTCCATATTTCTTTCTGACAACTGTTCTATGGCCTCCACATTTCTGTCTGACAATTGTTCTAAGGCCTCCAAATTTCTGCCTGACAATTGTTCTATGGCCTCCATATTTCTGTCTGACAATTGTTCTGTGGCCTCCACATTTCTGTCTGACACTTGTTCCATGGCCTCCATATTTCTGTCTGACAATTGTTCAATGGCCTCCACATTTCTGTCTGACACTTGTTCTATGGCCTCCACATTTCTGTCTGACACTTGTTCTATGGGCTCCACATTTCTGTCTGACACTTGTTCTATGGCCTCCACATTTCTGTCTGACACTTGTTCTATGGCCTCCACATTTCTGTCTGACACTTGTTCTATGGGCTCCACCTTTCTATCTGACAGTTTTACAGCATGTACTGGATCGTCATTTATCAACACGGTCTTATCTAATCCTAGATGACTTTCAAACGGCGCATGTAAATCCATCTGTAGGTCATTTTTAACGAGAAGTTTCACAGAATTCACTTCAGATTCACTTCCATCTAACTGTTCGTGAATATTCACTTCCAAGTCGTCGTCCTCTTCATTACACACCACAGTTTCAGACTGTGGCAATTTCACGTTATCTAGATACAGCTCATTTGTGACTGGCAACTTCTCTGTGTCGGAAAGGGTATCGCTGTCATGAGACCGGCGGAGGGTAGGGGACTGAATGTTGTCTGATAGCTTCATTGCTTTAGCCTTTACCTCGAAGTCATAAGCCGGTATTACAGGAGGTAGATCACTGTTACCGTAATACATCAGCGTAGCTGGATTTTCGCCTACAGGTGGTACGGCCGGCAGCTCCGAAGGTTTCAAAGCCAGCTGTATATCATCTTGCCGTTTTACTGTATCGGAGATAAGCTCGTTGCTATCTTGCTGGTTTTCACTATATGTCCCCATATCTTTGCTATCTTGCAGGTTTACACTATATTTATCCATCTCTTTGCTATCTTGCAGATTTACACTATATATATCCATCTCTTTGCTATCTTGCTGGTTCACACTATATATCTCTATTTCTCTGCTATCTTGCTGGTTTACACTAAACATGTCCAGTTCTTTGCTATCTTGTTCTTCTAGCCTGCGTAAATCTCGATAGTCTACAAGCTGATGCTTCACAGCATCCACCCCCAGTTTTGTGTCTGAATCAAATCCGTTTACATCGACTGATTTTGTTCTAATAAGCTCAATCTCCTCCTCGTATTTCAGTTCTGAAGTCTCGAAGACTGTCTGGACTCCATATGGTGGCTCTGTACGCGCAAACTGTAGTTGGTATAAGTCTGATAGCTCTCCTGCACTAACTTCGAAGCTCCCAGCACCCAAGAGTTCTTCAGTATGGAGTTTGTTATCTTTTGAAATGTTCACATCATCAAATTCTATGTCAGCACCAAATGATTGTTTTACATCATCTGCTGTCGCCTGGATGACATCTGTTGACTTTACAGTATTCACTATCAGCTGGATGAAATCTGTTGACTTTACAGTATCTTCTGTTAGCTGGATGACATCTGTTGGCTTTACAGTATCTTCTGACAGCTGGATGACATCTGTTGACTTTACAGTATCCACTGTCAGCTTGATGATATCTGTTGACTTTATAGTATCTTCTGTCTCCTGGATTACATTTATTGACTTTAAAGTATCTTCTGTCAGCTGTATAACATCTGTTGACTTTACAGTCTCTTCTGTTAGCTGGATGACATCTGTTGACTTTACAGTATCTTCTGACAGCTGGATGACATCTGTTGACTTTACAGTATCCACTGTCAGCTTGATGATATCTGTTGACTTTACAGTATCCACTGTCAGCTTGATGATATCTGTTGACTTTATAGTATCTTCTGTCTCCTGGATTACATTTATTGACTTTAAAGTATCTTCTGTCAGCTGTATAACATCTGTTGACTTTACAGTATCTTCTGTCAGCTGGATCGCATCTGTTGACGTTACAGTGTCTTCTGACAGCTGGATGACATCTGTTGACTTTACAATGTCTTCTGACAGCTGGATGACATCTGTTGACTTTACATTATCTTCTGTCAGCTGGATGACATCTGTTGATTTTACAGTGTCTTCTGACAGCTGGATGACATCTGTTGACTTTACAGTGTCTTCTGACAGCTGGATAGCATCTGTTGACTTTACAGTATCTTCTGTCAGCTGGATGGCATCTGTTGGTTTCAGAGTATCCGCATACAGCTCGCCTACTTGCGACGTTTTCACGTCAGCCAGTTCCAAAGTGCGTTCATCCGATAGATGTATGGAGTCCAGTTCTATTTCACTTTCGTCTGGAGATTTTACACTATCATACTCAAGATCCACTTGATCTAATAGTTTCACACTTTCTGGACTCTGCTTACTTCTTTCTAAAAGGCCATCACCATCGGCCGGCAGGAGTCCGAATGATACTTTCTCTCCATTTAATTCTAGTTCGTTTTCGTCACTCCCTCCTGCAGATTCTAAGTTGGGCTTCATTTCTACTCCTGCGTTTAAGATATCCCGCTCAAGGACACTTTCGTCCGCCAGTTTTACTGGATGCAGCTCCAGTTCTGCTTCTTCTGCTTCTTGTGCTTCTAATTTTACAGTTCCTAAATTGACTTCAATTTTCTCTGGCATCTCCGCGTAGCCCAACTCTAGCTCATTTTCATTTTCCATGTCTAGATCTTCTACTTCTTCATTTACTGCGTTTATCTCTCCTCCTTCATCTGGTAACTTTTCAGTTTTAAGCACTGGGAGTACCTTTTCTGTCAGTTTTATATCAGCGTGCTGAATCCCTTGCTGTTCTGGAAGTTGGGGAATTTCTTCTTCCAGGTTGCTTTCCGCTGTCAGTTTTGCAGTAGCCGTGTCTAGTTCACTTTCCTCCCGTGGCAGAACGGGATTTCTCACAAGAGTTTCCTTACCCAGGATTTCTAAGCTGCCACTTTGAACCACATTCCATTCTGGCTGGCCCAAGTGTTCAAATCTCGTCACGTCTACGTGCGAGAATCTCACGCCATCCAGCTCAGCCTCGTTACCTTCCGGCTGCCTACCAGAACGTGGCCAGGAACTCTCTGGTGCTTCCGCAAAATCTGTTTCAAGCTTCGAGTTTGTCATTACGTGAGTACCTAATCCTAGTTCGTCTCCACAAAACAATTTATCATTATCTGTAAGCAGCTCTCCGCCGTCTTGAGGTAGACTTCTATCTAGATGCTTCATGGCGTCCGCCTGCTGTTCGCTTGTACCTGCAAGTCGTCCCTCTGATTCCAAACGTCTGTGGCTATTTTCTGGTAGATTTTCTGAGAAGAATCTCACCTCTTGCGGGTCAGTGTTATCCAGATCAGTCTGGTTTCCTTGTCTCACCTCTTGCGGGTCAGTGTTATCCAGATCAGTCTGGTTTCCTTGTCTCACCTCTTGCGGGTCAGTGTTATCCAGATCAGTCTGGTTTCCTTGTCTCACCTCTTGCGGGTCAATGTCATCCAGATCAGTCTGGTTTCCTTGTTTCATTTGTGCGCTGTCTAACTCAAACTCACTTTCATCTTCCACTTGTGCGCTCTCTGTCTCAACTTCGATTTCTAATTTCATCTCTTCATCATATAACTCAGCCTGGTCTTCTTCCTCTTCTTCTTCTTCCTTCTTGCCGTCCACTAACTCTGTCTGACTTTCTTCTGTCAGTTTCACAATACCTAATTCACATTCTTCCCCGATATCTACACCATGTAACCCATTTTCCTCCGACGTATTCTCCGAATATGAATCTATCATGTCTTTCCGTGTCATGGCGTCTGCATCAAACTGCAAATTCATTTTTTCTACCGGCTCTGATGTATATAACTCCAGAAAATGTTCACCTGAATGTTCTACAGTAACTAGTTTCCCTGACAGCTCCGTAGTAACCAGTTTCTCTGACAGCTCCGCAGTAACCAGTTTCTCTGACAGCTCCGCAGTAACCAGTTTCTCTGACAGCTCCGCAGTACACATCTCGTCGTTTTGGTCCCGTGGCTTTACTGTGTCCAAAGCCACTTCGTACCGATCTGCTTGTGTTTCACTGTCTAAACCACCTTCTCTTTCGCTAGCCAGTTTCTCCTCATCTAATCCCGGCTTTACTATTAGATTTTCCATCATTGTATCACGTTCTTTAACTTTTGTTCTGTAAAACTCTTCCGTACTTTCGTGAGTTAGTGTCACAGACTCAAAGTCTAGTTTGTTTTCATTATTTTCTAATGTAGATGACTGTAAGTCTATCCTATCTGCCAAGTTTTCTAATCTAGTATCATTTTCAACTGCCAAGTTTTCTAATCTAGTATCATTTTCATCTGCCAAGTTTTCTAATCTAGTATCATTTTCATCTGCCAAGTTTTCTAATCTAGTATCATTTTCATCTGCCAAGTTTTCTAATCTAATCTCATTTTTATCTACCATATTTTCTAATCTAATCTCGTTTTCATCTGCCACGTTTTTCAGTCTAATCTCATTTTCATCCGGCAGTTTCCCTTCATCGATATCGTTTGAAACTTTTACAGTATTCAAACACAGTTCTCCTTCTGATAGTGTTACGGTTCTTAAAGCACATTGATAATCTAAATGAGTCTCTCTTAGACCATCTCCATCAATGCTAGATGAAGTGGCAGCACGTCCTTCAGATTTACTTTCATCTGGTTGTTTTACTGTCGGTACTAGCTCTATCCTTCTTCCTCCAATTGGAGAAGCTGGCTCGAACAAAACTTCTTGAAGCTCTTGGGACTTCAGCTCATATGCAAGTGCTGCCTTGGTCTGATCTAAAGACAGTACAATTTTCTCTTCTAATTGATCATAGAATAGGTCTTCTGGTACTTTACCAGCACCAGAGTGTACAATTTTCCCTGGAGGTTCATCACAAGATACCTCTTTTGGTACTTTAGCAACACCAGACTGTATAATATTCTCTGGAAGTTCATCAGAAGGTACCTCTTCTGGTACTTCAGCACCAGACTGTACAATTTTCTCTGGAGGTTCATCAGAAGGTACCTCTTCTGGTACTTCAGCACCAGACAGTACAATTTTCTCTGGAGGTTCATCAGAAGGCACCTCGTCTGGTACTTCAGCAAAAGACTGTACAATTTTCTCTGGAGGTTCATCACAAAGCACCTCTTCTGGTACTTTAGAACCAGGGAGTACAATTTTCTTTGGAGGTTCATCACAAAGCACCTCTTCTGGTACTTCAGCACCACCAGACAGTACAATTTTCTCTGGAGGTTCATCACAAAGCACCTCTTCTGGTACTTTACCAGCACCTAACTGAACAATTCTCTCTGGAGGTTCATCAGAAGGCACCTCTTCTGGTACTTTAGCACCACCAGACAGTACAATTTTCTCTGGAGGCTCATCAGAAAGCACCTCTTCTGGCACTTTAGCAACACCAGACAGTACAATTTTCTCTGGAGGTTCATCACAAGGCACATCTTCTGGTACTTTAGCAACACCAGACAGTACAAATTTCTCTGGAAGTTCATCAGAAGGCACCTCTTCTGGTACTTTAGCAACACCAGACAGTACACTTTTCTCTGGAGGTTCATCGGAAGGTACCTCTTCAAGTACTTTAGCACCACCAGACAGTACAATTTTCTCTGGAGGTTCATCAGAAAGCACCTCTTCTGGTACTTCAGCACCAGACAGTACAATTTTCTCTGGTGGTTCATCAGAAGGCACCTCTTCTGGTCCTTTACCAGCACCAGACTGTACAATTTTCTCTGGTGGTTCATCAGAAGGTACATCTTCAGGTACTTTAGCACCATCAGACAGTACAATTTTCTCTGAAAATTCATCAGAAGGCACCTCTTCTGGCACTTTAGCAACACTAAACAGTACAATTTTCTCTTGAAGTTCATCAGAAGGCACCTCTTCTGGTACTTCAGCACCAGACAGTGCAATTTTCTCTGGAGGTTCATCGGAAGGTACCTCTTCTGATACTTCAGTACCAGACAGTACAATTTTCTCTTGAAGTTCATCAGAAGGTACCTCTTCTGGTACTTTACCAGCACCAGACTGTACAATTTTCTCTGGAGGTTCATCAGAAGGTACCTCTTCTGGTACTTTAGCAACACCAGACAGTACAAATTTCTCTGGAAGTTCATCAGAAGGTACCTCTTCTGGTACTTCAGCACCAGACTGTACAATTTTCTCTGGAGGTTCATCAGAAGGTACCTCTTCTGGTACTTCAGCACCAGACAGTACAATTTTCTCTGGAGGTTCATCAGAAGGCACCTCGTCTGGTACTTCAGCAAAAGACTGTACAATTTTCTCTGGAGGTTCATCACAAGGCACCTCTTCTGGTACTTTAGCAACACCAGACAGTACAATTTTCTCTGGAGGTTCATCAGAAGCACCTCTTCTGGTACTTCAGCACCACCAGACAGTACAATTTTCTCTGGAGGTTCATCACAAAGCACCTCTTCTGGTACTTTACCAGCATCAGACTGTAGAATTTTCTCTGGAGGTTCATCAGAAGGTACATCTTCAGGTACTTTAGCACCACCAGACAGTACAACTGTCTCTGGAGGTTCATCACAAAGCACCTCTTCTGGTACTTTAGCAACACCAGACACTACAATTTTCTCTGGTGGTTCATCAGAAGGCACCTCTTCTGGTACTTTAGCAACATTAGACAGTACAATTTTCTCTGGAGGTTCATCAGAAGGTACCTCTTCAAGTACTTTAGCAACACCAGACTGTATAATTTTCTCTGCAGGTTCATCAGAAGGCACCTCTTCTGGTACTTTACCAGCACCAGACTGTACAATTTTCTCTGGAGGTTCATCAGAAGGTACCTCTTCTGATACTTCAGTACCAGACAGTACAATTTTCTCTGGAGGTTCATCACAAGGCACCTCTTCTGGTGCTTCAGCAAAAGACTGTACAATTTTCTCTGGAGGTTCATCACAAAGCACCTCTTCTGGTACTTTACCAGCATCAGACTGTACACTTTTCTCTGGAGGTTCATCAGAAGGTACCTCTTCATGTACTTTAGCAACACCAGGCAGTACAATTTTCTCTGGAGGTTCATCAGAAAGCACCTCTTCTGGTACTTTAGCAACACCAGACAGTACAATTTTCTCTGGAGGTTCATCAGAAAGCACCTCTTCTGGTACTTTAGCAACACCAGACACTACAATTTTCTCTGGTGGTTCATCAGAAGGCACCTCTTCTGGTACTTTAGCAACACTAAACAGTACAATTTTCTCTGGAGGTTCATCAGAAGGTACCTCTTCAGGTACTTTAGCAACACCAGACAGTACAATTCTCTCTGGAGGTTCATCAGAAGGCACCTCTTCTGGTACTTTAGCAACACCAGACTGTACAATTTTCTCTGGAGGTTCATCAGAAAGCACCTCTTCTGGTACTTCAGCGCCAGACTGTACAATTTTCTCTTGAAGTTCATCAGAAGGCACCTCTTCTGGTACTTTAACAGCACCAGACAGTGCAATTTTCTCTGGAGGTTCATCAGAAAGCACCGCTTCTTGTACTACAGCACCACCAGACAGTACAATTTTCTCTGGAGGTTCATCACAAAGCACCTGTTCTGGTCCTTTACCAGCACCAGAAAGTACAATTTTTTTCTCTGGAGGTTCATCAGAAGGAACAGCTTCTGGTACTTTAGCACCATCAGACAGTACAATTTTCTCTGGAGGTTTATCAGAAGGCACCTCTTCTGGTACTTTACCAGCACCAGACAGTACAATTTTCTCTGGAGGTTCATCAGAAAGCACCTCTTCTGGTCCTTTACCAGCACCAGACTGTACAATTTTCTCTGGAGGTTCACCAGAAAGTACCTCTTCTGGTATTTTACCAGCACTAGACAGTACAATTTTCTCTGGAGTTTCATCAGAAACTACTTCTTCTGGTACATTAGCAACACCACACAGTACAATTTTCTCTGGAGGTTCATCAGAAGGCACCTCTTCTGGTACTTCAGCACCACCAGACAGTACAATTTTCTCTGGAGGTTCATCAGAAAGTACCTCTTCTGGTACTTCAGCACCACCAGACAGTACAATTTTCTCTGGAGGTTCAGCACAAAGCACCTCTTCTGGTACTTTACCAGCACCAGACTGTACAATTTTCTCTGGAGGTTCATCAGAAAGCACCTCTTCTGGTGCTTTAGCACTACCAGGCAGTACAATTTTCTCTGGAGGTTCATCAGAAAGCACCTCTTCGTCTTTACCAACACCAGACAGTACAATTTTCTCTGAAGGTTCATCAGAAAGCACCTCTTCTGGTACTTTAGCACCACCAGACAGTACAATTTTCTCTGGAGGCTCATCAGAACGCACATCTTTTGGTACTTCAGCACCACCAGACAGTACAATTTTCTCTGGAGGTTCATCAGAAAGCACCTTGTCTGGTACTTCAGCACCGCCAGACACCTCAGTTTTGTCTTCTAACTGGTCAGAGTATAGCTCTTCTGACAGTTCAGCATCATCAGACAGTACAATTTTGTATTCTAACTGGTCAGAGTATAGCTCTTCTGACAGTTCAGCATCATCAGACAGTACAATTTTGTATTCTAACTGGTCAGAGTACAGTTCGTCCGGTACTTCAGCGTCATCAGACAGTACAATTTTCTCTGATAGTTCAGCTTCTGGCACTTCGGCTCTACTAGACTTCAACTGAGTTTTATCTGGTATAATGTTCTGGAATTCTGAATTCTGTCTGCTGCTATCTCCTAGCTTCACTGCGCTAAATTCCTGACCACTTTCATCAGTTTCTTTGGCTACATCTGTCTGTACCTCACTCACATAGGAGGGTATATTTCTTACCAACTGTGGATCGCCTAGTATTTTTAGCTGTTGTTCATGGGCGTCTGATATTCTTGCAATGAACGAAACAGGCTCACTTTCAGGCAATTCATCTTCCGGTGCTTGTTGACTTGGAAGTCTCGCCGCTTTTATCTCCAGCACATGATCATTTATCTCCTCATCAGAACGCACATCTTTTGGTACTTCAGCACCACCAGACAGTACAATTTTCTCTGGAGGTTCATCAGAAAGCACCTTGTCTGGTACTTCAGCACCGCCAGACACCTCAGTTTTGTCTTCTAACTGGTCAGAGTATAGCTCTTCTGACAGTTCAGCATCATCAGACAGTACAATTTTGTATTCTAACTGGTCAGAGTATAGCTCTTCTGACAGTTCAGCATCATCAGACAGTACAATTTTGTATTCTAACTGGTCAGAGTACAGTTCGTCCGGTACTTCAGCGTCATCAGACAGTACAATTTTCTCTGATAGTTCAGCTTCTGGCACTTCGGCTCTACTAGACTTCAACTGAGTTTTATCTGGTATAATGTTCTGGAATTCTGAATTCTGTCTGCTGCTATCTCCTAGCTTCACTGCGCTAAATTCCTGACCACTTTCATCAGTTTCTTTGGCTACATCTGTCTGTACCTCACTCACATAGGAGGGTATATTTCTTACCAACTGTGGATCGCCTAGTATTTTTAGCTGTTGTTCATGGGCGTCTGATATTCTTGCAATGAACGAAACAGGCTCACTTTCAGGCAATTCATCTTCCGGTGCTTGTTGACTTGGAAGTCTCGCCGCTTTTATCTCCAGCACATGATCATTTATCTCCTCTTCAGTATCATTCTCCGATGGTTTAGTTAGTCCCAGAAGACATGCAGTCAGCCGGAAATCTGCGTTTGTGTCCCAGATAATTTTATTGACCATTTTTTCTGAATGTAACTCCGTTTCTCTAAGATATGTGGCTTCGAGGTCACCCGTTACATTATTTAGATCAAAATAATTGATTTCTTGGCCTTCAGTATTAACCATGTTTATATCTTCATCATTTCCCAAGCAGATATCGCCTTCTTCCTGGTATTCTGTTTCGTATGACCTGGAATCAATACCACCCGGTACGCCTCGTGTGTCCAATTCCGTCTCTTGTTCAACTGATACCTTTATAACTTCACTATCTATATCGCCCACATGTTTATGTTTCTCATTTTCTAAGACCTCTTTTTCATTCTCTAGTTTCGGTCCCTCTACTTCCGGTGAATTCTCTTTCTGTGATTTCATATATTCTAACTTACCATCATCCGGGCTTTTGGCTGAATGTACCGCCAAGCCGCCTTCATTTGAGGCTTCGGTTACATCTAATACGATATCGCTTTCTATTGGATTTTGGATTGCCTTCATCTCCCATGTGTTTTCTTTCTTATGTCCATCATCAGCTTGTGCAGTATTTGGTTCTAGTCTATCTGCCACTGCGTGTAACTCCAGCAATTTTTCCTCTTTCGTGATTTTAGTATCTACCTCCAGTTGATGTTCGCAAGGCTCTTGTAAACTGTTCCGTTTCAATTCATCTCCAAGTGGCTCTTTCACAATTTCCTCATCTAGATTATGTTCATATGATTGCTTCACACTTTCTTCATCTAAATTATGTTCACTAGATTCTTTCACGGTTTCTTCATCCAGTTTCTGTTCACATGGCTCTTTTGCAGTTTCCTCATATGATTGTTTTATAATTTCGTCATCTAAATCATGTTCATATGATTCTTTCATAGTTTCTTCATTTATTTTATATTCACATGGCTCTTTCACAGTTTCTTCATGTAGCTGATCTCCACATGGCTCTTCACAATTTCTTCATTTAGTTTATATTCACATGGCTCTTTCACAATTCTTCATCTACTTTATGTTCAGATGTCTCTTTCACAGTTTCTTCATCTAGTTTATGTTCATATGGCTCTTTCACAATTTCTTCATCTACTTTATGTTCACATGGCTCTTTCACAATTTCTTCATCTAGTTTATGTTCACATGGCTCTTTCACAATTTCTTCATTTAATTTATGTTCACATGGCTCTTTCACAATTTCTTCATCTAGTTTATGTTCACATGGCTCTTTCACGGTTTCTTCATCCAGTTTCTGTTCACATGGCTCTTTCGCAGTTTCCTCATATGATTGTTTTATAATTTCGTCATCTAAATCATGTTCATATGATTCTTTCATAGTTTCTTCATTTATTTTATATTCACATGGCTCTTTCACAGTTTCTTCATGTAGCTGATCTCCACATGGCTCTTTCACAGTTTCTTCATCTAGTTTATCTTCACATGGCTCTTTCACAATTTCTTCATCTACTTTATGTTCAGATGTCTCTTTCACAGTTTCTTCATCTAGTTTATGTTCACATGGCTCTTTCACAATTTCTTCATCTACTTTATGTTCACATGGCTCTTTCACAATTTCTTCATCTAGTTTATGTTCACATGGCTCTTTCACAATTTCTTCATTTAATTTATGTTCACATGGCTCTTTCACAATTTCTTCATCTAGTTTATGTTCACATGGCTCTTTCACGGTTTCTTCATCCAGTTTCTGTTCACATGGCTCTTTCGCAGTTTCCTCATATGATTGTTTTATAATTTCGTCATCTAAATCATGTTCATATGATTCTTTCATAGTTTCTTCATTTATTTTATATTCACATGGCTCTTTCACAGTTTCTTCATGTAGCTGATCTCCACATGGCTCTTTCACAGTTTCTTCATCTAGTTTATCTTCACATGGCTCTTTCACAATTTCTTCATCTACTTTATGTTCAGATGTCTCTTTCACAGTTTCTTCATCTAGTTTATGTTCACATGGCTCTTTCACAATTTCTTCATCTAGTTTATGTTCACATGGCTCTTTCACAATTTCTTCATCTAGTTTATGTTCACATGGCTCTTTCACAGTTTCTTCATTTAATTTATGTTCACATGGCTCTTTCACAATTTCTTCATTTAGTTTATATTCACATGGCTCTTTCACAATTTCTTCATTTAGTTTATGTTCACATGGCTCTTTCAAAATTTCGTCATCTAGCTGATCTCCACACGGCTCTTTTACAAAGTCCTTGCGTGGTTCATATTCCCATGGCTCTTTCCAACTATCCTCATCTAGTTCGGGCTCATGTAAATCTTTCACAATTTCTTCATCTAGTTCATCTTCATATGGCTCTTTTACGGGCACATGTTCATATGGCTCTTTCACATTTTCTTCATATGGTTTATTTTCAGGTGACTCTTCCATTTTTTCTTTATATGACTTTTGTTCACATGGTCCTTTCACAATTTCTTCGTATAAATTATGTTCATATGGCTCTTTTACAATTTCTTCATTTAGATCATGTTCATGTGGCTGTTTCACAATTTCTTCACCTAGATTATGTTCATATGGCACGTTCACAATTTCTTCAGCTAGATTATGTTCGTATGGCCCTTTCCCAATTTCTTCACCTAGATCTTGGTCATTTGGCCCTTTCACATTTTCTTCATATGGTTTATTTTTAGATGACTCTTCCATGATTTCTTCATATGACTTATGTTCACATGGTTCTTTCACAATTTCTTCATTTAAATTATGTTCATATGGCTCTTTCATAATTTCTTCACCTAGATCATGTTTATATGGCTCTTTCACAATTTCTTCACATAGATCGTGTTCATATGGCTCTTTCACAGTTTCTTCGTCTAAATTATGTTCATATGGCTCTTTCACAATTTCTACATCTATTTCATGTGCATATAGCTCTTTTGTAACATGCTCATCCGGCACATATTTACATGGCTCTCTCAGAATATGTTCATGTAGCACATGTTCATAGAAGTCTTTGACAATTTCTTCAGCTAGTTTATATCCACATGGCTCTCCTACAACAGCTTCATCTTTTTCATCTCCGCGTGCCTCTTTTTCAGTTCTCTCTTGTGGCTTATATCTGCCTTGTTCTCTCAAAATATCTTCATGTAGAGTATGTTCACACAACTCTTTTACAGTTTTTTCATATAGTTCTTGTTCATTTGATGGCTTCACAATGTCTAAATCTAGTTCATTTTCTTTTGATGAATACGCCACATTCACTTCTCTTTCTTCTTCATGAGGTAGTTCTCGATTTTCGTTCTCGAAATTTACGGTGGGCACCCCTGACTGAATCTTATCTTCTGGTGGCATTCTGGCAATTCCAAACCCTAGCTCACTAATAGGTTGTTGCGGCACTGTATCTAACTCCAAATCATTTTCGTATTTGCAGATCAGCGTACTTGCTCTGTGGTCCTCACTGGCAAACAATGTGGGAGTATGTGACTCCAGATTTTCTACACTGACTGTATCATTTATTTCTTCTACAACTTTCGTCTGTTCCAAATCAAATGCTTCAGCCCGAAGTTTGGTTCCAACGTCTTCTAACGTCAGTTCACTCATGTCTTCATTTAATTCATGTTCATTTTGAACTGGTGATAAATCTAGCTCATCCCCTACTGTCTGCACAATCATTTCCGGTTCATTTTCATTCGTTGATAACATGAATTCTTTTCTTTCTGCTTCTAATGCTACATGGCGTCCATCTGTTTCTAAGCCCAGATCACTTTCAGTTGTTTCTAACCCCAGTTCCCTTTCAGCTGTTTCTAACTCCAATTCTGTTTCAGATGTTTCTAACTCTAGTTTCATTTCAACTGTTTCTAACTCCTGTTCTCTTTCAGTTGTTTCTAAATCCAGTTTTCTTTCAACCTCCAAATCCAGTTCTCTTTCAGCTGTTTCTAATTCCAGTTCCGTTTCAGCTTTTTCTAACTCTAGTTTCATTTCAACTGATTCTAAATCCATTTCTCTTTCAGCTGTTTCTAACTCCAGTTTCATTTCAGTTTTTTCTAATTCCGTTTTTATTTCAAATGTTTCTAAATCCAGTTCTCTTTCAGCTGTTTCTAACTCCAGTCCCATTTCAGCTTTTTCTAACTCTAGTTTCATTTCAACGGTTTCTAGTTCCAGCTCTTTGTCAGCTGTTTCTAACTCCAGTTCCCCTTCAACTGTTTCTAACTCCAGATCCTTTTCATCTGTGTCTAATTCGAATTCCCTTTGAACTGATCTACGTAGATCTCTCTCCATTTCGACAGTGTTTGGTTCCAGTCTTTTTTCTGTTTCATTTAAGTCTAATTCTGTTTTCACTGCCTCTAACTCCATATCTTCTTCAGATATTTCATATTTCAGGTGCTCTTCATCTGTGGTTAACTCCAATTCTTGTTCAATCATTTTCAACTTTATCTTACTTCCAGTTTCAAAGTCTGGACTGACTTCTTTTTCAACTGTTTCTGAACTCAATTCCCTCGTAAATTCTTTCAAATCTAGCGCCTTGCCAAGTGTGCGTACGTGAAACTTCATGTTAGCTGTTTCTAATTCTTGTTCAACATTATCTGTTCCCACCTCTATTTCATCAGCCAGGTTCAGTTCTGCTCCAGTAATTTCCAATTCTCGGTCCTTCCCAGATATCTCAAGCCCTGGGAATTCCCAGAAATCTTCTGGCGATGGATACTTCACAGCTTCGTCTAAACCTAGGTGACCTCTCTCAGGGTGTCCACTGCTGCCATGTTCTTCCTGGGTGTAAATGGAACACACATCTAATCCTTTTTTGTCTAAGAGGTTGAAGGTATCTTGCTCCAAATCATCATTGTTGTGTTTTGATACGGTGTCCAGTGTCACTCCTTTGTCATCGAACACGTCCTCTATTTCCAGTTCACCCGGACCTGGTGCTGTAACTCTGTCAACGCTGAGATCAGGAACTTTACCTGCATCACAGCCGAGCATACCTGACTCATCTGCGGTCACTCTAGCCAGATCAAAGTCGACGAGTGGCTGGACTGCTTCGAACATCGCCTCCTCCGTACCATGCAGACAACGTACTTCAAGTTCATTTCCATCTGGGACCCCGTCTAAGTCTAGTTTGTTTCCAGGTGGTAGCTCGTCGTCACCTGCCTCGAGTTTAGCTTTCAGTTTCAGCTCGGCTTGAGCGACCAGACTCTCAAGATCGTCACTGCTGGTTCCAGGTCTGAAGAAGACGTCTGTATCGTTGTAAATAACGTCCCACTGATCGTACAGCTCTTCATCACTTAGTGTCTCAAAGTCGTTTTCATTGCCCTTCTCCATCTTTATCTCATCGCTGGTAATTTCCCTGGGAGGGATATAAATTTCCCCGGGGGCAGGTTTTGGCAGTTCACGTAGATTTTGCTTCTTGGTTAGACCTTCAAAATCATAAGTGTCATATGTTGGGCTTGTCGTGTTGTAGTCTTGCAGTTCTTGGCTTTTGCAGAGTGTGTCCAGAGCATGTCCGTCTCGTGATAACATATTTAAATCTAACTCACTGTCACTTTTTGTGGCGCCATCACTTTGGATGCTGGCAAGCTCACGGAGAGGACCAGGGTCTGTTGTTCCCTGAGCCTCGCCCTCTTCTTGTTTGCTTTCGTCTGACAGAACAAATGGCTGACCTGAACTTGAAAGGGCCACATCTCCATGGACTTCTTCCCCTTCGAACGTCTTTCCAGGTTCATCCAGGGGCCATTCTTCAGCCAGCCCTGCTGCAGTGCATACCTCGGGTGAATTTCTGAGCGCAAAGTCATTCACCCGGGTGCCTTCCACCAAAACAGAGCCCGTTTCATCAGTTAAAGGAGTATCTTGCAAAACAAGACTGGAAGATGTTGCGGCTACTTTAGTTCGTTCCTGTATCGCTTCCTTTCCGACAGACTCCCCATTTACATCTTCATCTCCACCCCCGTCAGCGCTGTACTCGTTTTCGCTGCCTTTAACCTCTTTCATATTCAAGGTTTCTATATCTCTCAGCTCAGATCCAGAGTAAGGAACTGTGTACTTTTCAAATGAAAGCTGTATCAGACCTTCTTCTTGACTTCTAATCTTAGTCACATCAACCAACGATCTCTTTTCTGCAGCAGCGTGGGTTAGATCAAAATCGGCCGATTCAAGATCTGCAGAAGCACGCAGATCTTCTGACTCCACACGCTCATCTGCATACAAAGCACCTGCCACCTCTGACAGATTCCCATCTTCTCTGTTACCGACAGATTCACGCTCTGTTGTATCAGGAGAACATAACCCTCCTGGGTTACTCTCTCTGATCTGGACATATTTTCCTTCGATGCTCAGGGACTCTGGATTCGATACAACAGTTGCCATGGGAACCATAGAGTCTGACACGCCATGGGTATCGTTCAAGTGACACGAAATGAGGTCGGAGGTCAGTATATTGAAACTAGTAACTGTATTATCCTTTGGATGATCTTCTGTCGATATTTCCTCAGAATATTCAGCCAAATCATCCAAGTTTGTCTGCACTTCGTGCAGTATATCATCAATATTACCACCGGAAACAGCCTCACCGTGTATTACCTTCTGATCAGTATGTGAGTTGGATTCCTTCACCTCTTGTGATGTTACCAAACAAGTGTCACCACTCTCTTTGCTGGCTGGAGCTTCAGCACGAAAACTCACCGTCTTCTGCTCAGAGATGGACTCGGAAACACTTCCTGTCGACGGCTCGCTTGAATCAGAGACTTCATCCGGCTCTTGGTGAGTTTCGTTGGTTTCAGCCACAACCTTGGCCGAGCTGTCGTAAAACTGTCCTATTTCTTGAATAATGGCATCTTCGTACTCACTGGCGCCTGGCAGTTCAAATGATATTTCTGTATCAACTCCTTCCTTTCTATTTTCTAAACAAACCGCTTCATGCTGAATGATGTTTCGGGGAAAAATATGTTTGAGCGGGACTTCTTCACCTAAGGGAGCAGGGCTGCACTTGAACACTTCCCTTTCAGAGTAACTCCCTGCCATCTGCTTGTGATCATCGTTAATAAAAACTGGTGCATTTTCTTCGCTATGTGACACGTGCTCACATCTACACAGCTCTGATTTCAGCTGTAATTCTGGAACATTTCCAGCGTCATCTGAGGCCTGAATGTTCTGCGGCTGCCCACGCTGAGAGTCCAGGTTACAGATTTCGGGACCGAAGTTAGAATCTTGCCCAGCTAAGCTCAAGACTGGTACAACATTGCCTGATGTTAAGCTGTCAATGGATGGAAAGCGCCCAGCAGGACCGTTAGGAAAGGAATCACGGATGAGCAGCGGAGATAAGCTAATATGAGGTAGATTAATTTCTTGACTGAGCGGTGGAGACAGAGGTAGATTAGTTTCTTGAATGAGCGGTGGAGACAGAGGTAGATTAGTTTCTTGAATGAGCGGTGGAGACTGAGGTAGATTATTTTCTTGACTGAATGGTGGAGATTGAGGTAGATTAGTTTCTTGACTGAACGGTGGAGACAGAGGTAGATTAGTTTCTTGACTGAATGGTGGAGACAGAGGTAGATTAGTTTCTTGACTGAACGGTGGAGACTGAGGTAGATTAGTTTCTTGAATGAGCGGTGGAGACAGAGGTAGATTAGTTTCTTGACTGAATGGTGGAGATTGAGGTAGATTAGTTTCTTGACTGAACGGTGGAGATTGAGGTAGATTAGTTTCTTGAATGAGCGGTGGAGACAGAGGTAGATTAGTTTCTTGAATGAGCGGTGGAGACAGAGGTAGATTAGTTTCTTGACTGAACGGTGGAGACATAGGTAGATTAGTTTCTTGAATGAGCGGTGGAGACTGAGGTAGATTAGTTTCTTGAATGAGTGGTGGAGATTGAAATAGATTAGTTTCTTGAAAGAGCGGTGGAGATTGAAATAGATTAGTTTCTTGAAAGAGCGGTGGAGATTGAAATAGATTCGTTTCTTGAAAGAGCGGTGGAGATTGAAATAGATTAGGTTCTTGACTGAACCCTAGATAATGAGGTGGATTAGCTTCTTGACTGAGCGCTAGATGCTGAGGCAGATTACATTCTTGACTGGGCGGTGGAGATTGAAATGGATTAGCTTCTTGGCTGAGCTGTGGAGATTGAGGCGGATTACATTCTTGACTGAGCGGTGGAGATAATTTAATATCAGGTAGATTAGTTTTTTGACTGAGCGACGGAGATAAGCTAATGCGAGAAGGCCTAGTTTCTGCACTTGTGGATAATCTCGATTCATCTTCCAGATCAAGAACTTCACATACTTCTTCAGCTAGTTCTGGAAATGTATTAACTGTTCTTTCCAAGTCGGCGTACAGCACTCTGTCTGCAGCATCATTTACCTGAGGGGATACTCTGAGATCCTCAGCCTCACGGATGATAAGACTATCATGAGTAGGAACATTTTCAGTGATTTCGTTTGAGACACAGTAACCGCTGGCTGATCCGCCTTCCAGCATAGGATCAGATAAAAGAGCTCCATCTGGAGGCATTAGTAGCTCTTGAAAGACACAGGTCTGACATTCGGTGGAGGTTTCAAGCGCTTCTTGATAAGAAACGTCAGATTTATGTTCCTGACCTTGATCTTTCTCTGCATCTCTATGCTCTGTAGTTGATGGTGTAGTCAAGTGTGGAAGATTAGAACTGTCATCTTCGTCTTCATGATTCACAGATCCTGGTCCACGGAACTCTTCAACAAATGGAATCTTCTCTTGTTCTCTCGTTGTAGGACTAAGTTGCCCATCATGAAATGAAGCGCCGTTTGTAAACGTCGAAAAGTCATCGTTGTCGCGAGATTCAGCAAGTTTCTTAGGTTCTGTCTCAACACTTGGCTGCCAACGTATTCTACCTTCACCCACAAATTCACGACTCTGTACAAGAAACACTTGGCCCAGAGTTGCGTCTTCCATCGGTGACTCCTCGGTTATCAAACAACCAGCCTTCTCGTGAGACACATCACCACGAGGCTGTGACCTGCTTCCTTTGAGATCATAGCCGTCTCTCTGGTTAGCATTGTCTGGTCCTAGCACCGCATTTTCTTCACAAGTTCCAGCATCATCAGACAATCGGGGAGAGCTTGATGGATGTGAAGATACATCAAACTGCTCCTGGAAAACTTCTGTGCCTGGATTCTCTATCTTTACCTCGCTATTTTCATTCTCTTTTACAGATTCAACCTCAGTACCCGAAACTCCAGTCTCCAAAACTGAATGCTCCTCTCTCTTAATGGTCAGCTCCCTCACAGTTGACGGGTTGGACATTGATGAACTACTGCTTTCCCCGCTGTCTTCATTTTTGTTGCCAAGTTCCGGCTCGTATTTAGACATATGTTCGCTAGGAAATCTGGCCATATCTAAAACATTAAGAAGTTCGTGGTCAGCTCCATCTTGGCTGGGAGTTATATCTGCAAAAATATATGGAACATCTCTGGTGTTCTTATTGAAAGTTTGATAATCAGGATACTTCCGTGTGTCCAGCAAACATATTTCATCAGTTTCATACACGAGTGCTTCTTCCACATTTTGCGAGGTATCAATATTTGCATCACCTAACTCTTTGTCATCAATCCGTGTGTCTTCAGTGATCCCTATATTATGAAGATTATAGATCTCTACACTGTGAGGTTCAATGCCCTCTACACTGTGAGGTTCATAGCTCTCTACATTGTGAGGTTCATAGCTCTCTACAATGTGAGGTTCATAGGCCTCTACATTGTGAGTTTCATGGCCTTCTACATTGTGAGGTTCAGTGCCCTCTACAGTGTGAGGTTCATAGCTCTCTTCATTGTGAGGTTCATAGCTCTCTACACTGTGAGGTTCATAGCTCTCTACAATGTGAGGTTTATATGCCTCTACATTGTGAGTTTTATGGCCTTCTACATTGTGAGGTTCAGTGCCCTCTACACTGTGAAGTTTATAGCCCTCTACATTGTGAGGTTCATAGCCCTCTACATTGTGAGGTTCATAGCCTTCTACATTCTGAGATTCAGTGCCCTCTATATTGTGAAGTTCATAGTCTTCTACATTGTGAGGTTCATAGCTCTCTATACTATGAGGTTCATAGCCCTCTACATTGTGAGGTTCATAGCTCTCTATATTGTGAGGTTCAAAGCTCTCTATATTGTGAGGTTCATAGCCCTCTGCATTGTGAGGTTCATAGCCCTCTACAGTGTGAGGTTCATAGCCCTCCAAACTGCAAGTTTCACCGTTCTCTACTTTATGAGGTTTATAATGAAGATCATGATGAATATTCGTGTCAACGTGAACTGCTCCTCTGTCATCGTTATCTTCCTTGTCATCGACATCTTCCTTGTCATCGACATCTTGTGTAGTGCAAGCACCTGACTCAAATGTGTGCGAAGTGTCATCATTGTTCTCCAGGACAAACGTCTCTGCATCAGAGGGCTTTGTGTCACCAAAGGGCTTTGTGTCATCAGACGGGTTTGTGTCATCAGAAGGTTTTGTGTTATCAGATGGCTTTGTGTCAGCAGAGGGCTTTGTGTCATCAGAGAGCTTTGTGTCATCAGAGGGCTTTGTGTCGTCAGAGGGCTTTGTGTCATCAGTTTTCTTAAATTCTTCACGAGAACAACAGGCGCTATCGTTCTCAGCGTTTCTCACGGCCCCTCCTTCTCCGCTAGCAAATCCTTTGGGAGACAATCTCTCCTGGCCCCAGTCTGCTGTGGAAGTGTCCGCTGGATATTTTGGAGGATGATTGAACGACTCATTGAAGACAACGCATGCCGAAACTGCGCCACAGGGAAATGTGTTGAGTGTGCCTGGACCTTGTGCTCTGGAGTCACGAGACGAACTCACGTAGGCATCGCTAGAGACCACGTCACTGCTGGCGGCCGAGTCACTTAACGCTGACTCCGCTGCGTTTGCAGTTTCCATCAATCCTTGGCAAATACTGAGCAGGTCGTTAGCATTGTGTTCGAGGCTGTCACCTGCTTCTTTGCTAACCTCACGACACACAATGTTTGCATTGTCGTCCCGTTCGGCGTCCATCTTAGTAGAAACGCAGCTTTGTAGGTGTGATGAGGGCGACTGCTTCTGCCTGTGCAAGGAAGTTCGTTTCCCATAGCGACTGGCGGATGCCTTGAGTGGGTCACCGTCCTCCACAGTTTTGTCATCCTCGTGATGTGAATCAGGAATGTCAGATCTTCTCACTCGGGCACGAGCTGGTTGGATGTCCCCTCTGGACGAGTCACTGGCCAGGGCGATCACTGTCTGGTGTTCTAATCCACACGTGGATTTAACGCTGGCTTCCAAAACGTCGCCTGAATCATCTGTTCTGTCTGACGACCCAGCTTCCTCGCATTTGTCCCTGTCTGCTGGTTTATCTGTTTGAGGACAGTCCTCTGCTGTTTCCGCTGCTTGATACGCCAGAGTGTACACCGGTGCAGACTGGCGGGACTGGTTCTCTCCGGTTTTGTTACTTCTCACATTGTTCACGTCGGATCGATGAACGTCGCCCACAGCGTTTCTCAAAGACTTCTTGCCACCAGAGCTTCTTCCCTCGCGATCTCTCTTCCGTTTGCTTCTCTCTCGTTCTCGGCCTCGTTGTTTGGACGTTGCGTCTTTATCCCTCTGCTTGTTGACTTCCTTATCCTTGAAATCCTTGTCTTGTTTCTCTGAGCTGGCGGATCCCACAGTATGCTCGGAGTGGGACTCGCGCGCCGTGGATGGCACCACGTTGCTAACTACAGCATCTGCAACAACAGAGTCTGAACCGGAACCTCTTGGTTTAGAAGAGCTGGAGCCACGTTTTGAATCATCGCTTCGACTTGGGGAGGCAGCTACTCCTTCTGGACCTCCCTGTTTGTCCGTCTGTTCAGATAATACGGTGAACGTTTGTTTATGTAAGCTCGCTCGCTCGCTAGCTCACTCGCTCACTCGCTCACTCGCTCACTCGCTCACTCACTCACTCACTCACTCACTCACTCACTCACTCACTCACTCACTCACCTCTTATCATCGCCCTATCTCATTCTCTATATCACACTTCTTCCTCATCTCCATTGTCTCTCTCCGTAACCACCTCTCTCTCTCTCTCTCTCTCTCTCTCTCTCTCTTATATAAAAAATATAAATTATACTCCTTCATACAACTGCAAACTTTCCCAATATCTATTTGATATCAACTACATGCCTCCATGAATTATAAAACTTAAAAGTTATCTTAAACTGCTCTTACAGACACCGAATACAATTAATTGTTTTCTGAATAGTCATGCATAATGTATGTAGTTACTTCTGTACTGAGTGAATGTTTAAGAGCGAAACGTAAATGTTTTATTTTATTTTATGTCTCTCAGCTTCAATGTTAGTTATGTTTGTTATATGAACAGCATATTTGTAGAATGTCTGGAATAGAGTAAAAGATGTATGATAAAGGGCAGAATGTCAGACGGGCCTGCGTGCCCAATTCTTAACCCTTTTGAAATAAAGATCAATCAATCAATCAGTCAATCAATCTCTTCCTGTCTTTCTCAGCCTCTCCTTTCTTTTCCACTCTAACTCCCTTTCTCTCTCTCCCTCTCTCTCTCTCTCTTTCTCACTCCTTCACTCACTCTCTCAGTTCCCGTTTCTCTCAAGAAAGAAAACAAAACACTATGAAATAAAGCTTAATAGCATAGAGACAGACTCTCAAAGGAACAGATCGTTAATAATTCTCCTAAGACCCCACCCCACACCCCTCCCCTTCATGTCTGCTGTTAGGATGTAGGGTCTTCTTCTCAATCAATGCCTTATTATACGAACCAACTCCAGTCGTTGGACCACCTTCTCGATAGTCACCTGGACAATTATCTCACACAGTGATCCGATGATGACTTGCCAGATGTACTTATTCAGACCAAAGTAACGCTCAGCTGACTATCGAAAAAAAAGAAATACACAGTTCTTAGAAATCTGAAACATGAGGGAATTATATAATGATTGTGATGATTTTAACAAGGGAATAATATAATGATTGTGATGATTTTTACCAATGCTCCCGTCAAAAGTTTCATTTGGAAGTCACAATATTTGCATAATTCCTTCTGTCACTGTGTCTGATTCATATTATTTTCGTTAGCCCAGATCACAACGAGGCTGGTATGAATTTAAAATTAGTACAGATCCAGCTGTGGCATTTTTAAAAAAATGACTGGAAAGAAACGAAGGTATACCGTTTGTATATAAAGTGCGTTCGGCAAATAACTGTGCACTAACCCGGTATCGATTAGAGTATCGTAGTGATTTCTTAATGACTGCGGCAGGTAGATATGGCTAGATACGCAGGTATTCAGATATCACTACGATACCGCAAACGATACTGGATTAATGCACAGCTACGTATGGAACACCCTGTAGTTCTCAGTCTGGTCTCGGCAATCTATTTTGAAAGGACTCCTGACGCTTTGCTTGTGATTTTTTAATCTTGCTTCCGAACCTGATTTTGACCTGATGTCTTCTTAAATGGGACGTTTTGCTACAGACTCAGACTAGACAGACTCTGACTAGATAGTTCCGGGCAGAAATTCATGCCACTGGTTGGAAATAGAGCCTAACAGTGCGATGAGCCTAACGTGGTTTTCTTGTCCAGGGCGTGGGGGGAGTACATGGCAATGAAATGGCAGACAGGCTTGCTGGACAGGCTAAAATAAATGGCAGGCTGAGAATGGACAAGGGTGACAATGCTAAAGACGTATTGGAAAGACTGCGGGAAAATGAAGAGCGACAACGGAAGAACAGTGTAATTCTGAAGCGATTCCTGGAGACAAGACAAATTAAGGGTGCAGGTTGGAAATCTGAACTGTGTGGCAGAAAACGCATCGTAAAGAACCACCAATTAATGGGATCTATCAGCAAACATACTCCTGCATGAATGCTGCGGCATGCGGCGGGGCATATATATGTGGCTGTCCCGAATGCAGCGACGTCGGAGTCTGATTTTAAACCTGTGAACCTATGGAGTAGAGGAGACGACAAAGAAAGACGATGATGTTCTTTGCTAGTTTTAGTCCCCAGGTCGCGATGGCGTGGCTGACTGTTGCATCTCTCTGTAACAGCAAGCTTCAAACTCTCTGGAGAGCTCCCACAGACTTCCTTTATTTGTGGACCAAACAAAAGACAAGATTTCCCAAAAGTTCAATTGCTTTGTCAATTATTTGTCTGAAGCCAGCAAGCACTGATAAGCTGTGCCTGTATATTTATTTTAAACTCTACCGTGAACCTCTACCATAAATTCTACCGTGAACATCTATCATTAACTCTCCATTAACTCTACCATTAACTCTACCGAGAATCTCTACCATTAATTATACTGAGAACCTCTACCATTAACTCTACCATTAACTCTACCATTAATTATACCGAGAACTTCTCCCATTAACTCTACCATTAACTCTACCGAGAACTTCTACCACTAACTCTACCGAGAACCTCTACCACTAAATCTACCGAGAACCTCTACCACTAACTCTACCGAGAACCTCTACCATTAACTCTACCGAGAACTTCTACCATCAACTCTACCGAGAACTTCTACCATGAACTCTACCGAGAACCTCTACCATTAACTCTACCAAGAACCTCTATCATTAACTCTACCATTAACTCTACCGAGAACTTCTACCATTAACTCTACCGAGAACCTCTACCATTAACTCTACCAAGAACCTCTACCATGAACTTTACCATTAACTCTACCATTAACTTTACCGAGAACTTCTACCATCAACTCTACCGAAAACCTCTACCACTAACTCTACCGAGAACTTCTATCATTAACTCTACCGAGAACTTCTACCATAAACTCTACCGAGAACCTCTACCATCAACTCTAGCATTAACTCTACCGAGAACTTCTACTATTAACTCTACCATTAACTATACCGAGAACTTCTACCACTAACTCTACCAAGAACCTCTACCACTAACTCTACCGAGAAATTCTACCATCAGCTCTACCGAAAACTTTTACCATTAACTCTACCGAGAACCTCTACCATTAACTCTACCGAGAACCTCTACCATTAACTCTACCATTTAACACTACCATGAGCCGTATAACTGTATTTGAAGAAATCCAGTACTATAGCATTACCCCATAGCTAAAAGGTAAAGGTAAAAGAAGTTAGAATTCCCTGTCTCCATGCCATTAAGTAAATTGAGAATACAGTGTTAGGCACATATTTCCAAGACCATCGGCGCATGAAAGTCTGATGTGGTCAGTATCACGGCCTGGCCGCATTTATCTTCCCAGATTTCTCTGGTACCCAATTTTAGAGGCTGAGTGGACCCTGAAGTCTTCTTTGTGTGGTGGTCAGATCAGTGCCATGCCTTCCATGTCTTAAATCAATTCAGTTGTTATTTTCACACGAAACCTCGCAGTAAGGCCATCTGGGTATGTCTGTCTTCTTTGCCCTCTCTGTCTTGTGCCATTTACCTTTCCAGTTCATGACCAATTTTCGATCCATGGTAGTGGTAACAGAAAACAATCTCCAACTACTGGGAATTGAACCCAGTACCACTGGATTAGCAGACGGAGCGCCTAACCACTCAGCCAATCAGGCTTTACTTCACAACTGGGGGTTCGTAATTTTCAGACTTCCGTAAACGCTAAAAAATAGCCATCTGTTCATTCCGACGTAAAACATAACGGCTGTGATGAATAATAAGTAAATTTCTATTTGCCGTAGATGTTGTTCTGTAATTTAAGACTTGAAACCCATAATATGTGAAAGACTACTCAAGGCTTGAAAATGAAACCCATAATATGTGACATAAGACTACTCGAGGCTGGAAAATGAAACCCATAATATGTGACATAAGACTACTCGAGGCTGGAAAATGAAACCCATAATTTGTGACATAAGACTACTCGAGGCTGGAAAATGAAACCCATAATATGTAACATAAGACTACTCGAGGCTGGAAAATGAAACCCATAATATTTTATCTAAGACTACTCAAGGCTGGGAAGTAAATTTTTTTTTTGTAAGAAAATACCTGATCTTTTCCTGCACAGGAGAACAACTCGTCATCTTTACAGACTTCGCTGCCGTCTTCCTCGAGCTTGCTGTCCACTTGGGCTACTTCGTGTGAGTCTCTAACGCTTCCCTGTGTGAGGGTCTTACAGTCGCCAGGCGGACCATGAATGCTGTCAGGTGTAGGGTGATCAACCGTGATTGTTGCCTTGTCCTCAAAAGATGGGACTCTAGCTTCTATCTGCTCGTGAACCGTGAATGTCAGATTCTCGACTGGATTCTTAGCCACATGGTCTTCAGTGAGGGCCACTGGTGATGATTTACCACTCGTTGTCAAAACTGGCAGTTGAAGATCGCCTGTTGTTGATAATGTATTGTCGCAGCTTTCTTTAAGCACACACGGTTGAACTTCAGCAGATTTTGGGCTTGTAGTTCCTAAAGTTCCTTGATGAAGTGTATCACCTGTGTAGCTGATACTGCCGTGGGTTTCGTAACTCTTGTCCGATGACATCACCCTTCCTTCATCGCCAGCGCTGTGCAAAAACTGAGGTGCATCTGACAAATCATCAACCTTAGCCATGTCCCCCAAGGAAGGTACGACACCTTCGCCACCAGCCCTGTGAAAAAGCCGAGGAATTTCCGAAGAGCCGTCTGGCTGAGGCACAGCTTCCTCCACAGAAGTTTCTGCGTCATGCATATACGGATACACCAGACTCACCTCAGAGTCAGTCTCATTACCGTAAGCCAGGACCACATTTTCTGCGGAGTCATGGACTCTTTGTTTGGTGGAGCCTGGCTTCCTAGATCCGGCACTCGACTCTGATACTGACAGGCTGTCGTCTTCCAGTCTCTCAGCTCGGCCATGCTCGCAGGATCGCATGATGAGCTCTTCTGATATGCTCATCAAAGTGGGCTTGCTGCTCACCCTGGGGAGGGCAGTGTGCCTCACCAGCAGATTCGGCGACGAGGCTGATGACGAGGAGGTAAGAGATTCGGTACATTCTAATTCTTGAGCCAATTTATCTTCGTAGGCAGATTCCTCAATGGCCGGCAACAACTCCAAGGTACGTGACTTACTACTGGACGGCTTTATGCCGTCAACAATATCCAAAACCTCCGATTGCGGGAACGATTTCCCAGCATCCCTTGCGGTGTCCAGAGGAGATTCGTGGTGTGAGCTGTGCTCGGAATCATCCCTCTTCACGGCAGTAAAAGATCCATTCCGAAACGGTGTTCCTTCTGTACCATGTTCGCTTTTGGGGTACGGGCTAGAAATCTCTTTGTCAAATGATCGTTTCTGAAAAGTGCAGTTTGAATTAAGGTTTTACGTGAACCATTAACTCTACATCTACAGCTCTTTGATCACGACGGGGGAAAAATCTTACCCCTTTCTCCATACACTTATCACCCCACCCCCACCCCTCTCGCACATACACACACACAGAGTCTAGCTAACGGAAAGGGATCACTACAGCTCCAATGTGGCAGTGTAGTCATCTAAAGAGTCACCGACCCCACCTGTTTTTAACTTTACTCCGGGCTTGCAAAAAAAGCAGCTGCCGTAGCCCACTCCACTATCCGACACGACGCGTATACCTCAACATCTTCACGGCATCGGCTGTAAAGAGAATCCCGCTGGGGCTCCAGTGAGACCGAACAAGAACCGCCGAATTTTTTGAGACGTGAAAGACGCAAAAGACAAAAGATTTCTGTCTTGACCTCAGAAATGACCAGAAGAAGGAAATGAGCCATGAGATTATAGAGAAGCAGTTTGACGAAACATGAAAGAAGGATGCAGGAATGTATTTTGTGAAGAACAAACGTGGCAGAATCAGCAACACAGAAAAAAAATACAGACGAATATGTACATTACGAGAAAATGTAAGGATAAGCCAGAAAATAGATACAGTATTACTTACCTGTACTTGTACGAACTCCCTGTAACTGCCAGCTGTTGTTCTTTGCAGCCGATGCTGTAGAGATGTTGAGACACAGCATCGTATCGGCGTGGGAGCACGTTATGGCAGCTATTTTTCAGTCCCGGAGTACAGCTAAAAACCAGTGGGTGTGCAATGCTTCTTTAGCAGACTCCACCACCATGGGGACTGTGGGGATCCCTGCCCCATTAGCCAGTCTAGGCCTATTACTGGGGGTACCAACAGAGAGGTGGGACAGGGTCTTGGTCACCTATCGTTCGCTAACCCTGACGCTAGAATATCAGCTATGGGTCACTGATTGTCTCATCGGACAGATCTTCACTTCCAGATACAATATTTAAAAAAGGTTACCGAGCCCTGAAGAAGAAGAAGAAGAAGAAGTAAGAGAAACTGAAAGTGAAAGAGAAGATGAAAGAGAAGCGGTATGAAATGTAAGTGAACTAATACAAGAGTGCAGAAGAACAAGTATGAAAGTGTAAGTGAAGTAATACAAGACTGCAGAAGAACAAGTATGAAAGTGTAAGTGAACTAATACAAGAGTGCAGAAGAACAAGTATGAAAGTGCGGGAGAAGGGTGACGAAAGTATAAGAAATTTATATGAAATTGAAAGAGAACTGGTATGAAATTGAAAGAGAACTCGTATGAAACTGAAAGGGAACTGGTATGAAAGTGAAATAGATCTGGTATGAAATTGAAAGAGAACTGTTATGAAAGTGGAAACTAGTTGGTACGAAAAATATGTTTGGAAACTATGAAAGAATGCCTGAGTTCACAAGAGAAATATGTGACAGGACTGTACGCGTACAGGGCACTAGGAGAAATATGTGACAGGACTGTACACGTAGAGGCCACAAGGAGAAATATGTGACAGGACTGTACACGTAGAGGCCACTAGGAGAAATATGTGACAGGGCTGTACGCGCAGAGGGCACTAAGAGAAATATGTGACAGGGCTGTACGCGCAGAGGGCACTAAGAGAAATATGTGACAGGGCTGTACACGTAGAGGGCACTAAGAGAAATATGTGACAGGGCTGTACGCGCAGAGGGCACTAAGAGAAATATGTGACAGGGCTGTACGCGCAGAGGGCACTAAGAGAAATATGTGACAGGGCTGTACGCGCAGAGGGCACTAAGAGAAATATGTGACAGGGCTGTACGCGTAGAGGGCACTAAGAGAAATATGTGACAGGGCTGTACGCGCAGAGGGCACTAAGAGAAATATGTGACAGGGCTGTACGCGCAGAGGGCACTAAGAGAAATATGTGACAGGGCTGTACGCGCAGAGGGCACTAAGAGAAATATGTGACAGGGCTGTACACGTAGAGGGCACTAAGAGAAATATGTGACAGGGCTGTTCGCGCAGAGGGCACTAAGAGAAATATGTGACAGGGCTGTACGCGCAGAGGGCACTAAGAGAAATATGTGACAGGGCTGTACACGTAGAGGGCACTAAGAGAAATATGTGACAGGGCTGTTCGCGCAGAGGGCACTAAGAGAAATATGTGACAGGGCTGTACGCGCAGAGGGCACTAAGAGACAGAGGATTCAGTCTAGGGGCCATCACTCCGAGGCCTGGATAGTTTCCCCTGTTTTCATGGCTGTGGGGAGGGGGGAAAGGACGAGGGTATGTGGGTAGGGGTTAGTGGATAAAAACAGATAAGCAAATGGAGGGGAGGGTTGGACTGGCTTATAAAATATCTACGGGAAACCCATTTACTTTGCATGGTAGAACAGGAAGACTGTGTGGCTTCGCTGCAGCTCTCAGTGTCAGATGACACAAACACTTTTTTTTCCAGGACAATAGTGGCAGTTATTTTTTGTATTTTCTAATTTCTAATTTCTAATCTCTTAGGGCATACACAAGAAAATGAGACGATGCCCTCCCCAGCATGCTGTAATATCAGACTTCTTAATAAGATCCACCATGACAGAGACGAAACATGGATGAGTATTGTGTACGAACACATTAATAACGTGTGTATAAATATATAAACCTAAGTATATAATGACGTATATATAACATGTTTCTAAAGCAGGTGCAGAAATTCAAATACCTTGGAGCAGTAATAACTTCAGATGGGAAATGCAGAACAGAAATTAGGAACAGAATAGGCCAAGCATTTCAGAGAATGAGAAACATATTAGCTAAAACATCTTTATCAATGAATGTTAGAAAACGAGTCCTAAAATGCTATATTGAACCTATCTTGTTATATGGAAGTGAATCATGGACAATAGGCAAGTCTGCACAAAAAATCATTGGAAGCAGCAGAAATGTGGTTTATCAGAAGAATGTTGCGAATCCCCTGGACAGCAAAAATAACTAATGAAGAATGTAGGAGAAGAGCTGGAGAGACAAAAAACCTTGTCAAAAAGATAAGAGAGAGACAATGTACTTTCATAGGACATGCAATGAGAAGAGGGGGCATTGAAAATATTATAACAACAGGAAAAACAGAAGGAAGAAGATCAAGAGGAAGACCAAGAGAAATGATACTGGACAGTCTGACAGGATGGTGTGAGAGGAGATCACCAACTGAACTGATGGCCTGCACGAAGGATCGGATACTCTGGAGAAGCATAATAGCCAACGCCAGTCGGCACGGCACATCATGATGATGATGATGATAACGTAAGAGAGTATTGTGTAAGAACAAGTGATATGAGTGTGTGATGATACAATCAGAAAAAAAAACGAAATAGGACAAAGCATGAGAGAGAGAGAGAGAGAGAGACAGAGAGAGAGAGACAGAGACAGAGAGTCTTTAGGAGATAATCAAATGATGATGATGATGTGAGACAGGCTGCACAAAACAGAAGCAAGAGAATCACATGCAGACATTAGAAAGATTTTAGAAACAAAGCTGGAGAATCACATGAAGACATTAGAAAGATTTTAGAAACAAAGCTGGAGAATCAAATGAAAGTGAGAAATCGATTTATAAAACAGAAGCTACAGAATCAAATAGGATATAAGACACATTTAAGAAATAAACAAGTACAGAATCAAATACGATATAAGACACAATTATAAAATAAAAAGTACAGAATCAAATACGATATATGACACAATTATAAAATAAAAAGACCAGAATCAAATACGATATAAGATACAATTATAAAATCAAAAGTACAGAATCAAATACGATATAAGACACAATTATAAAATAAAAAGTACAGAATCAAATACGATATAAGACACAATTATAAAATAAAAAGACCAGAATCAAATACGATATAAGATACAATTATAAAATCAAAAGTACAGAATCAAATACGATATAAGACACATTTATAAAATAAAAAGTACAGAATCAAATATAACATAACACACATTTATAAAACAATAAATGCAAAATCAAATAAGATACATTTATAAAATAACAAGTAATGGAATCAGATAAGACTCGAAACAGACATAGAACAGAAGCCAGGCAAGACGTCAATGTTACTGATTATTCAGAAGATCCGGTAAAAGATGGAGTACCGCAGGCTCAAGACATGCTTTAAGTGCGTTTTGCCCCAGCAGCTGAGGCCGAGTTCTTGAGGCCCCAACAGACAAGAAAACAACATGACCTACCGCATTTTCAGCCTGCTCCATGGACACAGCAACAACAGCATTATCTCATTCCGGTTTAGGCGAAAGATCGACTTGTAGAACCTAATGTTTCTCTACAAGAACGTAGACATCTTTTGCCTGCGTCATGAGCGCTCTGACGTCATTTGCTGATATGGTCTTGTTAGAACTAAATTTAGTTGTCCAATCATGGAAATCACGAACTTTTATGTATAAAAACTTGGATTTTTTTTATGCCACAATGGCAAAACTTCTTCTTCTTCTTCTTCTTCTTTCCAAGCCATTAAGGTTCATTGCTACAGATAAAGTTCGCCTCCATGCCTAATCTTCTCTCTTCAGTTGGTGACACCAATTTCTTTTATATCCTGTTTTATGTTGTCTTTAAAGAGGAAGACCGAAACGAAGATGGCTGCAAGACATCGTTGATGATCTGGAAATGGATGCAGCAGCAGCAGGCCATCTTGCTCACAACCGAGAGGCCTACAGGAGTGCTGTTTGGGAGGCAAAGTTCCGCAAGGGACATGCAAAGGAATGAATGAATGAATGTTGTCTTTCCATCTCTGTCTTGGTCTTGTTTCATTCATGTCCTGTACATATATAATTTTCATTTGTCTGTTCTCTTCCATTCTGTCTACAGTTCAGTGTTCTTTCTAGCTCTCCGTTCTCTACTGTTGGTATCCTTTATGGGCCAAAAGCTTCTTCTTAGGATCTTGTTCTCAAAGATCTGCATTTGTTGTTCATCTTTCTTTGTTGTACTCCACGTTTCTGATCCATACATGACGGCTGGTGTTACTATAGTTTGTAGATTGTTATTTTTGTATTTTGGGGCAGGATTTTGGATTTTAACAGGCGCTGCAAGGCGAAGCATATTTTATTTACTGTCTGTACTCTGCTTTTAATTTTCTCCGAAAGATGAGCACAAAATGCCCCGGAACAGATGCTTAACCTTTGTAGTTTCTGAGTCCATGCTCTGAACTCTGACCTCCAGTTTTTTGCATGTGTATGTTTGTTTGTTTGCTTTCATGGAAAATTTTCAGTTTCTTTGACAGTGTGTGCCATGAATTCTGATAACTTTTCAGTTTTTTTTGACAGTTTCTGCCATGGATTCTTACAAATGATGCAAGTTCAGATAATTCTGAAACAAGAAGTCATAATTTTGTGCCTCGGGGTGAGTCCCGTTACCATCTTTTCACAGTTCCGCATCTGAAAGCTGTTGTGTTTGTAGCATTGTACAAAGAGCGACAGATAAAGTCGAGTGTAAAAAGCGGATGTGTTTTAGTGCAGTACTTGATGATAACCTCTGTGTTAGTTTCGTTTCTTGTTCCACTTTGAAATTTCGTACTCACGCGTTCTCCCCACTTGTCTCCTAATACAATTAATTGTTTATTCTGAATAGTCCCGAAATTGTTCTTTAGTAGTCATTTATATATGTAAGTAGTTATTTCTGTACTAAGTGAATGGATAAAAGCGAAACGTAAATGTTATATTTTATTTTATGTCTCTCAGCTTCAGTGTTAATTATGTTTGTTACATGAACAGCATATTTGTAGAATATCTGGAATAGAGTAAAAGATGTATGATAAAAGGCAGAATGTCAGACGGGCCTGTGTGCCCAGTTCTTAACTCTTTTTGAAATAAAGATCAGTCAATCAATCAATCTCTTGCTTCTTTGATTTGGTAGTGAAATGATCTTTGTCGGCTCTCCGTCGGTCTGCAAAACTTTTGCAGCTGTGGTCATGGCGATGCTGGAGCACAGAGTCGTGTCGGATGGGGAGTGATATGCGGTAGTTTTGCTTGAAGACTAAGAGTGGATTTCAGGATGACAGTGATTGGCACTACAACGGTAATCAGGCTGAAGGGGAACATTAGTCCATTAGCGGTTGCTGTATGCAGAGATGGGATAGGGTCTTGATCAATTCTGGTTGGAAAGCCACGATCACCATCCCCTCAGTCTAGAGCAGCAGTTCCCAGTTTTTTTCTCTAAACGTGACGCTACACCAGCATGGTAAGTGATCAATGATTCTAAACCAATAATGTCAAGTGATCAATGATTCTAAACCAACAATGTTAAGTTACCCACGACTCTAAACCAACAATGTTAAGTTACCCACGACTCTAAACCAACAATGTTAAGTTACCCACGACTCTAAACCAACAATGTTAAGTTACCCACGACTCTAAACCAACAATGTTAAGTTACCCACGACTCTAAACCAACAATGTTAAGTTACCCACGACTCTAAACCAACAATGTTAAGTTACCCACGACTCTAAACCAACATTGTTAAGTAACCCATGACCCATAAAAATAGATTTTTAAAAATATTAAAATTCAACGAAACTTAACGAAAACCATTTCAGTGGCTCATACAAGAAATAAATCTGCTACTAATCACTAAAAAGTATGTATGTAATGATCTAATTTTTATCTTAATATTTTCTCTTGACCCCGCCTCAGATATCCACCCCCGTAACCCTAAATTGGGTCGTGACCTGATTTCCGGGAGCCAATAGTCTGAATCAGACAACTTTGCCACAGTCTAGAAAGAGCAATAGCAAGTAGATAGTCAGGGGAAAGTAACTTGAGCAAAGAGATGAGAGGAGTGAGTTCCCCTTGGGAGGAGTAACTAGAGAACAGTGATGTAGGAAGACGTGTGACACAGACCTAGAACAGTGCAGGGTGACATGCGTGATACAGATCTAGAACAATGTAGGGAGACATGCATGACATAGATCTATAACAGTGTAGGGAGACATGTGTGACACAGACCTAGAACAATGTAAGGAGACATGTGTCTTTGTTGTACTCCACGTTTCTGATCCATACATGACGGCTGGTGTTACTATAGTTTGTAGATTGTTATTTTTGTATTTTGGGGCAGGATTTTGGATTTTAACAGGCGCTGCAAGGCGAAGCATATTTTATTTACTGTCTGTACTCTGCTTTTAATTTTCTCCGAAAGATGAGCACAAAATGCCCCGGAACAGATGCTTAACCTTTGTAGTTTCTGAGTCCATGCTCTGAACTCTGACCTCCAGTTTTTTGCATGTGTATGTTTGTTTGTTTGCTTTCATGGAAAATTTTCAGTTTCTTTGACAGTGTGTGCCATGAATTCTGATAATTTTTCAGTTTCTCTGGCAGTTTGTGCTATGAATTCTGATAACTTTTCAGTTTTTTTTGACAGTTTCTGCCATGGATTCTTACAAATGATGCAAGTTCAGATAATTCTGAAACAAGAAGTCATAATTTTGTGCCTCGGGGTGAGTCCCGTTACCATCTTTTCACAGTTCCGCATCTGAAAGCTGTTGTGTTTGTAGCATTGTACAAAGAGCGACAGATAAAGTCGAGTGTAAAAAGCGGATGTGTTTTAGTGCAGTACTTGATGATAACCTCTGTGTTAGTTTCGTTTCTTGTTCCACTTTGAAATTTCGTACTCACGCGTTCTCCCCACTTGTCTCCTAATACAATTAATTGTTTATTCTGAATAGTCCCGAAATTGTTCTTTAGTAGTCATTTATATATGTAAGTAGTTATTTCTGTACTAAGTGAATGGATAAAAGCGAAACGTAAATGTTATATTTTATTTTATGTCTCTCAGCTTCAGTGTTAATTATGTTTGTTACATGAACAGCATATTTGTAGAATATCTGGAATAGAGTAAAAGATGTATGATAAAAGGCAGAATGTCAGACGGGCCTGTGTGCCCAGTTCTTAACTCTTTTTGAAATAAAGATCAGTCAATCAATCAATCTCTTGCTTCTTTGATTTGGTAGTGAAATGATCTTTGTCGGCTCTCCGTCGGTCTGCAAAACTTTTGCAGCTGTGGTCATGGCGATGCTGGAGCACAGAGTCGTGTCGGATGGGGAGTGATATGCGGTAGTTTTGCTTGAAGACTAAGAGTGGATTTCAGGATGACAGTGATTGGCACTACAACGGTACTCAGGCTGAAGGGGAACATTAGTCCATTAGCGGTTGCTGTATGCAGAGATGGGATAGGGTCTTGATCAATTCTGGTTGGAAAGCCACGATCACCATCCCCTCAGTCTAGAGCAGCAGTTCCCAGTTTTTTTCTCTAAACTTGACGATATACCAGCATGGTAAGTGATCAATGATTCTAAACCAATAATGTCAAGTGACCAATGATTCTAAACCAACAATGTCAAGTGACCAATGATTCTAAACCAACAATGTTAAGTGACCAATGTTAAGTAACCCACGACTCTAAACCAACATTGTTAAGTAACCCATGACCCATAAAAATAGATTTTTAAAAATATTAAAATTCAACGAAACTTAACGAAAACCATTTCAGTGGCTCATACAAGAAATAAATCTGCTACTAATCACTAAAAAGTATGTATGTAATGATCTAATATTTATCTTAATATTTTCTCTTGACTGCGCCTCAGATATCCACCCCCGTAACCCTAATTTGGGTCGTGACCTGATTTCCGGGAGCCAATAGTCTGAATCAGACAACTTTGCCACAGTCTAGAAAGAGCAATAGCAAGTAGATAGTTAGGGGAAAGTAACTTGAGCAAAGAGATGAGAGGAGTGAGTTCCCCTTGGGAGGAGTAACTAGAGAGCAGTGATGTAGGAAGACGTGTGACACAGACCTAGAACAGTGCAAGGTGACATGCGTGATACAGATCTAGAACAATGTAGGAAGACATGCATGACATAGATCTAGAACAGTGTAGGGAGACATGTGTGACACAGACCTAGAACAATGTAAGGAGACATGCGTGTCACAGATCTAGAACAATGTAGGGAGACGTGTGACACAGACCTAGAACAATGTAGGGAGATATGTGTGACACAGACCTAGAACAATGTAGGAAGACATGCGTGACACAGACCTAGAACAATGTAGGGAGACATGTGTGACACAGACCTAGAACAGTGTAGGGAGACATGCGTGACACAGATCTAGAACAATGTAGGGAGACATGCGTGACACAGACCTAGAACAATGTAGGGAGATATGTGTGACACAGACCTAGAACAATGTAGGGAGATATGTGTGACACAGACCTAGAACAATGTAGGGAGACATGTGTGACACAGATCTAGAACAATGTAGGGAGACATGCGTGACACAGACCTAGAACAATATAGGGAGATATGTGTGACACAGACCTAGAACAATATAGGGAGATATGTGTGACACAGACCTAGGACAATGTAGGGAGACATGCGTGACACAGACCTAGAACAATGTAGGGAGACATGCATGACACAGACCTAGAACAATGTAGGGAGACATGCGTGACACATACCTAGAACAATGTAGGGAGACATGCGTGACACCAACCTAGGTTAATTTAAGGAGATGTGTGTGACACAGACCTAGAACAATATATGGAGACATGTGTGACACACACCCATAAGTAGTGCTACACAATGTTCATGAAAACAACCCAGCTGGTTGTACATCAGCAATGGACGTAAGCTGGCATCTTAACTCTGGGTAGACGCTGTTTTGAGCCTTGCTTGTAGATCTGCTTACTGAATTTGGCAGAGAAATTCTTTATACTGCAAAAACGCATTGTCAAAACACCAGGACTGATTACCATCGCCCTTATTGTTATCAGAAAAATGTCATCTTGGCAACTAGAATTCCTCTTGCTGAACATTTGGATTGTGTTGTATCTGTGTACGTATGTGTGTGTTCATTCATCTTAAAAAGCTTCAAATCCTTTTTTAAAATGATTATTATCTCCCTTATGATGAACTGAAGAGAAGCTGTATTGTTTGACAGATAGACACACTGTTTATAGTAAGATAGACGCACTGTTTATAGTAAGATAGACACACTGTTTATAGTAAGATAGACGCACTGTTTATAGTAAGATCGACACACTGTTTATAGTAAGGTAAATAAATTAACCAACAAGACAGCTCATTATTTTAACATCTGTACAGAAAAAAAAACAGGTTTCAATATCCGCCAACACTTTTCACGGTAGCAATATGCAACAATATATAATTCAATCAGACTCGCCAAGTCATAGGAAAAACCCTGTTACAATTTAGCCTTTTTTAATTCAAGGGAGTTTTTTTTTTTAAGTTCCTCTATTCAATGAGAGACATGTCACTTGCTAAAAAAAGCAACAAGGATATAGGTCATCACACACACCCACGGCAACACGCTTGTTTGTCCCAATATATTCAGAAGTCAAAATTACATGTTTTTACTTTTTAGAGAAACAAACAAACAAACAAAACTTGCGTTGGGGGGGGGGGGGGTATGTGGGATGAAAAAAAAAAGTCTTCGTAATCTCAAAAGTGAAGTCATCGGTTAAATGACAGTAACTTTTTAAAGTGGTGAACAGAAACTCAGTGTTTTTTAAATAATTGACCCGTAAATATCTAGACACGTTCATCAATACTTCTCCTGATTTTGCTATTGCCCATCCGCGGAAAATATAACAAAACGCAAGAGCGGCCATAATTTAGTAACGAAATATAGCGCTATGTACGACAGCTGTAGTTCTCACGAAACTGTCCCGGTGCTTTGTGGGTTCTGAGAAGCAGGATCTTCGAGAGATATTCTGTAAGCCAGCTGCGAAAATTCTCTCCTCTGATATGTTTTATCCACTGAAGCGCCCCCCCCCCCCCAACTCCCAAGCATTTCGGGCCCATCCCTAAAACAGAAAAACCCTTTGGAGTGATTCACTGGCTGGACCTTCCCCCCCCCCCCCCCCCCCATAAACCCTACATAAATGGCCATGAAGCTGTATTACTATACAGAGGCCCCGAGATCGGTCTGCGTTTCGTTCATCATAGAGGGAATGTTATAGTGTTTTCCTGAATTTTTGCCTCTAACAAGAAAGGGTGGGGAAGGGGGGAAAAACAGGGCCACTGGGCCCCCTCCGCAGTAGTCTGGGCCCAGGTTCCCACACTACCATTACCACCACTCCTCGTCGAGACAGGTCAAGCTGATTTAAAAAAAAAAAAACCCACCCCGACACAGAGCAAAAGGAGAGCAGGGTCGCTCTTACATCCGTAGAGAATCATGATCGAATAGAGTGCGGTCTCAGTGACACTGTGACAATATGGACATAAGACCCAGGGACATTGTGACAGTATGGACGTAAGACCCAGGGACATTGTGACAATAGTGACATAAGACCCAGGGACATTGTGACAATAGTGACATAAGACCCAGGGACATTGTGACAATAGTGACATAAAACCCAAGGGCATTGTGACAATAGGGACATAAGACCCAGGGACATTGTGACAATATGGACGTAAGACCCGGAGACATTGTGACAGTAGGGACATAAGACCCAGGGACATTGTGACAATAGGGAAATAACAATAACTTTTTGGGCAAGCCTTTAAAAAAGGTAGTACAGAAAGCTAGATAGTCACTACAATTCGAGGAGGGGGGGGGGAAGAGAAGGAGAAGACGACAAATAAGATTCCCTAACTATCCTCTCCTCCGTCTACTTCGTTAAGTAGGAACAAGAAAGGATTAGAAATGATTCAAAATATCAAGGACAGTACAAGGTGGAGGGCTATGATCGCCCACAGTGACGACACGGTGTATAATGAATAAATGAATGCATGGACGAGTGAATGAATGTGTAACATATAAAACAAAAAATCAGGAAAGATCGACTATATGTTAGAGAAAGGAAAATGGTGATAGTAATATAAATGAGAGAAAGAGAGAGAGAGAGAGAGAAGAGGAGGGGATGAGTAACTTATCTGTTAGTTTATCCGGTTAAATGTCAGAAGTAGCCACAACCTCCTGGCTTGACAGTGCAGTATCGTACCATGGATGATATGTCAAGAGAAGGGATAGAGAGAGGGCGGAGAACAATAGACTGGAAAACTGAAAAAAGAAGAAGATGAATGATGAGTGAGAGTCGAAATCCAGAAAAGAAGTGAAGCGAAACCAGGCTCTTTTACATTCTAGGAAAAAAAACTAGCGCTTCCCCCACCCCCAGGCCCGAAAAAAATATCATTACAAAACTGTGCCCCTAAATTATCAGAACAGCTGAGGTCTGCAGCTACTAATTTTTGCAATGGTACAGTGGCCTTGAAAAAAATTGTGGCGATCGATCGTGAAGCTAAAGACACAAGAAGGATTGTACATCAATATAGAAAGGTCGTCATCAGTCGCTCTAGGCCCAGATCTGATGGAGCTGTGAGAAGACCTATCTACGCAGCTTTTCCTAACTTCAGTCTAAAAATAGCCATTAACCGAATAAATGACAACATCTGATTGGTCAATCCGACAGTCAACACTACACTTCCGGAATCTCTAATGGGAAGTAATGAACAACAAGAAGTCTGCCGAAGTTGAGGGAGGACCTTTTGGAAGAAAAATGAAGACAACTGATAGTAAAGTCGGACAAATGTTCATAAAATGTGTCGTTGTTGGCGACGGTGCTGTAGGAAAGACGTGCATGCTGATGAGTTACGCCACAAATAAGTTTCCATCGGAATACGTGCCTACAGTGTTCGACAATTATGCAGGTGAGGGTTAATGTTAATGTCTTAGAAGTTTGTAGAACTCATTTCCTTTACTTTTAGCGATGTACATGTTCTAATTAGAACTTTATAACTGCTTTTAGCCACATGACGAACAATCATAATGTGTCCTGATTACTTTTTTCATCAAGTATTTTATGTTATTCAAGTAAAAATAGTGTTGTTTGCGTAGATTTTCACATTTTTGTGTTTTACAAAATTGGCTTGATTAGAAAGTTAAATTTAAGGTTAAGAAATTGTTTTTTTTATTACAGCATTGGTTTATTTTTTTTAATTTTGCCTGTAGTAAAGCGACTAGCTGAGCAGTGGTTTTCTTATGGTTACAGTTCCAAACTGTCTGCCATATTCTTTATAGATAAAGAAAACTTAAAAAGAAATTCACCAGTCACATTTGTCTAGCCAAGGAAATGAGCATAGGACAGCAGAATGTTAACAGTGAATATTGATGTTCTGATCTGTTAGAATTGTATGACTCCTGAAATTAATCATTTTATTGTTGAATCATTGTTGAAAGGGAAGAGATGAAGGTTTAGAAGACCTAAACATTAGCATTAATATATTGCATAAAGATTACTGAAATTAGGAACAGAATAGGCCAAGCAAAGACTGCATTTCAGAGAGTGAGAAACATTAGCTAACACATCGTTATCAATGAATGTTAGAAAACGAGTCCTAAAATGCTATATTGAACCTATCTTGTTATATGGAAGTGAATCATGGACAATAGGCAGATCTGCACAAAAATCATTGGAAGCAGCAGAAATGTGGTTTATTAGAAGAATGTTGCGAATCCCCTGGACAGCAAAAATAACTAATGAAGAATGGAGGAGAAGAGCTGGAGAGACAAAAAAATCTTGTCAAAAAGATAAGAGAGAGACCAAGAGAAATGATACTGGACAATCTGACGGGATGGTGTGAGAGGAGATCACCAACTGAGCTGATGGCCTGCATGAAGGATCGTGTACTCTGGAGAACCATAATAGCCAACGCCAGTCGGCACGGCACCTGATGATGATGATGATGATAAAGATTACTTGTAATTAACAGTCTCCAATGTTCTTGTGTTTAACTTTTCATAATAGTTGCAGTTAACTTTCTGCAGTACTTGTAATTAACAATATGCAATACTGCTGTGATTAACTTTCTATAGTACTTGTATGTCAGTCCATAAGAACAGCGAAGAGCAAAACCTCTATCTTAATGCGAAGAAAACTAAATTGATGACAGCTGGCAAAACTAACAATGTGGCTGAAATATGTATCAACGAGGAAAAACTGGAAGAAGTGGACAGTTTTGAGTATCTTGGATCACTACTAACTAATCTCTCTCTCTCTCTGAACCTTAAGTGCCCAGGGCACATGGGGCTTCCGCAAGGGTTTTCCACAAATGCCTGTCTTTCGCCTTTTTTTCTGCTCTTGCCCAGGTGAGCCCTCTATTGCTCAACATCCTTTCTGTTGTTCTTCTCCATGTATCTTTTGGTCTACCCTTACTTCTGCTCCCCTGTGGTGTCCATCTTAGTGCTATTTTTGGTAGTGAGTTGTCAGTCATTCGGAGCACATGTCCCAACCATCGCCAGCGTCTTTCCTCAATAATTGTTGTCAGTGGTTTCATCTGCATTTCTGCCAGTAAGATGTTATTTCTTATGGTGTTTGGCCAAAATATTTTTTTAATTCTACGTAAACATTTAGTCTGGAAAGAATTCAACTTGTTTTCTATGGTTTTGGTGATTTTCCAACTACTAACTAATAATGGAGATATAATGAGGGAAATTAAAAGGAGGACATCTATCGCTCTTCAGAAAGTAAAACAACTAAAGAATCTGTGGAGAGGAACAGACAGAACCACGAAAATAAGATTTTTAAGGGCATGCATCTTTCCCATCGCAATATATGCCTGTGAGACCTGGACACTTAATAAAACAACTGAGAAACACATAAATGCCTTTGAATGTAAATGCTAAAGAAGAGTTCTTCAAATATCATGGACAAAAAAAAAAAAAAAAGAACAAATACATCCATATTACAAGAGTTTAATATTGAAGAAGAAGGCTGTCTAGTAAAGAGGATTAGAGAGAGAAAGCTTAAGTATTTTGGACACGTTAAACATCATGGTAATCTAGAGAAGACCATCTTGGAAGGGTACATAATGGGAAAAAGAAAGAGAGGAAGACCAAGGTGAAGATGGCTGCAAGACATTGTTGATGATCTGCAAATGGATGCATCAGCAGCAGGCCATCTTGCTCACAACCGAGAGGCCTGCAGGAGAGCTGTTAGGGAGACAAAGTTCCGCAAGGGACATGCAAATGAATGAATGAATGAAAGTACTTGTAATTAGCAATCTGCAGTGCTGCTGTGATTAACTTTCTGTAGTACTTGTAATTAACAATATGCAGTACTTCTGTGATTAACTTTCTGCAACACTAGTAGTAAACTCCCTGCAATACTTGTAGTTAACTCTTACAACACTTGCAGTTAACTTTCAGTTTTACTTGTAGTTAACTTTCTGCAATACTCCTGTGGTTAACTTTATGCAACACTTGTAGTTAACTTTGTGATACTTGCAGTTAACTTTATTACTTATGGTCAACTTTCTTCAACACTTTTAGTTAACTCTCTGCAATATTTATGGCTAACTGCATCAAAGAAACGAGTGAAGGAAGTAATATAACACAGTTATATTAAATGACGTTTTACACAACAAACAAAAAAAAGTTTCATTTCCTCAGAATTACAGTACTTGAAAATACTGTCTGAAAGGGGAAATAATCTTTAATGAAAGGGCAAACACTTGAAATACAAAGGCAATCACATTGACAATAGGGACATATCAGAAAACACTGGACATAACATGCGACAACACAGAATTGATGGTAAGTGACACAGGGGTTAATGCAGAAAAGGAAGTGACTAATATCAAAACACAGATTTCTATACAGGAGCCAGCAATGAAAATGATGGAGGATGCCAAATTAGGTCAAGTTTGGAAATTAGTCTCTAACTTATTTTCAAGAAAATTTCGCATCTTTTTTTTTTTCAGAATAAGGCAACTTTTATTCAGTGCTTACATTGCTAGTTTGTGTGGAAGATGGTTTTAATTTATATTTTTCCCTGGAACTGTGAGGTGGTGTTCTTTGCTGCTGGCGTAGTGAAGATGTTGAGGTGCAGCATGGTGTCAGTTTTGGAGAGGGTTATTGCAGCTATTTTTCTCAGTCGCTGAGTGATGCTTGAAATGGGGCAAATAATGCATCTTTAGCAGACTCCACCAACATAGGGACTGTGGGATTCCTGGCTTGTTAGCCAGGCTAATTCTGTTACAGGGTGTACCAACGCAAAGGGTTTTGGTCAGCTATGGTTGGCCAGCCCTTACCCTGACATTAGCATGTCAACTATAGTTGGCCAGCCCTTACCCTCACATTAGCATGTCAGCTATGATTGGTTAGCCCTTACCCTCACATTAGCATGTCAACTATGGTTGGCCAGCCCTTACCCCTCACATTAGCATGTCAGTTATGGTTGGCCAATCCTTACCCTGACATTTGCATGTCAGTTAGGTTGGCCAGCCCTTACCCTGACATTAGCATGTCAGCTATGGTTGGCCAGTCCTTACCCTGACATTAACATGTCAACTATGGTTGGCCATTAAAAAAGTGGTTGTCATGTTTGCTATAGGGCATTGTATTAAAAAAGTAGTTGTCATATTGCTATAGGTAAAGCATTCTACCTACTGTATTTTATGTTTTTGTTTCGTAGAGTCAGTAGTTATGTTACCACATGCATTAGAGGTTGTGAAAGTCCTAAAGCCAATGGTTATATTACCACACACATTATAGGTTGTGAAGGTCCTAAAGCCAGTGGTTATATTACCACACACAGTAGAAGCTGTGAAAGTCATTGGTTATATTACCACACACATTAGAGGTTGTGGAAGTCCTAAAGCCAGTGGTTATATTACCACACACATTAGAGGTTGTGAAAGTGCTAAAGCCAGTGGTTATATTACCACACACATTAGAGGCTGTGAAAGTCATTGGTTATATTACCACACACATTAGAGGTTGTGGAAGTCCTAAAGCCAGTGGTTATATTACCACACACATTAGAGGTTGTGGAAGTCCTAAAGCCAGTGGTTATATTACCACACACATTAGAGGTTGTGAAAGTGCTAAAGCCAGTGGTTATATTACCACACACATTAGAGGCTGTGAAAGTCCTAAATGCTAAGTCCTGGCCTCTGTTGACAAGGCTGACTATGCTAAATCCAGGCCTCTGTTGACAAGGCTGACTATGCTAAATCCAGGCCTCTGTTGACAAGGCTGACTATGCTAAATCCAGGCCTCTGTTGACAAGGCTGACTATGCTGTCCAGGCCTCTGTTGACAAGGCTGACTATGCTAAATCCAGGCCTCTGTTGACAAGGCTGACTATGCTAAATCCAGGCCTCTGTTGACAAGGCTGACTATGCTAAATCCAGGCCTCTGTTGACAAGGCTGACTATGCTAAATCCAGGCCTCTGTTGACAAGGCTGACTATGCTAAATCCAGGCCTCTGTTGACAAGGCTGACTATGCTAAATCCAGGCCTCTGTTGACAAGGCTGACTATGCTGTCCAGGCCTCTAGGCTGACTGTGCTAAGTCCAGGCTTCTGTTGACAAGGCTGACTGTGCTAAGTGAAGGCCTCTAGGCTGACTATGCTAAGTCTAGGCCTCAAGACTGACTATGCTAAGTCCAGGCTTCTGTTGACAAGGCTGACTGTGCTAAATCCAGGCCTCTGGTGACAAGGGTGATTGTGCTAAGTCAAGGCCTCTAGGCTGACTATGCTAAGTCAAGGCCTCTAGGCTGACTGTGCTAAGTCAAGGCCTCTAGGCTGACTATGCTAAGTCTAGGCCTCAAGACTGACTATGCTAAGTCCAGGCTTCTGTTGACAAGGCTGACTGTGCTAAATCCAGGCCTCTGGTGACAAGGGTGATTGTGCTAAGTCAAGGCCTCTAGGCTGACTATGCTAAATTCAGGCTTCTAGGCTGACTCTGCTAAGTCCAGGCCTTTAGGCTGACTGTACTAAGTCATGGCCTCTAGACTGACTATGATAGAGAGAAACTGGAGGCACTTGAGCTGGTGATACATACCCAGACTGTCAGGATACTTCAGGCTAACAGGTTCTTGACCTCCTTTCATTGGGCCATCATGGGTGGGTCTTGCATGGTTCCCACTCTTATACCTCAAGCAGACCACCGTTATTTGTGTGTCATAATTTCCAGTCTGAGCTTAGAATAGAATCATTTGCAGGGAACACAAGTTTGTAGTTTCAGCGAGTTCAAAGAAGAGGAAGACCAAAATATAAACTCTTCATTATTAGCTGTCATGTTATCATTTGCTGTTATTCTTCAACATTTCAGTCACTGTTGTAATAAAAGATGTACCATATCAACTTGGATTGTTTGACACAGCTGGTCAGGTGAGTTGCCTTGATGGGTTGAGTAAAATGTTTGTTACATTTCTACAGTGTTGCACAAAACCAGGCAATATAGTATATGCTTAGCTGTGTTATGCTGCTAATCTTGTACTGTCCTGGCTGTAACAATCTGTCTGGTTGTAACTTTCATTTCAGCTGTCTCTGTATTGTGCTTTCTTTACTCCTTTTTATTTACTGTGCTGTGTTCCATGTCATTTTCCTCCAGTGCTCTAGTCTGTAGATGACCACATATTTCATATTCAGCTGTTTCTCTCAATCCTTGAATTTCCACTTTCATTTGTGTACAGCAACCTCACTGAACAGATCACAGATAAGCTTCTTTGTTTTTGGTGTGTGTATTTATCTGTTGTTTTGTCTTCTCAGTTGTTCTTGATGAAGGCCTTTTTTTGGGGCCAAAATAACGAGTTTTTGTTGTTGTTGCTTTTTGTAACCATTTTTACTCTTATTGCTAATGTACCCTTCTTTCCTTTTTTTCTCTCTCTACTGTTATGTTGTGAAGCTGCTCTGTACACTTCTTTCTAACCCAGTGGTTCTTAGCTGACTGTAGATCATTCCTGGAACTGCTAAACCAAAAATTAGCAGATCCTGCAGGAGATCAAGAGAGAATTTAATCATCTCTCAGAATACACAGAAGTAGCCCTGCAGTGGCTACCGTTCTACTGCGGCATTGCAGGAAATGAAAACGCCAATGCCCTAGCTAAAACATGGTCAAAGAAGAACTTGGATGCCAAAGAAGATGAACTTGAATGCCAAAGAATAAGAACTTGAATGCCACAGAAGAAGAACTTGAATACCAAAGAAGAAGAACTTGAATACCAAAGAAGAATTTGAATGCCAAAGAAGAACTTTAATATTAAAGAAGAACTTGAATATCAAAGAAGAACTTGAATGCCAAAGAAGAAAGTTCTTAACTCTTTTTTACTATAGACAGCTGTGGCTTGTGAATAGCTGTGGACCTCTCATTAAAAATAAATAGAACACAGATGGTGGTTTTTAAAAATCGAGTCAGTCCATTTACTGGTCTAAAAATCCTTCCATGAACACCAGGTTAAGAGTCACTGGTATAACCCTACTCTGCTGATATGTTAGAGATGTCTATGAAATATGTGGTCATTGTGCTAAGGCTGAATTCAAGAACAACACAGAGATAAGACAGATGAGCGAACAACAACCTGTTTCATGGGTGATCAGGAAAAGGAGGTGGACATATGTTGGTCATGTGATGAGAGGAAACAGTCAGAGAATCCCAAAACAAGCTGTCAAGTGGGACACAACAGGCTGAAGAAAAAAGAGGTCGGCCACGTGAAACTCTAAAGAGGAGTGTTAAAAGAGGCCAAATTAGTAGGCATAAAATCCCTTGATGAGGTTGAAAAGCTCACCAAAAACAGGAAAACTTGGTGAACTACCATGCAAGCCAGATATGATGTTTAATGGCATGGGAAGAATGTAAGATATAAATAAGATGTGCTAAGGACATGAAGAAATTCACATGTTGTTTTCATCAGTATGTGTTGTAGAGTAGCAAGTTCCTTCCACAGACATGTGGAGGTGCTCTTTGATGTTATGATAAGCGTATAGTTTGTTGTAGTGAAGAAATTAACTGTTGTAAGTTATTGTTGTATGTAATGCAGTGTTAAGTGTTCCTTATTATTTTAGAACCTTTTGAATTAACAACAAAGTGAGTAATGTTTATATAGGTTATAGTTAATAATTGGTAGAAGGTTGTGTTGGTATGGAAAGGTTTTAGCTGTTGTGAGCAGAGGTAAAAAAACATGTCACAGGATTTTCAGCAGGAATAATAGCTTGGATCTCTTTCTATTGGATAGAACATTCTTCCAAGATTGCTGCTGTTCTCAGGAAAGTTGAAGTTCAAATAAGAACATTTAATAATTTGATTACAACTCACATATTTATTTCTTTTCCCATAATTTTTTTAAAATATGTCACAGCTTGATTACCAGTGAAGATTTCTATCAGTTCATTATAATTCTAGTATAGTTTTGTCACTTTAATGATAGAGAAAGTTAATTATTTTAAGAGAAATTAATAATTTTTGTTTCTCTCTTCTCTCAGGAAGAGTACAATGGCCTCAGAATACTGTCATATCCAGAGACTAGCGTATTTCTAGTCTGCTTCTCTGTGGTCATGCCGGAGTCTATGAGGCATGCGGAAGCCAAGTGGGTGCCAGAAATACGTCACAGCATGCCTAAAGCACCGTTTGTCCTCGTTGGGACCCAGAGTGATTTGAGAGACGACGAAGCCACAAAACTGAAGCTGCAGAAACGGAGGCTTCGACCGGTGTCGTCCGAAGAAGGCCTCAAGCTGGCCAAGAAGCTGGGAGCAGATTGCTATGTAGAATGCAGTGCCCTCACCAGGCAGGGTCTTAAAGATGTGTTTGATGAGGCTTTGCTGTCAGTCCTGGAGCCTAAACATGCAAAACCAACGAGGGAGGGAAAACGTTGCGTTATATTATAGGCCACTTTTTTTTTTTTTGTCCCTGCCCCAAAGTAAATCTGACTACAAACTCGTGACATCAGCATTGGTTACTCTTATGTGTTTTATGTTGACAAGCAAAAAAAAAAAAATGAGATTAAAGTTTTCGTTGAAGGAATTCAAGTAATAGTTTCGTCAAAGTTTAGAACGTGTTATTGGCCTTACACTGCCAGTGATATGGATTTGCAGTGTGTGATAGACAGTTGCTTCCAAGGTATTGTTTCCGTGCACAAGAGGTATCCTGTGGTTCTCAAAAAGTACATATGTAGAAATGGTTGAAATTACTGTTGTAATAAATCAAACAGAATGTGCTGTTGTAAACCGTGTAGAGTGTTCTGTTATAAACCACAGTGATTTTTTTTGCTATAAATCAGATGGAATGTTTTCTTATAAATCATATGGGGTGTTTTTGTTATAAACTGAGCAAGATGTCATTGTTGTCCTACTGTATCAGCCCCTTTATAAAACTGACAGTGGATGTTTTTGGTGTTAAATTTGACTTTTCCCGAGAGCTTCTATGGAATTGTGAGTATTTCATTGACCGAGACAGAAAATTACATATAAATTAGGCCGTCCTTGCCAGACAGTGTGTGGATCTGGAACTATTTGAAATGTTATGGAGCTACAGTTGGATATGCAGGAGATTTTAGTTGTACTTAACAGTTTCACTTTTCCTTGTTCTGTTTTATTGAAGTGAATATGAAAAGTATTTACTGTTGTTGTATATGCCTGTTACATATTTTTTTCAGTTTTTATGAGAGGTAATTTTTTTGTGTGTTTTTCATTTAAAAAAATTGTCTACAATTTTATATTTGATTAAATGTATTGTGAACTTCATCTTGGAATTTTTTTTTTTTTTTAACGAAATAAATTATTCAGAATAACAACAAACACAAAGAACTTTTAGCACTTCAGCAACAGATTGAAACAGTCATGGGATTTTTTTTTTGTTTTTTGGGCAGATTAGTGTAGTAATAAGATTAATGCCAGATTTTGCAGCATCTTCGTGCCTTAGTAACAGTATCATATTTTTGGGAAGCAAGTATCAATTTTTATTTTCTGTAAATATTTTTTTTCCAGCGAATATAGTCATTTAGCTAGAACTAGAGTTATATGTTATGGTTATAATTTTCATGCTGTATATTTTGTTTCATATTTTTGGAGAAATGATAAAAATGAAATGTTGGGCACAGCTTTTATTGCTCATTTTTGCGAACAATATTTTCAAAAAGGCTCAAAACTTGAATCCTCTCAGAATGATTAATTTTCTGGCTCTCAACCATATTTTGGACCAGATGGCTTCATTAGAAGCAATATTAATGACTTAGGCAGATGCAGCTGTCTATTTATGGCATACCAGATGATTATTGTTTGTCATTTGTTTATGTTCAGCTGCGGTAATTTGTTGGATTTGACATTAATGGAATGTAAACTGGGATTTCAGTGTTTTATATCTGCATATGATTGTTTTAAAATCAAGAAAATTTAATGCGCTGACAGTGTGTTAACCTGGAATAGAGGGGGGATATGGATGTTAAAACAAGGTTAAATTGTAGAACTGAACAAGACAGGGGAGTTGCTAGTTGAAAAAAAAAAAAAAAAAACAAACATTAATTGTGAAACTAGACAAGATAGTGAAACCTGGTTAATGAAACATTACAATAATTGTGAAACTGGACAAGATAGTGAAACCTGGTTATTGAAGTAGTGAAACCTGGTTATTGAAACATTACAGTAATTGTGAAACTGGACAAGATAGTGAAACCTGGTTATTGAAGTAGTGAAACCTGGTTATTGAAACATTACAGTAATTGTGAAACTGGACAAGATAGTGAAACCTGGTTAATGAAACATTACAATGATTGTAAAACTAGACAAGATAATGAAACTTGGTTAATGAAACATTACAATGATTGTAAAATTAGACAAGATAATGAAACTTGGTTAATGAAACATTACAATGATTGTAAAACTAGACAAGATAATGAAACTTGGTTAATGAAACATTACAATGATTGTAAAACTAGACAAGATAGTGAAACCTGGTTATTGAAACATTACAATAATTGTGAAACTGGACAAAACTTGACAAACCTCCAGACTAAGAACATGGAACACGAAGGAAAAAAAAAATCTCGTGGTGAGAATGAGAATCAAATTTGAATCAACAATTGTTTTGCCATATGAAAGCAGCAGACTATGTAGCTGTCTGTAAATTTTTGGTTGTTTTTTTGATTAACCACATAATAATGAATATATCATGCTCATACTGATTGCAGTTATTATTATGAAATTATATTTAAAAAATATAGAGGTATCATAGAGGCTTTAGGAGTTAATTTGTAGATTTCTTTAACATTTTGATATCATTTTTGTTATGTTTAGTTCATTTAGGCTGCATCATTTATGAATAGCTTTTTTTAATAGAAGTTTGTCAACTTTTGATCATATCAGTCGTTGTTCTGTGATGTTAAACCTCATTACAGTGTAAGTTGCTCATGTTAACAGAGTTGATTTTTTATTGTTGATGTAGATTCAGAGCTGATTGTTTATTGTTGATGTAGATTTCTGATCTGTTGCTGTATGGTAGTGGAAGGATAATAGCTGAGTTTTTGATTATGTAATATTGATTGCTTGTTTTGCTGATGTGATTGACAGACAGACAGACAGGTGGTGTCAATTTCTAAAAAAAAAGTTAACAAATAGTTGAAATATTGGCAGTGTCATTTCTTATAGAAAGTTGCATAACATCAATAAATGTTGCATAACATCAATAAATGTTGCATAACATCAATAAATGGCTAAGCCATGAGATAAAGACAATCAAAAGAACTCATGTTGGAGAAGTCAGAGAACCTATCCAGTGTTACTGCAGTTGTAGCATACTTGTCAGTGGTAAAAGCTGATATAGAAATAAATTTATAAAAATAAGATTAAATCTTATCTGAGTTGCATGGATAAGCAGCAGATGACTTCAAGGGAAAAGAAGCAGCTTTGGTTATGATGTATATTCCCAGACTTGTAATGTGTGTCAGAGACTACGACTGGTCAGGATTATCTGAGAAATACTTCTGTGGTGGTAGTTCCCAGTGACTGAAGTGTCTGGCAGGAAGAGTGTTAGATCATTGTCATCTTCAGCTTTAAATGCAGCGGGAATTTTTTTTTTTTTTTTTTGGTGTCTTTTTCCAAATACAGCTACTGATTCCATCACTTTGGGGTGGACTTTCATGACTTTGCAGTGAAAGCAGTTCCAGATACAGCTTCACTGCTGATGCTCTCTGCCTTTCTGCTTTAAGGAGTAGTTGATTCAGAATTGTCTGTTAAATGGCTGGACACCGGACATCCAACTATTACTTGATTGGATACTCAGCACCCATTATCACCTGAATGGATACCCAACCCTTCTGTGAACTGATTGAATACAAAGCAGGCTTCTGTTATCTGATTGGATGCCTAGAACCTCCTTGTTAGCTGATTGGATAACTTCTCAAGCTAACTGATTGGATGTCTATCTCTTCCTATCAACTGATTGGACAATCAACACCTTCTAGTCAATTCACTCTGCAAAACTACCTTATTTTCAGCTAATGAAGCAGTTTAACCAAACTAACTGCCTTATTTTGCTTGCAAATTCAGTTTTAAAGGCAGTTTTCTTATAAATGATATGGGTTGTTTTGCTGTACATCCAGCAAGATGGTATCCTAGTCGTACTGTATCAACCCCTTTATAAGTCTGATGGTGGATGCCTTTGCTGTTAAATTTGACTTTTGTTACGTGAAGAACAAACTAATTGTGCAAATTTTGTTTTGTTACTTCAGTTTTTCTCATTCTCTGGTCTTCCTGTTGAACTTGGATGATATTTTCTATGCATTTTAATCTTTGCAAAAATATATTGTTTGTTTTCAAAGTTCTGAAATTTGATAGCATATATTGTTTGATTAGCCTAAATGAGAACTGTCTGCATGTTATAGAACATTTGTTGAGCATTTTTTATACCCAAAGTTCAGATGAAACTATGGTATGAGGACTCATAACTCTGATATAAATTCACAACCAATGATAAAAGTAAATGCTTTCTTTGATTGTTTTTTTTTTCATCTTTATTTTAACCTGTCAGTTTATGCAGGCATCTTGTTAAACTATGCAGGTATATTTTATTTTGCATCATGTGCTGTTTCCAGCTTGGCCATGGCTCTATATATACTGTATAGTTCTATTTTTATTTTGAATACCTGTCTTTTTCTTGAATGCACTGACAGTGGTTCTTATAAGTGTGATCTGGGTGACTAGCTTTACAGGTGAATATGTGTTATTTTATTTTGAATTGTTTTCCCTAACACAAGAGCCAGGCATCAAATTATAGTCTAGGTTTAACAGAGTGCCTGTGAAACCAGTCTTATGTTCACACCCTTTGACTCGAGAAGTCAGCTCTCATATCATCTGTTGAGAAGTCATCTCTCATATCATGTGTCAAGAAGTCATCTCTCATATCATGTGTTCAGAAGTCATCTCTCATTTCATCATCTGTTGAGAAGTCATCTCTCATATCATCTGTTGAGAAGTCATCTCTCATATCATCATCTATTGAGAAGTAATCTCTCATATCATGTGTTGAGAAGTCATCTCTCATATCATGTGTCGAGAAGTCATCTCTCATATCATGTGTCGAGAAGTCATCTCTCATATTATGTGTTGAGAAGTCATCTCTCATATCATGTGTCGAGAAGTCATCTCTCATATCATCTGTTGAGAATTCATCTCTCATATCATCTATTAAGAAGTCATCTCTCATATCATCTGTTGAGAAGTCATCTCTCATATCATCTGTTGAGAAGTCATCTCTCATATCATGTGTTGAGAAGTCATCTCTCATATCATGTGTCGAGAAGTCATCTCTCATATCATCTGTTGAGAATTCATCTCTCATATCATCTATTAAGAATTCATCTCTCATATCATCCATTGAGAAGTCATCTCTCATATCATCTGTTGAGAATTCATCTCTCATATCATCTATTAAGAAGTCATCTCTCATATCATCTGTTGAGAATTCATCTCTCATATCATCTATTAAGAAGTCATCTCTCATATCATCTGTTGAGAAGTCATCTCTCATATCATCTGTTGAGAAGTCATCTCTCTTATCATCCATTGAGAAGTCATCTCTCATATCATCTATTGAGAATTCATCTCTCATATCATCTGTTAAGAATTCATCTCTCATATCATCTATTAAGAAGTCATCTCTCATATCATCTGTTGAGAAGTCATCTCTCATATCATCTGTTGAGAATTCATCTCTCATATCATCTGTTGAGAAGTCATCTCTCATATCATCTGTTGAGAAGTCATCTCTCATATCATCTGGGCCACATCTACACTCACATAGATTCATTGGATTTTTAAAAAGTGTTTTGTAGTGATTTGATCTCACTAAATCATGTTCATGTCCTTACATAACTTTATATGTCACTCATAAACTTCTCGTGACTTTTATTTGCCTAAAACAACTTGTTTTATGACTTTACGTTGTTAAAACTACTTGCCTGTGACTTTGTTAAACTACTTGCTTGTGACTTTATTTTGTTAAAACTACTAGCTTGTAACTTTATTTGCTTAAAACTATTGGCTTGTGACTATCTTGATAAAACTACTTTATCTCATACCATTGTTAGATTCTATGATAAAACTACTTTATCTCTTACCATCCTATGATGAAACTACTTTATCACTGTACATTGTTAGATCCTATGATAAAACTACTTTATCACTGTGCATTGTTAGATCCAATGATAAAACTTCTTTATCACTCTACATTGTTAGATCCTATGATAAAACTACTTTATCACTGTACATTGTTAGGTCCTATGATAAAACTACTTTATCACTGTGCATTGTTAGATCCTATGATAAAACTACTTTATCACTGTACATTGTTAGGTCCTATGATAAAACTACTTTATCACTACATTGTTAGATCCTATGATAAAACTACTTTATCACTGTACATTGTTAGGTCCTATGATAAAACTACTTTATCACTCTACATTGTTAGATCCTATGATAAAACTACTTTATCACTGTACATTGTTAGATCCTATGATAAAACTGCTTTATCACTCTACATTGTTAGATCCTATGATAAAACTGCTTTATCACTCTACATTGTTAGATCCTATGATAAAACTACTTTATCACTCTACATTGTTAGATCCTATGATAAAACTACTTTATCACTGTACATTGTTAGGTCCTATGATAAAACTACTTTATCACTCTACATTGTTAGATCCTATGATAAAACTACTTTATCACTGTGCATTGTTAGGTCCTATGATAATGATATGTTTTGTTTTAGATATTGGTTTTCTTTCATTGTTTCTTTTTCTTACTGAAGTACAATCCCCCCCCCCCCCCACCCCAAATTTTATCCAGAGTTGTAAGCACCTGAACTGTGTGAGTGTGTGAATATTAGAAAAGATGGCTTTCTTTTTTGATTTTGGTATATCTGTATGCACTATCTGTGAAGTATGTATTGTTAGGATTTTGTTTTTTAGATTATACCATATTAGTGAATTTGTCATGTTCATATGTGCTGTGTGTACAGACCCTGCCTGGGTGCTGTGTGTGTACAGACCCTGCCTGGCTGCTGTGTGTGTACAGACCCTGCCTGGCTGCTGTGTGTGTACAGACCCTGCCTGGGTGCTGTGTGTGTACAGACCCTGCCTGGGTGCTGTGTGTGTACAGACCCTGCCTGGCTGCTGTGTGTGTACATACCCTGCCTGGATGCTGTGTGTGTACATACCCAGCCTGGCTGCTGTGTGTGTACAGACCCTGCCTGGCTGCTGTGTGTGTACAGACCCTGCCTGGCTGCTGTGTGTGTACATACCCAGCCTGGCTGCTGTGTGTGTACAGACCCTGCCTGGCTGCTGTGTGTGTACAGACCCTGCCTGGCTGCTGTGTGTGTACAGACCCTGCCTGGGTGATGTGTGTGTACAGATCCTGCCTGGGTGCAGCGTGTGTACAGACCCTGCCTGGGTGATGTGTGTGTACAGATCCTGCCTGGGTGGAGCGTGTGTACAGACCCTGCCTGGGTGCTGCGTGTGTACAGACCCTGCGTGCTACCGTGAAGTTTTTGGTTCCTTCCAAGGGACGTAACTACCCTGATAGATTGTCTAGATGAAGCCAGAAATTATGCCCCCTCTTTCATTGACGAATAAGGGGAGAAAACACATGTATGAAAGAGCCCTGCTGTGTGTGCTAATCTCTAGAGATAATGTTCTGAGATTAAGCTTTGTTACACAAATGCGGCCATTATACTTTCCCACCATCAAATGCCTATTTCCATATTTGTTCTGAAGTCTGTGTATATTTTTACATATCCTTCTATAGATGTTTACACTCTGTTATTTATTTATATATCCAATTAGGTGCATTACCAAGGAAAACATTTTGCCATGAATGATGAATATTTTATATCAGATCTTTCAGCTGCTGGGTCCTATAAGAGTGACAGGGTTTGTTTGTACTGTATCAGTAAATCAGAGGTCCTTATGTACTGTCAGCTTTTTCAGGGTTGTTGTACGCCTTGTGTAAACATTATCAGAGTAATGTGTAAGCTATGCCACGGATCCTGATTGTAGTTTGTAAGCGTTATTAGGACTGCTACGTGTTATATATGCATCATTATGCTTCTGTGTGCGGGACACTGTCAGGGCTTCTGTATGTTTGTGTAAGCAAATTAGAACTCTGTGCGTGCATTATGTAAACAGTCGTGGCCCCTGTTTGAACTGCGTAAGCACTATCAGGGCACCTGTTTGCACTGTTCCTGGTAGCACTGTCAGGGCACCTGTTTGCACTGTTCCTGGTAGCACTGTCAGGGCTGCTATGCACTATCAGGTCTCCAGTGTGTGTGTGTGTGTAGTGTGGCCACCATCAGAACTTCAGTACACATTATGTGGAGATTTCTCTGCACAGTTCATGTGAACATTGTCAGGATTCTGAATAAATTTCTTTGCAGAATTCTGCTCTGGTAAAATACTTTTGAGGGAAACATGTCCTAGATTCCCACAGAACTGTTGGTAAAACTTCTTCTTCTTCTTCAGCTTTCCCAGCCGTTAAGGCTCATTGCTGCAGATAAAGTTCGCCTCCATTCCTCTCTATTCCTAATCTTCTCTCTCCATTTGCTGACACCAATTTCTTTCTTTCTCTCTTCTATGTTGTCTCTCCATCTCTGTCTTGGTCTACCCCTTGGTCTTGTTTCCCTCATCTCTGGACAGTAAAACTAACTGAAAGTAAATTTGTTGTAGAAGAGTGTAGGTCCTAAAATAGAGGTGGAAGACAATGTTCTAAAGTTCTGATTCTTCTTGTAAACTTTATTAGTTCTGCATTGTACATGTACATGCCTGTGGAGAGATCAGAGAAAAGATTTCCTTGTGTTTATAGATAAATGTACACAAAATTACTTTGGTGAAGCTGAGGTTAAGAAGAGTTGAAGTTAAAAAGGATGAAGGCAGCTTTTATTTTTACTGATGAGGTACATGATTGTGATCTTCTGACCTGCTTGCTGCACTGAATGTATAGGAAGAAGAGGAAGAGATATGTAGAAGCTTTTTTTTTTTTTTTAGCTGTCCTAAATATTGTGTCACTAAGCTAAACTTTAAACTAAATTCTCCGTCCATAAACTAAAATCTCTTTGCTTTAGCTAAACTCTGACCTTAGGCTAAACTCTCTGTCTTTAAAGTAAATTCTCTGTCCGTAAACTAAAATCTCTTTGCTTTAGCTAAACTCTGACCTTAAGCTAAACTCTGTCTTTAAACTAAATTCTCTGTCCATAAACTAAAATCTCTTTGCTTTAGCTAAACTCTGACCTTAAACTAAACTCTCTGTCTCAAAATTAAATTTTCCATCCCTGAATTAAGCTCTTTGTTGTTAAACCAAACTTTTGGTAAACTTTCTGTTCTATATACATATCTTCCCTGTCCTTAAAAGCTAAACTCTTTGTGTATAAACTAAGCTCACTGTCATTAAAAGCTAAAATAATTGGTCCCAAAACTAAATGCCTTGTCCTTAAACAAAATTTAAACCATCTGTCCTCAAACTAAACTCTGCCTTTAAACTAAACTATCTGCTCCTAGATTAAACTGTCTGCCCTTATATTAAACTCTCTGTCCCTAGACTAAACTCTTTGTCCTAGATTAAACTCTTTGTCCTAGATTAAACTATCTGTCCCTAGATTAAACTCTGTCCCTAGATTAAACTCTTTGTCCCTAGATTAAACTTTTCACCCTTAGATTAAACTCTCTGCCCCTAGATTTGTTCCACCTTTTATATTAATTCCGTTTGTTTTTTATGAAGGAGTAGAAAGCTGCAACGTCACAGTTCTCTATCTCAGATGTAGTATAAATTTGCTCAGACATGACATTTGCTTTAAAATCTGAACTAGTGTGTAGAAGAGATACATTAGGAAGTTTCTGGCTGAAAGAAATGTGTGTCTCTGGTGTTATGTGCATATATATATAACAGGTGTAGCTGATGTATTTGTGAATGTGAGAAATAAGCATATCAGTGAAAATTATGTGAAATTGTTATTACTTGTTTATTTTTAATAGTTTTTTGCTCCATACATATTTTTTGATGAAAAAGAATATAAGAGAAACATATCAGAACAGATTGCTCATATGGCTGAGGAGGAGAAGAACAATTGTTCTGGTTGGAAATATCGAGGAGCACACAAAACTGGTAAGCTTGATTTATCAGTATGAGCTGGCAAGAAACCTGGTGACCGATTTAAAAGGTGCTGTATACATACGTGAAGTATATCAGCGTATGCATGGAAGAAAAATGTATGAACTATAATATTAATAGCGAGAGGCATTTTAAAATTGTAGACATTTCCGTGTATTGTATATGGAAGAAATATACATATTACATGAAGTGGGCACATGTAATTAAAGTATTAATGGGAAGAATTATATTGAGAAAGAATTATTTAGTATGGCAGCTTTTATGTAAGAACTTTGTTAGCTGATATGTAGCAAACATACGGAAATTTCCCATTCTTCATATGAACCTCAAGATCAGAGTCTATAGATCTCATGTATGCTCCATTCTGTTATGTGCAGCAAAACGTAGAGAACCAGCTGGAGAATTGAAAGCAGACACTGAGAGGATTTGAAGATGCCTTGGAGATGAACAACACAGGAAGAACAGAAGGAAGTGAGAGAAACTCGGTTTGAGGTACCCCAACTTGCTCAGGACAGAGGGGACCGACTGGGGAACCTTTGTTGATGCCTTATGCTCCTCTCAGAGTACAGAGAACTGATGATGGTGATGAATTATACATGAAAGAAACTATAATAGTAAAAAAACAGTAAAGGAAGAAGTACAACTGAGATTCTGAGATTTATACATATAGCATATATATACCGCATTGTTAGGAATAATTGTGTTAAAAATTGTTCAGTTAGTTTGATCATAAGTATGGTTGATAGAGAGAAACTTAACAAGAGTGCATGGACTGAGGTGTCATAACTGTAAGGGAGATGTTGAAAACAGGCAGATGATGAGAAGATAATGGGTAGTTTGACATGATGGAGTGATAGAAGATCACCGACAGAAAGTGATGAAAGCATCAAAGACTTACATCTGTGGAACTGCTGGATCACTCACGTCACCCTGTATGCCACACAGTTTTGATGATGATGATGAAGATGATGATGATGTAATTCTGAAACTGATTGATTTTCCTAGAGAAAGATTTTCCAGCAAAAACTGAAGAATGTGTTGTAGAGGGAAATATGGAAGAATGTAGAATTATGGGACAGGATCTAAAGATAGACACATGGGCCAAGACCCTTCTGATGTGTCACTTCACAAGAAAGCCAAGAAACACTGGGAGCTTTACTTCAGACTCTACAGTCCGGACACGGTGACATTACTAATCGGGTCACTCCTTGAACAGGTGATAAATGAAGAAGTTATCAAAGGGACTCATTAAGTCAGAATAATTAAATATTTGACATGTAAACACCAGGAATATCTAACAGTTGTATATTCCCCCCCCCCCCCAGTATTATGAAACTCCAGTATTTACATGAGTCTAGAGTGTTTCAGCTTTACAGTATACATCTGCTGGTCAAACAGAACTCCAGTATTTAGGATGTCCGAGCAAAGCCCAGTATCATGTTGCATTTTAAATCTTTGGAGTTGCTACAGAAATGAGAGAAAAAATGTATGGTCTGCTGATGTTTAATCATGGATTAAAGGGCTCTGATGTGCTTGTAGTAATGATGGATATATACTGTGTGTTGTTCTAGCTGTGTGTGCAGTTGCACCATCTTGCTGGAACCACGCTTCTTCAATTTCATGTTCATTCATCTGTTCTAAAAAAGGTTCCAGAATGTCAGTATGGTACTGATCAGCATTTATAGTGTTGTTGAAGAAAATTGGTCCAGTTAAACATTTTCTACTGACGGCACACCATACTCCAATTTTCGCATCATGTAGCAGCGCTTCATGAAATGCATTGGGATTAACACTTCTCCAAATACGATTATTTTGGCTATCCAGATAGATGAAACCATACCTCATCAGAGAAGAATGTTAAATCGAGAATTGACTCATCTTCTTCAGCTAAAAATGCTTGAAACCACATGGAGTAGTTGACTCTGGATTAATTGTCACACTCTTTTAGTTCAGACACAACAGAAATCTTGTATGGATGAAAATTTAACCAATGTTTAAGAATTTTGTGCACTGTGCTCAGTGATACGTTCACTTCTTGCGACATTTTCCTTAAGGACTTGCATGGACTTTTCAGGATTCTGTCTTGGATATCTAGACATTTTTCTTCAGACACAGCAGGCCTACCAGATCGCGGAACATCTTCCACAGTTCCCGTATCACGAAACTTACTCAACAAATTTCTGACCGTAGTGCGATGAGGAGGTTGTTTATCAGGAGATTTTACTATAAATCTTTGAACAACCATCCGTGTGTATCGACTGTCATTTCAAAAAACTTGTTCAACCAAAAAAATTCTTTCTTCCGTTGATAACACCATTCTGTTTTGAGTGCAAAAAATTACTCCAGCAGATGGCAACCATTCACTGCATTTTTCTTCAGATTGACTATGCAGCACATTTTTTGTGACATCATTTTCTTCATTTTTACATAGAAAGTGTAATGAGACTTTAAAAACAACCTGTATATAAAGATTCATGTGAGCAACTTTTGAAGAGATTGTCTGTTTAGAGTTAGTTTGTAGTTGTTGAAATGTTGAACTAATGTTGTATGTGTCCTTTAGTTTGATATTTTCATTTAGTATTTTATGTATCTGTTAGTGTAAAATATTCAGCAAATGTAGGAGGTACCTATCATTTTGAGATGATTAGCTATTGTTGTTTGTATCCATCAGTTTGAAATGTTTGTCTTGTGTTGTGTGTATCTATCAAATTGAGAGGATTACCTAGTGTTGTATGTTTCTATCAAGTTGGGATGTTTGCCTAGTGTTATATGTATCGATCAAGTTGAGATGTTTGTCTAGTGTTGTATATATCTATCAAGTTGAGATGTTTGTCAAGTGTTGTATGTACTCACCATTTTGAAATGTTTCACTATTAGTGTTGTATCTCTTCAGACAAAAATAGTTGTACAGCAGTTGAATTACAAATGAGCAACATTTATAACCATAAACCTGATACATACACTACATCTAATTAGTGTGCCTATCTCGATGATACTTACATTACATCTAATTGTATGCCTAAGTGATGATACTTACACTATGCTGATTGTGTGCCTAAGTGATGATACTTACACTATGCTGATTGTGTGCCTAAGTGATGATACTTACATTATGCTGATTGTGTGCCTAAGTGATGATACTTACATTATGCCAGATCTTGTGCCTATCTTGAGATACTTACATTATATTACCAGATCTTGTGCCTGTCTTGTTGATGTCATCTTTTTACTTAGTTGTATTTGAAAATCAGTATTTATATCTCTGTGTGTTCTGCTGCCCAAGCTTGCATTGGTGAGCTGTATGAGTATTTATAGTTTAGCTAGTTTTTATTTTTCTAATGACAGATTGTCTAAAGAGTAATAAATAAATGCTTGATATAACAAATGTTATGTGTTACTGTTACATTTATTATTATTATTAGTAGTAATAGTAGTAGTATAATAGTAGCAGTAGTTGTAATAAAAAAATGATTGTAGAAGGTAGTATTGTAGTAGGGGCTGTAGTAATAAAAGATGCAGTAGTAGTAGTAGTAGTAGTAGTAGTAGCAATATTAATAACATTTGTAGTAGTAGAAATAATAGTGGTAGTAGAAGAAGTGGTAGTCATAGAGTTGTGGTGGTGGTGGTGATGGTAGTAGCCGTAGAGTTGTGGTGGTAGTAGTAGTCATAGAAGAAGTATAAGTAGTTGTGGAAGTAATAGTAGTAGTAGTCATAGAAATAGTAGTCGTAGAGTTGTAGTGGTGGTGGTGATGGTAGTAGCTGTAGAGTTGTGATGGTAGTAGTCATAGAAGAAGTATAAGTAGTTGTGGAAGTAATAGTAGTAGTAGTAATAATGCAGATATTTCCTGTAGGGCAATGCCAGAATATTTAATATGTTTGTTGTTGTTGTTGTTTGATTGAAATGTTAAATGAGAGAGAGATAGAGTGAGAGTCTGGCAGGATAGAGTGAGAGTTTGGCAGGATAGAGTGAGAGCCTGGCAGGATAGAGTGAGAGCCTGGCAGGATAGAGTGAGAGTCTGGCAGGATAGAGTGAGAGTCTGGCAGGATAGAGTGAGAGCCTGGCAGTCAGGGAAAGAGAAGGCGTGTGATACTACAAAAAAAAGAAAGAAAAACAAAGAACGACACAGATTAAAAAAAAACAAATAAAAATATGAGGCAAAGGAAAGTTATAAGAGAGTGGAGTCTCTGGAGTACCAGGCCATAGTGAACTGCTTTCACAGGTAAGGTTTCAGGATCCTCTATCTTTGCTCCCCCCAGATCAGCCGAGCTACAGACCCAAGTAGCCATTGTACGCGCTTCTGTCAGATGTAGACTAGAAAACACTTTATTCAGCAAACAGTCTGCCTTTGGGAATCTCGCCAGGGCTGTGTGGTTGCTATTGTTTTATCAGTCGTTCCCAACCTATGCACATCTAATAGCCACTTCTCCAACAACATATAAATTGCGGACCGCCTCACTCTTGGGTACTTCATTCACTTCTCATGTTTCTACTTCCATCTGTGGCCGCAGTCTGTGCTCATTTTCCAAATAGAGCGGATCGCAGATACGTTCGTTTTTTTTTTCCTCGTATGTTTATGTTTACACAACAGGCCAAAGAAAAAGAGGCAGACTACGTGAAACTCTGAAGAGGACATTGTTAAGAGAGGCCAAATTAACAGGCATAAAATCCTTTGATGAGGTTGAAAGACTCGCCGAAGACAGGAAAAATTGGCGAACTACTTTGCGAGCCCTATGTGACGTTTAACGGCACGGGAAGGATATAAGATATAAGATAAGATGTTTATGTTTGTTTTGTCTGTTCTGCTGTTTTCTTGATAAAAGCATATTTGTCGAAAGGTTGGGTTGTTTTTCATAGCTAATTCACTGTTTTTATCTCTTATTGTGCACTTTCCTCCCTTTTCTGCACCAGACACCACCGTATACCTTTACGTTTTAGTCACATTATAAATTAACTCTTGCATTCCGGAATTAGTTTACACCTTATGCCAGAGTAAATTTTGTTGAGAAGTTTTGGGTCGACAGAAGTTTGAAGGAAGTTACTCTGTAACTTAGATATGTGCTATTTTTAATTTTACTTCGACTGTGTCTGCTGCTGCACTGAACACTGATTAACATAAGAAGTGGCAACATTTACCAACACTGCCAGCGCTGTTTTGACGTTAAAGAGTTAATGTCCATGATTTGCCAGGATACATTTTATTAGAAATTTTGCTAGAAAGAAACTGGACGGAACTTACTCTGCAATTTAAAAATATGGGTTGACTTAGAAATGTGATACTTTTCATTTTATTCAGACCTAATCTAAATATCACTTTGAGCATTGATTCACCTAGGCGTACGCAATTTACCAACACTGTCTTGTGTTGTTTTGGAGTGAAATAATTACTGTCATTTCTATCTGCTGACGCTGACAACCTTCTTATAAATGCATTGTCCCATTGATCTTTTTACTTCTTTTTTTTCCCTTCAGTATGGATTTCATTCTTTGTCTTGGAAAACGAAGGACAAATCCAAGAACAGGGATGATTGGAGAAACTTTATGCGTGGTCTGTGCTCCCAAGAGAGTAACGGGCAATGAATGATGACGAACTTCATTACAGTTCTCTCTCTCTCTCTCTCCCTCTCTCTCTCCACATGCCTTAAACTGATGGCAATTTCATCGTAATCCATCACAAACTGAAACCTTCAACCCGCAATGTCGAAAAAGAATTATTACTCAGCAAGACATAATGACTGATATCTTCTTTCTTAAGTTTATTTAGAATTCTTTACATTTTATTATTGCATTTTATTTCTTTCCCCTTTTCTTTGTATCTATTTTTCTAGCTCTTGTCAACTTTCTATAGGTCCTTGCAGTTTGTGAGTTGTACCTGTTTGTGAGAACTATATACTTAATTACTCAACTTGTTAGTGAAATCGGATATTTCAGCGTTTAATTATTCAGTGGTTAGGTCTGTCACTCTTTCCAATTATTTCAGCTGGTGAGTTGTGTACGGTTGAAAGTTTAATATACAGAGTGTGCCTCTGTGTAGTATTTAAAAGTTTATTTACTTCAGTATTAAGTATCATAGTAGGAATTACTTTCAAACCAATAACAGTAGACAGGAAAATAAAATGACCCCACCTACCGAAAAATGGTTACATAAAGAAGGACTTCTAATAGGCCATCTGGATGTATATCGCCTATTAGGTAAAATTCCTGAAGCAACACACATATTAAATCAAAATTTCCACATTTTTGGCTTCTCTGAAAGCCGTTTAAATAGGAACATAACCGATGAAGATATTAGAATTAACGGTTTTAACCTGAGCCGGCGTGACCCAACCAGGAAACTAGAAACAGGTCTAGTAATGTATGTCTCCACAACTATCCAGTTTAGTCGTAGAGAAGACCTCGAATCATCAGAGGTAGAGTGTATTTGGGTGGAAGTTAAAATGCCAAATCAGAGTTCATTAATTATTGGACTTTTGTACCGTAATCCAAATGCATCATCTCTGTGGTACGATCACTTCACGACTATGACGGATGAGGTTTCAACCTTTAGGTTCAAAGATATTATCATTCTTGGAGATTTCAACATAGATCTAACACAATCAAATCCAACTTGGAGCAATGTTATATTATCCTATAATTTTTACCAAATTGTCACCAAACCTACTAGAGTAACAGAAGTATCATCCACATTATTAGATCATATATATGTAGCCCACCCATAAAACATCATTGAATGTAACATCCTTCATACTTCATTAAGTGATCATTACCCAGTCTGCTGTACGTGGACAAGAAAGGGCTATAAACTTCCTAAACACAATCACACCAGTATGAAATTTAGAAGCTTCAGAAAATTTAACCTAGAATTATTCATTAATGATTTGCAAGCATCTTCACTTACACACGTGTACCAACTAACTGACCCTGATGAGGCAATAGAATATTGGCTAAAGATCTTCAGAGATATATTAGACAAACATGTCCCCATGAAAGAGGTGAGAGTAAAACACCAGACGAAGTCACCGTGGATAACACCTGAAATATTACAATCCATGAGAGAACGTGACCGGGCGCACAAAATCAAGGACTTCATGACCTACCGTTCACTCAGAAACAAAGTTCAATACTTAATAAGACAAGAGAAAAAAAATTACTTCAGGAATCTAGTACAGAATAAATCAGACAGTAAATCAATTTGGAAAGCCATAAATACCCTATCAAATAAAAGAAAAGAATTTGATTTTCAAGCCATCAATCGTGCATACACTAGAGCACATATCAGTACACATTTCAGAGAAGAAATCAACGTTCTTAAATCATCAATATCAGCTCCTGTATGTGACTTACATGAACTACAAACATTCCTGGACAACAGATGTACTGATTTTAAACAGTTATACATTCCATTCTTAACAGTCAGTGAAGTTCACAGTTATCTCTTAACCTTAAAAAACAACAATACAGCTGGGCTTGATGATATTAGTAATAAGATCTTACGTTATGCTGCACCTGTCATTTCAAATACACTAACATATATTTATTTTTATATATTTTGTATATTTACAATCAGTGCATTGCAAAATGTTATTTTCCTGAGGCTTTTAAAACTGCTAAGGTGTATCCTCGCTTTAAATCTGGCTCATCCAACAATCTTACCAACTATAGACCAATATCCATATTATCGTCATTATCAAAACCACTCGAAAAACACACACACAAAATAACTATAAGACACATGCAAGAGAACAATTTACTCATAGACAGTCAGTTAGCCTTTAGACCCAATCATTCCTGCCACACAGCTCTTATCAAAATGACAGAAAACTGGTTAGTAAACATAAACGACGACAGACTATGTGGTGTCATCTTTGCCGACTTTAAAAAGGCATTTGATATGATTGACCACGATATTCTTGTAAGAAAAATAAAGACTTATAAATTGCACCCTGACCTAATAAAATTAATTGCATCGTTTCTTTCAGACAAACAACAGGTAGTATTCTTCAACAATTCTCTATCAAATTCTGCTAAAGTTGACACTGGTGTTCCGCAAGGTTCTATTCTAGGCCCGTTGCTCTTTGCTATCTATATCAATGATCTTCCACTTCATCTTAAACACTCTTCTTGTGACTTTTTTGCCGATGATTGCACAGTCTACACCAGTGACTACGATTGTATTAATCTAGAATCAACTCTTCAGGTCGAGTTATACAATTTAATTAGATGGAACAAAACTAATGGCATGATTATAAACACCGATAAAACAAAATCAATGCTCATAACAACAAGACAGAAACTACAAAACGCAACAAAAACAACACTTCGGCTCTGTACAGAAACATCAAAGATAGAAAACGTTAGCGAGCACGAAACACTAGGTCTTATTATTGACAACATCTGACCTGAAACTCTCATGTGCAATGTCTAACAAAACTCATCGCACAAAAAGTATACAAGTTTGCCAAAATTAAGCACTTCATCGATCAAGACACAAGGAAGACATACTACATATCTCATATACAAACACATTTAGACTATTGCTCAACAGTTTGGGATGGTTGCTCAGTGTCAAATACAAAGAGGCTTTGCTCTCTCCAAAAGCGAGCAGTAAAGCTTATTAGTGACAAAGATCAAGCACAAACAACTAACCAACACAAACGTATCAAAATACTGCCTCTTAAGAACAGGTTCCTCTTCAACAAAACCAAGTTAGTTCATCAAGTTCTTTCACGGCATGCCTCGCCTTATCTATGGAACCTGTTTAAATTTAGCCCAAAGTGCAGCCAACACTTGAACAACATATGTCTTCCAAAACCTAGACTTGATCTTTACAAGAAAAGCTTTAGTTATTCTGCTGCTCATCTTTGGAATACCCTCCCATCCCGTATAAAAAATATAAATTATACTCCTTCCTACAACTACAAGCTTTCCCAATATCTATTTGATGTCGACTACATGCCTCCATGAATTATAAAACTTAAAGGTTATCTTAAACTTCTCTTACAGACACCGAATACAATTAATTGTTTTCTGAATAATCCCAAAAATTTTGTTTAGTAGATAGTCATTTATAATGTATGTAGTTATTTCTGTACTGAGTGAATGTTTAAGAGCGAAACGTAAATGTTATATTTTATTTTATGTCTCTCAGCTTCAATGTTAACTATGTTTGTTACATAAACAGCATATTTGTAGAATGTCTAGAATAGAGTGAAAGATGTATAATAAAGGGCAGAATGTCAGACGGGCCTGCGTGCCCAATTCTTAACCCTTTTGAAATAAAGATCAGTCAATCAATCAATCAATCAATCTCTCTCTCTCTCTCTCTCTCTCTCTCTCTCTCTCTCTCTCTGGTTTCGCTACTTTTTGTTTCCAGGGAATATTTTTCTTCCAAGGAACATGCCATACTTTTAAGTCCACGTTTCAGAGTATCATTTTTCTCGTTTAGTATCAATGCTTCTACATCAGTGATTCTCAAACTTTTGTTGGCCGTGGGCCCCCCTCTCCCTTTTTTCCGCTCTGATAACAGCTGTTGATCCTTCATTAAATATAAACCAATAAATAGAATCCATATGACATTAAGATTATTTTTTTTTTCAAATCAAGCCAATCCATTTTCTGGTTCGTAGATGTCAAAAACCCTTCCCTGGAAACCGTTGGGGTCCACTAAAACCAGGTTAAGAACCATTGTTATATGTCACAGGGAGCTTGTAGTATACAAAACATTTCATATCTCAATTGCTGATTTATTTATTTGGAGATAGGGATCATTATTACTCCCATAGATGTATAAACACATACTTCTGTTCTTCTGAATTTTCCTCTCACATTTTTTCATCATCTGTTATCAGATGTCCCGGATAAACGATACTGGTCAATTTGTCCCGTATCACTACTTTCATTTTCGTATTTATAGACGTTATTTGCACTTTTCTATTATTATTCCTCTGTTTATTTTCAGTTTGAATTCTTGATTTCTGATGTTTGTTTATTTAAATTTCCCACACAAGCCAAAGTTTATGACACGCAGAAAGATCTAAATATGGCAAAGTATCACGGCTAGATAAGATGGTATAGATGTATTTATTTGTTCTATGAAAATACGTAGGAGGGTTCTATGAAAGTATGTAGCAGGGTTCTGTGAAAGTATATAGGAGGGTTCCGTGAAACTAAGTAGGAGGGTTCTATGAAACTATGTAGGAGGGTTCTAAGAAACTATGTAGTAGGGCTCCATGAAACGAAGTAGGAGGGCTCGATGAAACTATGTAGGAGGGTTCTAAGAAAATATGTAGGAGCGTTCTATGAAACTATGTAGGAGCGTTCTATGAAACTATGTAGGAGGGTTCTATGAAACTATGTAGGAGCGTTCTATGAAACTATGTAGGAGGGTTCTATGAAACTATGTAGGAGGGTTCTAAGAAAATATGTAGTAGGGTTCCATGAAACTATGTAGGAGCATTCTATGAAACTATGTAGGAGGGTTCTATGAAACTATGTAGGAGGGTTCTATGAAACTATGTAGGAGGGTTCTATGAAACTATGTAGGAGGGGTCTATGAAACTATGTAGGAGCGTTCTATGAAACTATGTAGGAGGTTCTATGAAACTATGTAGGATGGTTCTATGAAACTATGTAGGAAGGTTCTAAGAAACATATTGTTTTATAAATCTGCAATTTAAAAAAAATCATGACTGAAAATGAAATGACAGAAATTTAAGTTCACGACACATGCCAAACATCAGTGAATTTAACACTCCCACGTGCTCATTAAGCAGGTCAGCATGACATGCATGCCACATCTGATACACGATCCTGACGACCAAAATATTTCAAAAACAAATTTCGACTGAGCCACAGCGTCACAGATTTTAAAGACTTGCTGCCCGTTTTCCGTCGAACATGATTTCCTTTCCATTATCGTTACATACTTCAACAAAATTCTCTAGACAGCGCCCAGTCTGTCCACGATTTGCCAGCTACTCTTGAAATCCAGAATCCAGGTACCAAGCAGAGATTATCATTAAGACGCAGGATTAACCAAGTTTATACAGCGCCCACTCCTGCCACAGCCGGAGGCTACCTTGTAACGATGAAGTGAACGTAGTTCTCCCAAGGACAATCAATTTTTCTGTTGGAAGCACTTGATATTTTCTGCATCAGTAGGATCATTTTCTGCTATTTCTCAGTTCACTATCTCGTCAACTAAAGAAATAGACAAGAAATTAGACTTCTGAAAACAAATGCCTAAGGAAAATACTCGATATAAAGTGAAACGAATTCAAGAACAATGCAGAGATGAAGCAGACACTCGAGTCTGTCTCATGGGTGATCAGAAAAAGGAGATGGATGGACATAAGTCGGACACGTGATGAAAAGAAACAGTCAGAGGATCCCAAAACAATCAAGTGGAACACAACAGGCCGAAGAAAAAGAGGTCGACTAAATGAAACTCTAAAAAGGAGAATGTTAAGAGAGCCCAAAGTAGTAGGCATAAAATCCCTTGATGAGGTTGAAAAGCTCGCCGCCAAGCAGGAAAACTTGGCGAACTACCATGCAAGCCCTAAGTGACGTTTAACGTTACGGGAAGGAGGTAAGATATGTCTTCGTTAGCCTTTTTTTTTTCCTCCTCAGATTTTAGTGAACCATCATATCCGTTTTAAATAAGAAAATAAACGCAGAAAAATAACATTCTTACAGTTTTGTTCAACACTTAGGATAATACAAAGCTACTATAGCCTGTAGCAGTTTATATGTTACTTTGTATGTCCTAGCTGTTCAGGGCTTACATCACACGTCTAAGCAAGTGACGATGTGAACGTTGGGCATTTCGTCATGTACTTGATCACGTGACTGAGCTCTTAGCGAACTCGGTCATGAAAAGGGTTTTCGACGGGACATAAGAAGAGAGAGAGAGAGAGAGAGAGAGAGAGGGGGGGGGGAGAGAGAGAGCAGCTGTGTGAAAGCTAGAGGACGGAAGTTTGAAAGTACGCAAGGTCTACATAGATGTTGAGAAAGTGATTAAACATGGAGTATATCTGTGAGATCTTGGAGACTTATTCTTGGACCTGTTCTTCAACTGTAGAGGTAGTTCCTGAATGAAAGTCAAAGCCAACGTGAAGTGTTCGTTCGTTTGGATGTTGTTGTATGTTGAGATGCCACTGCTTACAGCATGAGTCATCACACTTACAGCATGAGTCATCACACTTACAGCATGAGTCATCGCACTTACACCATAGGTCATCACATTTACAGCATGAGTCATCGCATTTACAGCATGAGTCATCGCACTTACACCATAGGTCATCACATTTACAGCATGAGTCATCGCATTTACAGCATAGGTCATCACATTTACAGCATGAGTCATCGCACTTACAGCATAGGTCATTACATTTACAGCATGAGTCATCGCACTTACAGCATAGGTCATCACATTTACAGCATGGGTCATCGCACTTACAGCATGAGTCATCGCACTTACAGCATGGGTCATCGCACTTACAGCATGAGTCATTGCACTTACAGCATGGGTCATCGCACTTACAGCATGAGTCATCACAATTATGTAAAACCTGTTAGTGCAAGTTTACATTTGTAGTTATTGGGAGGAATATATTTTCTCAGGATGGCTACAGACCAACAATCCTTGGCAATGTACTATCGTACTCGAGGCCAGTCTAGCTCCCCATATGACCGCCAGTCTAGGTTCCCCTTCCTTTTGTATGCTAATTATGCGTAAAACCTGAACATTTAATCAATACGCAATACATCGACATGCAGTACAAATCACCAAGTCTGAAATTAATAACACAGCATTTTAAATCTAAGTATACGCCACAACACATGCAACTGACATTTACATCAACGTGACATCAAGGCAGGTGTCATTATAATGGTAATTAAGCATGGTGTCATATGATAATGACTTCTCATGTTGCATTATTGAAAACCTGATGGACCTGGGGTCCCAGACTCTTGGCCCTACACGTGGCCTACACTAGGAATCTAATGTGCAATGGCACTTATTCCAGGCAGCTACCGCTGCAGTGACACACCTCTGTATAACCGCGTTGCTGCAGCACAAGATAAATCTATATGAAATCATAATAACGAATCAAACATGTTGCCCATCCACTGGATCACACTGAAAATCTTGCCCATATTGATGCGTAAATACAGAAACCTACATTACTCCTTATTGCACAACTACATAATCTACACCACATGAGGTGGGCACGGAAGAATATAGCCAACGATCACCATAATACACACTAATTTACAGCACATTCACAGGCACCACTAAACAAGACACCGCCCGGCCATTGCCTCTATCTACACCGAATGCCACCCAATGTTTTTCTATATACAGTACATCTTTCCGAAACCGACTACCAATCATGTAGACGATGACGCTTCTGTCAAGGTCGTACACTCCTCGATCTAAGCGTGCCTCGTCCACACTTACAACATAAGTCACCACATATACACTCATCCAGCATGACTCCACCTCGCACACGTATAAGGGGCAAGTGTGTAGAAAACTAAAAACAAAACCAAAAAAAGCCATCAAGCCGTTTTTTTCAGGTAAACATAACGGCAGTAATGTTTAATAATAAATTCTTATATTATCGAAATTGTTATGTAAGACAGGGCCACTGAGAGCTAGGAGGGGCCCCGGATTCAGTTAATATTAACCCCCTACCCTCCTCCAAAAAGGAAAAAACAAAGAAGAAACAAACACGTTATAATGTTTTCCTGAATTTTGTCATAGTAAGAAAAGAAAAACAAAAAACCAGAGCCCTCTGGCCCTTATCAGCAGGAGACCCCCAAAGTTACAATCCAGCTCCATCTCTTCCCTCCCCACGTTCCTACCCCCTCCCTCTACCCCACTCCTCTGTGGTCGTGCCTGAGGTAAGATTTGAGCTACAGGATTAAAGTTAATCGAAAATATGTGTTAACTGCCAAGAAAACAACGCTAGCTATCTGTTTGAATTTACGAATACTTTAAAATGTTGTTTTCCACACAAATAAACATTGAAATAGTTTTCCATACAAATACATATTGACATAATTTTCCACACAAATAAACATTGAACTAGTTTTCCACACAAATAAACAGTGAAATAGTTTTCCACACACCTAAACAGTGAAATAGTTTTCCACACAAATAAACACTGAAATAGTTTTCCACACAAATAAACATTGAAATAGTACTCCACAAAAAAACATTGAAGTAGTTTTCACTACAAATAAACATTGAAATAGTTTTCCACACAAATAAACATTGAAATAGTATTCCACAAAAAACATTGAAGTAGTTTTCACTACAAATAAACATTGAAATAGTTTTCCACACAAATAAACAGTGAAATAGTTTTCCACACAAATAAACAGTGAAATAGTTTTCCACACAAATAAACAGTGAAATAGTTTTCCACACAAATAAACAGTGAAATAGTTTTCCACACAAATAAACACTGAAATAGTTTTCCATAAAAATAAACATTGAAATAATTATCCATACAAATAAACATTGAAATAGTATTCCACAAAAAACATTGAAGTAGTTTTCACTACAAATAAACATTCAAACAGTTTTCCACACAAATAAACATTGAAATAATTTTCCGTACACATAAACATTGAAATATTTTTCCACACAAATAAACAGTGAAATAGTTTTCCATACAAATAAACATTGAAATAGTATTCCACAAAAAACATTGGAGTAGTTTTCACTACAAATAAACATTAAAATAGTTTTCCACACAAATAAACATTGAAATAATTTTCCGTACAAATAAACATTGAAATAGTTTTCCACACAAATAAACATTGAAATAGTTTTCCATACAAATAAACTAGCTTTTACTATAAGATACGTTGGGTATAAAATGGGCAGTCTTAACTACCAAGGATAATTAGTTACATGAGAACATCTGTGTTCGCTGTGCAGGTTGTGTGAAGTTTCAGCAAGTCACTGATACTGCATCTTTGCTTGGAAACATTCAGCTTCAAGAATCTACAATCCCGAATAATTGTTCTACGCGTGAAAAACAGGCGGCCACTTACTTAGCTTGCCCGGCAGTATCTCTTTAAGGAAAATGTCTCTCCCGTGACTTGGGCGAGATCACCAAGTACTTAGGGTTTTTTTTTTCTAGAACGTTCACTCGAAAAGTATATTCATTATTTGGATTTGATGGAAAACAAGATGGGTTTTGTTATTAAACCCTGGAGCAAGTGTGTACTAAACTTGTAGATTCATTCACCCATCTTTTACCAGTGTCTCGCACGTGCCTTCGCATACGTTCCTTTCTTAGCCCAAATTTCTGGAAAACTGACCGTCCATAGTCCATACTGAACGGCCAAGAAATGGAGTCAGCCATCTTGGAAAGAGTCTGGTTCCTTGTCCGTGAATGAGAAAGATGATGCCTCCATCAGGAGCGGGCGCAGAAGCTAATCAGAATGGAACGTCAGTGCGTTGCTGGAGTTTTAATTATAAAGTTAAATCTTGTAGGAACAAATGATCTTTTGAAATATTAAATTTCAATAAAAATCAATCTTTCATTTATTTTCCCCTGAGCCAATTTCTTCCGGTTTTTTCCTGCCATTTTGTTTTTTTTAAATAAATATTTAGTGATGGATGTACGCCAGCAAATCTCTACTTCTTCTAATTAATATGTCACGTGTTCAGTCGAGTGTGATTATGAGTCTTAAATTTCCACACAAAAAAAATTATCAGAGACTAGTTTTTCTCCGGTTATTTATATTACATTTGGCTTTTTCTTTTTTTACTTTGGTTACTGTAATGAGTGTCGTCTTTTTTAATGATTTATCTCTAATATATTTTATTAGCTTCTACTGTTCATTTGGAGACCGACTAGCGTAGTGGTTGGAGCAATCGTCTAGCGACCGAATGGTCGAGGGTTCGAATACCCAATTGAGCAGGATTTTTTTTCCCTATCAGTACGGCCCCGAGGTCGACCCAGCCTCGTAAAATCTGAGGAGGAAAAGCAGCGAGGAAAAGAACTGGTCACCCATCCTTATATGCTGATGGCCCGACATAATGAGGTCTCTAACTCTTCATCCCTACGGCATTTGTTATGGGACTGTCTTTGCCTTTACTGTTCACTTATGTCACACAATTCTGCACGTGTTCTAGATTGTTTACTATCAGTATATGTCTACTATCAGTATATGTCTACTGTCAGTATAAGTCTACTGTCAGTATATGTCTACTGTCAGTATACGTCTACTGTCAGTATAAGTCTACTGTCAGTATATGTCTACTGTCAGTATATGTCTACTGTCAGTATAAGTCTACTGTCAGTATAAGTCTACTGTCAGTTTAAGTCTAATGTCAGTATATGTCTACTGTCAGTATAAGTCATCTTTATCTGGTTATTAACTTGTGCTGAGGGTAAAGACACTGTCCGATGGTTGACATGCTAACGTCAGTGTTGGCGATACAAGCTGACCAAGACCCTATCCCAGCTCCCCGCATCGGCTGTGAAGAACACCAGCTAGTAGTTGCTGCCTTGACTCGTCATCAACAAAAGTTCTTCTTCTTCTTCTTCTTCTTCTATCTCCCTGCTGTCGATGTGGCGGAGATGTTTAGGTACAGCACGATGTCGGCTTGGGAGCGGGTCATGTTTTTTTCAACCCCTGGGGGACCTAAAATGAGCACGTGAAAAATAAAAGAGAAATAATGGAAAAATATAAGAACAACATGTTTTAAATATCGTGACCAGATAAAGAGTAACGTGTTAATATACTGAAAGCCATAGTCAAGGGTAAAGTCCAAGGAGAAAGAGTTAAGAGGACGACAACGATACAGATGAATGGGTTAGTATCAGGCTACAGGCAGGGGACAAGGGTGAACGGATGCAGTGTGAAAGCACGAAACACTGCAAACTACAGATCCAGCGCAGCCACGATTCCGAGAAGGAAATGAAGCAGAGTGATGAACATCATGATGATGATGATGATGATGATGACAAAGCTGATGTCCCCCCCCCCCCCCCCCGATCCTGCCAAAAGCTGTTTTTAAAGCGGCCATTTAACCTCAAGATCATTGTTTACCAAGTTGACGGCTAAGAATTTTCCTTTCTTAGCCCAAATTTCTGGAAAACTGACCGTCCATAGTCCATACTGAACGGCCAAGAAATGGAGTCAGCCATCTTGGAAAGAGTCTGGTTCCTTGTCCGTGAATGAGAAAGATGATGCCTCCATCAGGAGCGGGCGCAGAAGCTAATCAGAATGGAACGTCAGTGCGTTGCTGGAGTTTTAATTATAAAGTTAAATCTTGTAGGAACAAATGATCTTTTGAAATATTAAATTTCAATAAAAATCAATCTTTCATTTATTTTCCCCTGAGCCAATTTCTTCCGGTTTTTTCCTGCCATTTTGTTTTTTTTTATAAATATTTAGTGATGGATGTACGCCAGCAAATCTCTACTTCTTCTAATTAATATGTCACGTGTTCAGTCGAGTGTGATTATGAGTCTTAAATTTCCACACAAAAAAAATTATCAGAGACTAGTTTTTCTCCGGTTATTTATATTACATTTGGCTTTTTCTTTTTTTACTTTGGTTACTGTAATGAGTGTCGTCTTTTTTAATGATTTATCTCTAATATATTTTATTAGCTTCTACTGTTCATTTGGAGACCGACTAGCGTAGTGGTTGGAGCAATCGTCTAGCGACCGAATGGTCGAGGGTTCGAATACCCAATTGAGCAGGATTTTTTTTCCCTATCAGTACGGCCCCGAGGTCGACCCAGCCTCGTAAAATCTGAGGAGGAAAAGCAGCGAGGAAAAGAACTGGTCACCCATCCTTATATGCTGATGGCCCGACATAATGAGGTCTCTAACTCTTCATCCCTACGGCATTTGTTATGGGACTGTCTTTGCCTTTACTGTTCACTTATGTCACACAATTCTGCACGTGTTCTAGATTGTTTACTATCAGTATATGTCTACTATCAGTATATGTCTACTGTCAGTATAAGTCTACTGTCAGTATATGTCTACTGTCAGTATACGTCTACTGTCAGTATAAGTCTACTGTCAGTATATGTCTACTGTCAGTATATGTCTACTGTCAGTATAAGTCTACTGTCAGTATAAGTCTACTGTCAGTTTAAGTCTAATGTCAGTATATGTCTACTGTCAGTATAAGTGTACTGTCAGTATAAGTCATCTTTATCTGGTTATTAACTTGTGCTGAGGGTAAAGACACTGTCCGATGGTTGACATGCTAACGTCAGTGTTGGCGATACAAGCTGACCAAGACCCTATCCCAGCTCCCCGCATCGGCTGTGAAGAACACCAGCTAGTAGTTGCTGCCTTGACTCGTCATCAACAAAAGTTCTTCTTCTTCTTCTTCTTCTTCTATCTCCCTGCTGTCGATGTGGCGGAGATGTTTAGGTACAGCACGATGTCGGCTTGGGAGCGGGTCATGTTTTTTTCAACCCCTGGGGGACCTAAAATGAGCACGTGAAAAATAAAAGAGAAATAATGGAAAAATATAAGAACAACATGTTTTAAATATCGTGACCAGATAAAGAGTAACGTGTTAATATACTGAAAGCCATAGTCAAGGGTAAAGTCCAAGGAGAAAGAGTTAAGAGGACGACAACGATACAGATGAATGGGTTAGTATCAGGCTACAGGCAGGGGACAAGGGTGAACGGATGCAGTGTGAAAGCACGAAACACTGCAAACTACAGATCCAGCGCAGCCACGATTCCGAGAAGGAAATGAAGCAGAGTGATGAACATCATGATGATGATGATGATGATGATGACAAAGCTGATGTCCCCCCCCCCCCCCCCCGATCCTGCCAAAAGCTGTTTTTAAAGCGGCCATTTAACCTCAAGATCATTGTTTACCAAGTTGACGGCTAAGAATTTTCCTCTCATTAGACGGCCGGTCTTTGTAGACTCTCGTGTTGGACGTTCGATGTCTCTAGAGAGTGTAACAAGTGTCTAGTTAAATGTACTTAGTAAGAGCACGTGCTCGGACTACTTTCTTGTGTGTATTTCTCCGCGTTAGAAGTTAGAGAGATGGAGAGCAAAAGAGAAGACTTCGTGGGGAATTTTTTTTTTTTAAATCAGATTTTTGTGTTTTATCTTTCTTATTGTCTCATAAAGATAAGTGAAGTATCATCCCCGGTCTCTATGAACTGGCTGCCTGATATCATCATCATCATCGTCGTCGTAGTCGTCTCGTCATAATCACCATCATTCGTTCTTGAAATGTTCATTTAGCATATGAACCAGATGTTAAGACGATAAAATTTCTATTCATTCCCCCATTAGTTGCCGTGCTGATAACCGTCGGCTGTCATGCTTCTTGGCAGTTCTCACAAGTCTCCCAGCCTTGATCCCTTGGGGGAACTGGTCTGCGCACCCAATGAGATTGACTGATTAGAAAGGAAAAAAAAACGGGGTCGAAAAAGTTGAGCAGGGTCAAAAAGAAAGAAAGAGGGAAAGACAAGATGGCCGACTAGCTGAAGATGGCTATTTTTCTTCGTGAAGCTGACGGATAAACTATTTTTCTTCGTGAAGCTGACGGATAAACTATTCTTGTTCGTGAAGCTGACGGATAAACTATTCTTCTTGGTGAAGCTGACGGATAAACTATTCTTGTTCGTGAAGCTGACGGATAAACTATTCTTCTTGGTGAAGCTGACGGATAAACTATTCTTCTTGGTGAAGCTGACGGATAAACTATTCTTGTTCGTTATTTGATCTTTTCAGACTTGATTGAGGCTGCATTAGATATATTTTTTGTCAATAATTGTGGTTGTGTGTGGCTGATACATTTCTTTCCAAAAGGTACGTTGGAGATGCCGAAACTGTTTCAATAAAACTAAGTTTTTGTTGTCTACAACGGAGAGGCTTGGTACATAGGACCATCTTAACGCATGGGCCCACCTTGGAACTGCCCAGGGGCCCCATGTGCACGGGGCTCATCCAGCCCGTGGAAATCTATGTACATGAATGTATATGTCGTGTATGCTGTGTGTGCATGGAGACAGGCATCTTATTTTGTTATTTTATTATTTATTACGCCAGGGGCCACCCATTCCGTTAAGATGGCCCTGTGGTTCCGCGCTCTCTCGCTGTGAGTTCGATTTCTTTTCTACACAGAGGAAGGCGAGAGGTCAGGCCAGAACTCAGACCCTCTCCGGCCCATCATATGTAAACTCACCATCTTTTCTAAGTTCAGACACTCACTCACGGTGCCTGGAGGAGGCGGGAGGTGGGGGTGAAAAGGTTACATTTAAATTTTAACCCAAAATTTTAAACAGTAGGCCAGGTTTATAACTTTACTTACAAATATAGCAATCAGGACTACTAGACTTTACTTATCAATGTAGCAATCGGGACTACTAGGTTTATAACTTTACTTACACATGTAACAATCAGTACTACTAGATTTATAACTTTACTTACACATGTAGCAGTCAGGACTACTAGGTTTATAACTTTACTTACAAATGTAGCAATCAGGACTACTAGGTTTATAACTTTACTTACAAATGTAGCAATCAGGACTACTAGGTTTATAACTTTACATACAAATGTAGCAATCAGGACTACTAGGTTTATAACTTTACTTACAAATGTATGAATCAGGACTACTAGGTTTATAACTTTATTTACAAATGTAGCAATCAGGACTACTAGGTTTATAACTTTACATACAAATGTAGCAATCAGGACTACTAGGTTTATAACTTTACTTACAAATGTATGAATCAGGACTACTAGGTTTATAACTTTACTTACAAATGTATGAATCAGGACTACTAGGTTTATAACTTTACTTACAAATGTAGCAATCAGGACTACTAGGTTTATAACTTTACTTACAAATGTATGAATCAGGACTACTAGGTTTATAACTTTACTTACAAATGTATGAATCAGGACTACTAGGTTTATAACTTTACTTACAAATGTAGCAATCAGGACTACTAGGTTTATAACTTTACTTACAAATGTATGAATCAGGACTACTAGGTTTATAACTTTACTTACAAATGTATGAATCAGGACTACTAGGTTTATAACTTTACTTACCAATGTAGCAATCAGGACTACTAGGTTTATAACTTTACTTACAAATGTATGAATCAGGACTACTAGGTTTATAACTTTACTTACAAATGTAGCAATCAGGACTACTAAGTTTATAACTTTACTTACAAATGTAGCAATCAGGACTACTAGGTTTATAACTTTACTTGCAAATGTAGCAATCAGGACTACTAAGTTTATAACTTTACTTACAAATGTAGCAATCAGGACTACTAAGTTTATAACTTTACTTGCAAATGTATGAATCAGGACTACTAAGTTTATAACTTTACTTACAAATGTATGAATCAGGACTACTAAGTTTATAACTTTACTTGCAAATGTATGAATCAGGACTACTAAGTTTATAACTTTACTTACAAATGTAGCAATCAGGACTACTAGACTTTACTTACCAATGTAACAATCAGGACTACTAAGTTTATAACTTTACTTACAAATGTAGCAATCAGCCCCACTTCTAGTACTTCTTTATAGGTTGAATTTTATTCAAAATAGCAACACTTCCAATAACATAATTTTAAAAAAAATTCTAGGTATTTCTGGGCAAGCAGAGATCAAGGATGAGAATACGGGACAATATGGATCATGTGTTTTAAAGCAGGAAACCTTTAGGCGTCCCGGCAGATTAATACGAGGTCCCAGACAAATCCTTTCAATACGGCGCTGTCCCGTAGAGTATGGGACGGTTGATCATTTTAACATATAACCCTGTTATAAGAACTTTGGTTTATTTAATATATGCCTAGTCAGATATGCTACATTGCCTTCATTGTGGCAGTTGTCTAACCTGTTCTCTGTGTTCTCTTGTTTAAAAAATAAAAAGGAAGGACTATCACCCATGAACTCCCGGCACAGTCTCAGAGGTGCTCCGACCACTTCTTCGGTACCTCCTTCAGCGTACAGTAACTGACCACACCCGTCGGATGGTGGCTGATCATCCATTTGGACCTCTTCGTGAATAGTTCATATTTTCACCTCTCCAAGTTTCAGACACCCCTCTCCTCTACCCCACCCCAGCTCCATCATTTTGGACAATGACGCTGATTCCCAGTTGCAACTTCTCTTAAAACACTGACGAAATCTCCTCCATCCATTGCCTGCCCTTCTTCCATGACAGCTGAGTCTGACAGATGAACTGCTCCTTCATTTCCCCTGACATGTACATGACCTGATACAAAAATGGTGATTGGATGGATCTGTGCAGGGATTCGAGCCATGTTGTCTTAGAGCGTGCAAGCATGGATTTTCTTTAGCATGTTCATCAAATCTGAAGACTGGATCCAACAAAAAAAAAAATCTGCGCATTTTATCTCGGAACTGTTGGAACTGTTGGAACTGTTGGAACTGTTGGAACTGTTGGAACTGTGTCAGTATAAAACAGAGATGTCCTAGGACTGAACGGCTAAGAAACAACATTCACATACATTATGTGTAATCGGTCCTCTGTGTCCGTTCTAGAAAAGGATTATCGGTAGCTTACATAGAGCAGTCACCCTCGGAGCGTGGAGGATTTGGGTTTAAGTTTGCTCCGGACAGAAAAGACAACCCCCCCCTCCCCCACCCCCGGACTTTATCGTGATTTGAATTTCATGTTTCCTTAAGGAAGACACGGGTACACACATAGCTCGGTCACGTCGTCCTTCTGTTTTTGTGTGTTTTTGTTTGAACAAAAAGCTTTAAATAAATTTATTTTTAAAAAAATTATTGTTTCTTGTTACTTTATGCGACATTTGTTTCAATTGCTAAAGATAGAAATAATGAAAAACATAATTCGTACACATAAAGTTAAGATATTTTGGTCATACCAAGGGACATAATACAATTAATAAAAACCACACTAGCAGGAAAAGTTGAAGGAAAAAGAGCAAGTGGACGACAACCGGAGAATTGGTGGACAAAGTGATCCCCCCCCCCCAAAAAAAAAATGTATTGGATTTAGGTCTTCTAGTCGCACTGTGAAAACAAGGGACAGATGAAGTTGGTGTAGAAGTGTAAGGGACAGCGTGTGATGTGACGGAGTAGTGACGTGTTGCTAAAAGTTGCGAAACTGTCGAGGGGCCGGGTTGCCGAACGAGAGGGCGTGTCGGCAACCAGAGGGAGTTCTACAGCGTTCCAAACGTGCAAAGTAAGTGTTACTGTGATTGTGTTTATTGTTAAGTGAACTCCTGTGGGGTTAGTTAGTGTGATAACACTGTACAGATAACATGATTTGTGTCGTATGTAAGTAAATGGAACAAGATCGATGACCTTAGACTCGTGCGTGTGTGTGCGTGCGCGCGCACTGAGCTCAAGTGAAGTCCTTCAGCTGGTGATGCGGAAGACGAGGGGACAGCTGCAAGGACATTTGTTCTTCCGGGAGTAATGTATTGTATGTGTGAAATGTGAAAACTGCACCGGTGAGAGCTGTAGAGGTATTGGTAAACCGTGAGCTTTGTGTGCATATAATTGTCACTGAGACCCACAACAAAGTTATGATTTTTATTTCGTTGTAAGATTAAGTGCTGACGGATGGTTGATTGTTTCTGTTTATGTTATGGGGGTCTGCCATCTCATTGTGAAGATGGTGAAACTATACTTTGTGGGGAGGGGGAGTTAAGTGTTTTTCCTTTGATCACTGGGTAACTTCATGCACTTTTATGGAATGTACGAGGGGCGTTCAGAAAGTAATGCACCACATGGTTTTATTTTAGCTAATAATGAAGATAGAAGCGTGAAAATTTTGCACACTTTAAATATGGCATGTGCCGAGTGTGCGAACCAAAGTGCACCGCAACCGGCCAAAGAATATGGCTGCCCTAACCGTTGAAATGGAGCGTGTTAGCAACTTGCAGTATAAGCAGCGAATTGTGATAGAATTTCTCGTTGCAGAGAAGGAAGCTGTTGTGAACATTCACAAGCGTCTATGTGATGTGTATGAAAGTTTTGCGGTCGACAGGAATAGAGTCAGTCGCTGAGTTCAGAGAATGAAAGAATCAATAAGTGGAGAGAAGGAGTTGCATGATCGGCCGCGATGTGGACGTCCTGCTACAGCCACCAAGGCACAAATGTTGAAATGCGCTGAGGGCGTTATTCTTACTGATAGGCGTATCACAACTCAACAAATGGCCTTAAAGCTGTCAGTCAGCAATGGTAGTGCAAATATAGTTATAAAAGCTCTCGGATTTTCTAAGGTTTGCGCAAGATGGGTTATTTGAAGTCTTACAAATGAACATCGATTGCAAAGAAAAGCAATTTCTTCTGAATTGTTGGAGCGTTTCAGTGCTGAGGAAGAATATGGCTGCCCTAACCGTTGAAATGGAGCGTGTTAGCAACTTGCAGTATAAGCAGCGAATTGTGATAGAATTTCTCGTTGCAGAGAAGGAAGCTGTTGTGAACATTCACAAGCGTCTATGTGATGTGTATGAAAGTTTTGCGGTCGACAGGAATAGAGTCAGTCGCTGAGTTCAGAGAATGAAAGAATCAATAAGTGGAGAGAAGGAGTTGCATGATCGGCCGCGATGTGGACGTCCTGCTACAGCCACCAAGGCACAAATGTTGAAATGCGCTGAGGGCGTTATTCTTACTGATAGGCGTATCACAACTCAACAAATGGCCTTAAAGCTGTCAGTCAGCAATGGTAGTGCAAATATAGTTATAAAAGCTCTCGGATTTTCTAAGGTTTGCGCAAGATGGGTTATTTGAAGTCTTACAAATGAACATCGATTGCAAAGAAAAGCAATTTCTTCTGAATTGTTGGAGCGTTTCAGTGCTGAGGGAGAGAACTTTTTGGTTAAGATTGTAACAGGTGACGGAACCTGGGCACATCATTTTGATCCTGAGACAAAAAGACAGTCAGTGGAGTGGCATCCTCCGCAATCACCACGAAGAAAGAAATTCAAGACAATTCTTTCAGCTGGAAAGGTCATGATCACCGTCTTTTCGGACATTGAAGGTGTGATTCATCCACTCTATAGTTCCGATTTGGCACCTACTGATGTCCATCTGTTTGGTCCACTTAAAGATGCACTCCAAGGTGTAAGATTTTAAGATGACGAAGGATTGATTTATGCAGCGAAGAAATGGCTACATAATCAAGAGAAAATCTGGTACGGGCTAGGAATACATGCACTTTTTCGCGCTGGCGTAAAGCCGTACAAGTTCATGGGGATTATGTTGAATAATACTCATGTTTACATGAGATATCCATGTATATTGTGTATGAATTTCATGCTGTTTGAGTAAACAGCTCTTGAGAAAAACGATATGGTGCATTATTTAACTGAACTCCTCTCGTACATAAAATATTCAGTGACGAGAGGACATGACATTGAGTTTTCCACTGAACAACAAAAGTTGTGTGAATTCAACATTCTGTGATGCAGAATCTGCTGTTGGTTGGGTGTGAGTGTGTTGTTTGTCTTAGAAGTGTTTCTTGTGAGATTTTATCTTGTTGTTGTTGCTGGTGTTGTTGTTCTTCTTCTTCTTCTGTCAGCTGCATGATTAATGTATCTCTCTCTCTCTCTCCTCTCTTTTCTTGGCTTGGGTCGTTTTGTTTCCAAACTTGTTTTCCTCCTTGTGGATTTTGTTTTCCTGTCAGAACATGAGGTCCCTTCTATTTAGGTGGTCACCCAGGTTGAGTGACGTGTGCAGTGAGCAAGGAATGCAGACCCCATGTATGGGCAACTGCGGTAGAGTGTACTTCTCCCATTGTGAAGAAAGTCTTGTGTTGAAGGCCGTGATAATTAAAATGCTGGCAGTCCCTTTTCTCCCATTTAAGTCAGTGTGTCGTCTGTGATGGTGGTGAGAGTGTGGCGATAGATGGAGGTGTGTGTGATGGTGGTGAGAGTGTGGCGATAGATGGAGGTGTGTGTGATGGTGGTGAGAGTGTGGCGATAGATGGAGGTGTGTGTGATGGTGGTGAGAGTGTGGCGATAAATGGAGGTGTCTGTGGTGGTGGTGGTGAGAGTGTGGCGATAGATGGAGGTGTCTGTGATGGTGTTGAGAGTGTGGCGATAGATGGAGGTGTCTGTGATGGTGGTGAGAGTGTGGCGATAGATGGAGGTGTCTGTGATGGTGGTGAGAGTGTGGCGATAGATGGAGGTGTCTGTGATGGTGGTGAGAGTGTGGCGATGGATGGAGGTGTCTGTGATGGTGGTGAGAGTGTGGCGATGGATGGAGGTGTCTGTGATGGTGGTGAGAGTGTGGTGATAGATGGAGGTGTGTGTGATGGTGGTGAGAGTGTGGCGATAGATGGAGGTGTGTGTGATGGTGGTGAGAGTGTGGCGATGGATGGAGGTGTCTGTGATGGTGGTGAGAGTGTGGTGATAGATGGAGGTGTCTGTGGTGGTGGTGATGAGAGTGTGGCGATGGATGGAGGTGTGTGTGATGGTGGTGAGAGTGTGGTGATAGATGGAGGTGTCTGTGATGGTGGTGAGAGTGTGGTGATAGATGGAGGTGTCTGTGATGGTGGTGAGAGTGTGGCGATGGATGGAGGTGTCTGTGATGGTGGTGAGAGTGTGGTGATAGATGGAGGTGTCTGTGATGGTGGTGAGAGTGTGGCGATGGATGGAGATGTGTGTGATGGTGGTGAGAGTGTGGTGATAGATGGAGGTGTGTGTGATGGTGGTGAGAGTGTGGCGATGGATGGAGGTGTGTGTGATGGTGGTGAGAGTGTGGCGATAGATGGAGGTGTCTGTGATGGTGGTGAGAGTGTGGTGATAGATGGAGGTGTCTGTGATGGTGGTGAGAGTGTGGCGATGGATGGAGGTGTGTGTGATGGTGGTGAGAGTGTGGTGATAGATGGAGGTGTGTGTGATGGTGGTGAGAGTGTGGCGATGGATGGAGGTGTGTGTGATGGTGGTGAGAGTGTGGCGATGGATGGAGGTGTCTGTGATGGTGGTGAGAGTGTGGCGATAGATGGAGGTGTCTGTGATGGTGGTGAGAGTGTGGCGATAGATGGAGGTGTGTGTGATGGTGTTGAGAGTGTGGAGATAGATGGAGGTGTCTGTGATGGTGGTGAGAGTGTGGCGATGGATGGAGGTGTCTGTGATGGTGGTGAGAGTGTGGCGATAGATTGAGGTGTGTGTGATGGTGGTGAGAGTGTGGCGATGGATGGAGGTGTCTGTGATGGTGGTGAGAGTGTGGCGATAGATGGAGGTGTCTGTGATGGTGGTGAGAGTGTGGCGATAGATGGAGGTGTCTATGATGGTAGTGAGAGTGTGGCGATAGATGGAGGTGTCTGTGATGGTGGTGAGAGTGTGGCGATAGATGGAGGTGTCTGTGATGGTGGTGAGAGTGTGGCGATAGATGGAGGTGTCTGTGATGGTGGTGAGAGTGTGGCGATGGATGGAGGTGTGTGTGATGGTGGTGAGAGTGTGGCGATAGATGGAGGTGTGTGTGATGGTGGTGAGAGTGTGGCGATGGATGGAGGTGTCTGTGATGGTGGTGAGAGTGTGGCGATAGATGGAGGTGTCTGTGCTGGTGGTGGTGAGAGTGTGGCGATAGATGGAGGTGTCTGTGATGGTGGTGAGAGTGTGGCGATAGATGGAGGTGTGTGTGTGATGGTGGTGAGAGTGTGGCGATATATGGAGGTGTCTGTGATGGTGGTGAGAGTGTGGCGATAGATGGAGGTGTGTGGTGGTGGTGGTGATGAGAGTGTGGCGATAGATGGAGGTGTCTGTGATGGTGGTGAGAGTGTGGCGATAGATGGAGGTGTCTGTGGTGGTGGTGATGAGAGTGTGGCGATAGATGGAGGTGTCTGTGATGGTGGTGAGAGTGTGGCGATAGATGGAGGTGTCTGTGATGGTGGTGAGAGTGTGGTGATAGATGGAGGTGTCTGTGCTGGTGTTGAGAGTGTGGTGATATATGGAGGTGTCTGTCATGGTGTTGAGAGTGTGGCGATGGATGGAGGTGTCTGTGATGGTGGTGAGAGTGTGGCGATAGATGGAGGTGTCTGTGATGGTGGTGAGAGTGTGGCGATAGATGGAGGTGTCTGTGATGGTGCTGAGAGTGTGGTGATATATGGAGGTGTCTGTGCTGGTGTTGAGAGTGTGGCAATAGATGGAGGTGTCTGTGCTGGTGTTGAGAGTGTGGCGATAGATGGAGGTGTCTGTGCTGGTGTTGAGAGTGTGGCGATAGATGGAGGTGTCTGTGCTGGTGTTGAGAGTGTGGCGATAGATGGAGGTGTCTGTGCTGGTGTTGAGAGTGTGGCGATATATGGAGGTGTCTGTGCTGGTGTTGAGAGTGTGGTGATATATGGAGGTGTCTGTGATGGTGTGTGAGAGTGTGGCGATGGATGGAGGTGTCTTTGATGGTGGTGAGAGTGTGGCGATGGATGGAGGTGTCTCTGATGGTGGTGAGAGTGTGGCGATGGATGGAGGTGTCTCTGATGGTGGTGAGAGTGTGGCGATGGATGGAGGTGTCTTGATGGTGGTGAGAGTGTGGCGATGGATGGAGGTGTCTCTGATGGTGGTGAGAGTGTGGTGATGGATGGAGGTGTCTCTGATGGTGGTGAGAGTGTGGCGATGGATGGAGGTGTCTCTGATGGTGGTGAGAGTGTGGCGATGGATGGAGGTGTCTCTGATGGTGGTGAGAGTGTGGTGATGGATGGAGGTGTGTGTGATGGTGGTGAGAGTGTGGCGATGGATGGAGGTGTCTGTGATGGTGGTGAGAGTGTGGCGATGGATGGAGGTGTCTGTGATGGTGGTGAGAGTGTGGCGATAGATGGAGGTGTGTGTGATGGTGGTGAGAGTGTGGCGATGGATGGAGGTGTCTCTGATGGTGGTGAGAGTGTGGCGATAGATGGAGGTGTCTGTGATGGTGGTGAGAGTGTGGCGATAGATGGAGGTGTCTGTGATGGTGGTGAGAGTGTGGCGATAGATGGAGGTGTGTGTGATGGTGGTGAGAGTGTGGCGATAGATGGAGGTGTCTGTGATGGTGGTGAGAGTGTGGCGATAGATGGAGGTGTCTGTGATGGTGGTGAGAGTGTGACGATAGATGGAGGTGTCTGTGATGGTGGTGAGAGTGTGGCGATAGATGGAGGTGTCTGTGATGGTGGTGAGAGTGTGGCGATAGATGGAGATGTCTGTGATGGTGGTGAGAGTGTGGCGATGGATGGAGGTGTGTGTGATGGTGGTGAGAGTGTGGCGATAGATGGAGGTGTCTGTGATGGTGGTGAGAGTGTGGCGATAGATGGAGGTGTCTGTGATGGTGTTGAGAGTGTGGCGATGGAAGAAGGTACGACCATGATTCATGGGTTGAATTACGGACCTGGGCAGATTGTCGCTGGAAAACTGAACATCAGAAAGACAGAAAAACGAAGCGTGTGTCACTACACTCATTTCACCTGTATCAACATACTTGTGGCTGACTGTTTACATTGTAGGACTGTTGCAGACAATCTCCTGAGTGAAGGTAGCACATGAAGATGATGTATGTGGCATATATATTTTTTTACCATTAAGCACGGGTGGCTGTATTGGCAGAAAAAAAATGTGAAACTGCGTGTATCACATTTCCTTGGAAGTGATACCTGTTAGTTCATATTTCAGTTTTAATTAAAACAAAGCTACTTTGTGTTCTCCATCGTCCGCCAGCTTCCGGTAATGTCTCAGAAGACAACTTAAATATCATCCTTTATTAGCCTCGTCTAAGACTCATGAAATATCAGACATATCTATTATCCCAGGAGTGCAAAGACACAAGGACGTACAGTACAGAGACAAGCATATCCGGGACAAAGTTCACTGTGTTGAAGGAATGGTTCAGTCATTTGGGTCGGCCAAACTGTTGCCCTCTTCAATCCGTCTGCCTGTTCTCCTTGGTGGTGGAGCCTGCTGAAATATCTAATTAAGAATTAAAACTTGCGTTCAGCTCTAGTAGTCACACAAGCTTCACAGTCTAAAAGTTCCATCTTTGTGGTGAGTTTCAACTATCTTTGTGGTGAGTTTCAACCATCTTTGTGGTGAGTTTCATCCTTCTTTGTGGTGAATTTCAACTATCTTTCACTGTTACCGTGAAATATTGGCATTCTTTGTATATGACAGCTTCATAAGCAGAGATGAGCAGCATCAACACAGCTAGGACAGCATACCAAACAAGGCTGCACACCGTGAGGAATGAAGAAGTCTTTCTGCTGCCGTGCTAGATGCCCACCCAGCATACTCCTGGGTGATTACTGACTCGACCACCGGCTAAAGTCACGGATGATGAAGGAGTTCATTCCCAGTCCGACTCCAAATCTTAGCTTCACGATCTTAAAACCAGCGCCGGCTTCAAAAGAAAGAACGATCACAAGTACAATGAATCAAACGGAGCTGGGCGGGCCCAGCATGTCACGTGACGTCTGAATCAGCCAATTAAAACACCAGCAGCACCAAAAAAAAAAACATTTCTTTTATATTTGTTTCCCCTTAAACGATGAGCTCATACCGTGACCTCAGACAAGTCCATGTATGCTCTGAACTCCTCTTTGCGGAGAGCATCTCAGTCTGGGTCGGAGAGCATCTTAGTCTGGGTCGGAGAGCATCTTAGTCTGGGTCGGAGAGCATCTCAGTCTGGGTCGGAGAGCATCTCAGTCTGGGTCGGAGAGCATCTCAGTCTGGGTCGGGGACTATCTCATTCTGGGTCAGGTCAGTATGGGTCGTGATTCTCAGCAGACCTACACCCGGGAAAGAAATTTCAAATCTAAGGGAAGGAATTTCAAGTCTAAGGGAAGGAATCTCAAGTCTAAGGGAAGGAATTTCAAGTCTAAGAGAAGGAATTTCAAGTCTAAGGGAAGGAATTTCAAGTCTAAGGGAAAAAGTCTCAAGTCTAAGGGAAGGAATTTCAAGTCTAATGGAGGTGTGTGTGATGGTGGTGAGAGTGTGGCGATAGATGGAGGTGTCTGTGATGGTGGTGAGAGTGTGGCGATAGATGGAGGTGTCTGTGATGGTGTTGAGAGTGTGGCGATGGAAGAAGGTACGACCATGATTCATGGGTTGAATTACGGACCTGGGCAGATTGTCGCTGGAAAACTGAACATCAGAAAGACAGAAAAACGAAGCGTGTGTCACTACACTCATTTCACCTGTATCAACATACTTGTGGCTGACTGTTTACATTGTAGGACTGTTGCAGACAATCTCCTGAGTGAAGGTAGCACATGAAGATGATGTATGTGGCATATATATTTTTTTACCATTAAGCACGGGTGGCTGTATTGGCAGAAAAAAAAGTGAAACTGCGTGTATCACATTTCCTTGGAAGTGATACCTGTTAGTTCATATTTCAGTTTTAATTAAAACAAAGCTACTTTGTGTTCTCCATCGTCCGCCAGCTTCCGGTAATGTCTCAGAAGACAACTTAAATATCATCCTTTATTAGCCTCGTCTAAGACTCATGAAATATCAGACATATCTATTATCCCAGGAGTGCAAAGACACAAGGACGTACAGTACAGAGACAAGCATATCCGGGACAAAGTTCACTGTGTTGAAGGAATGGTTCAGTCATTTGGGTCGGCCAAACTGTTGCCCTCTTCAATCCGTCTGCCTGTTCTCCTTGGTGGTGGAGCCTGCTGAAATATCTAATTAAGAATTAAAACTTGCGTTCAGCTCTAGTAGTCACACAAGCTTCACAGTCTAAAAGTTCCATCTTTGTGGTGAGTTTCAACTATCTTTGTGGTGAGTTTCAACCATCTTTATGGTGAGTTTCATCCTTCTTTGTGGTGAATTTCAACTATCTTTCACTGTTACCGTGAAATATTGGCATTCTTGTATATGACAGCTTCATAAGCAGAGATGAGCAGCATCAACACAGCTAGGACAGCATACCAAACAAGGCTGCACACCGTGAGGAATGAAGAAGTCTTTCTGCTGCCGTGCTAGATGCCCACCCAGCATACTCCTGGGTGATTACTGACTCGACCACCGGCTAAAGTCACGGATGATGAAGGAGTTCATTCCCAGTCCGACTCCAAATCTTAGCTTCACGATCTTAAAACCAGCGCCGGCTTCAAAAGAAAGAACGATCACAAGTACAATGAATCAAACGGAGCTGGGCGGGCCCAGCATGTCACGTGACGTCTGAATCAGCCAATTAAAACACCAGCAGCACCAAAAAAAAAACACATTTCTTTGATAGTTGTTTCCCCTTAAACGATGAGCTCATACCGTGACCTCAGACAAGTCCATGTATGCTCTGAACTCCTCTTTGCGGAGAGCATCTCAATCTGGGTCGGAGAGCATCTTAGTCTGGGTCGGAGAGCATCTTAGTCTGGGTCGGAGAGCATCTCAGTCTGGGTCGGAGAGCATCTTAGTCTGGGTCGGAGAGCATCTCAGTCTGGGTCGGGGACTATCTCAGTCTGGGTCAGGTCAGTATGGGTGGTGATTCTCAGCAGACCTACACCCGGGAAAGAAATTTCAAATCTAAGGGAAGGAATCTCAAGTTTAAGGGAAGGAATCTCAAGTTTAAGGGAAGGAATTTCAAGTCTAAGAGAAGGAATTTCAAGTCTAAGGGAAGGAATTTGAAGTCTAAGGGAAGAAATCTCAAAGGGAAGGAATTTCGAGTCTAAGGGAAGAAATCTCAAGTCTAAGGGAAGGAATTTCAAGTCTAAGGGAAGGGATTTCAAGTCTAAGGGAAGAAATCTCAAGTCTAAGGGAAGGAATTTCAAGTCTAAGGGAAGAAATTTCAAGTCTAAGGGAAGGAATCTCAAGTCTAAGGGAAGGGATTTCAAGTCTAAGGGAAGGAATTTCAAGTCTAAGGGAAGGAATTTCAAGTCTAAGGGAAGGAATCTCAAGTCTAAGGGAAGAAATTTCAAGTCTAAGGGAAGGAATCTCAAGTCTAAGGGAAGGAATTTCAAGTCTAAGGGAAGGAATCTCAAGTCTAAGGGAAGGAATTTCAAGTCTAAGGGAAGGAATTTCAAGTCTATGGGAAGGAATTTTATCACTATAAAGGAATGTATAAAAGTTAAAATATTTTCTAGATTATTTAATATACGATATGGGAGTTTTCATGGAAATCCGGATTGAAAAAGGGAGGACTGGGGATTGGAAGTCCGAGAACCATTGATATGGCCGTACCTAGTCTGTGGAGCTGGGTAGGAGTTCTCGTCGACGGGAGTTGGACTAGGGCTGAGGTGAATCCTTCAGTCTCCAGTCAAGCTGACCGTAAAATAACCAATGACTGGAAAAAATATAGAAAGAAAAAGATCGGCTTTATAAAATTTCTGAATGCAAAAGTTAAGAATATTTGATGTGAAAGTCAAAAATACTTGATGTAAAAGTTAAGACTATTAGATGCAAAAGTTAAGAATATTTGATGTAACAGTTTAGATTATTTGGTGTAAAAATTAAGAATATTTGATGTAAAAGTAAGAATATTTGATGTAAAAGTTAAGAATAATTGATGTAATGACATCGAAGGTCAGGAAGTCAATTCTTTTTGTGATGGCGGTGGTAAATAATTTAACGAAATACGCTAGTGATTGAAGAAAAGAGACCAACTGAAAACAAGAAGAAAAGTGGCAATGATTGGAACGATAACGAATGTTGGGAAGATGAAGTCGTCGTGGTGATGTTGCTAGCGGTGACTGATAGGTTTCTATCTTATCTGCTAGCGGTGATCGAATTTGTTTCTATCTTATCTGCTAGCAGTGATCGAATTTGTTTCTATCTTATCTGCTAGCAGTGATCGAATTTGTTTCTATCTTATCTGCTAGCAGTGATCGAATTTGTTTCTATCTTATCTGCTAGCAGTGATCGAATTTGTTTCTATCTTATCTGCTAGCAGTGATCGAATTTGTTTCTATCTTATCTGCTAGCAGTGATCGAATTTGTTTCTATCTTATCTGCTAGCAGTGATCGAATTTGTTTCTATCTTATCTGCTACCAGTGATCGAATTTGTTCCTATCTTATCTGCTGGCGGTGATCGAATTTGTTTCTATCTTATCTGCTAGTAGTGATCGAATTTGTTTCTATCTTATCTGCTAGCAGTGATCGAATTTGTTTCTATCTTATCTGCTAGCAGTGATCGAATTTGTTTCTATCTTATCTGCTAGCAGTGATCGAATTTGTTTCTATCTTATCTGCTAGCAGTGATCGAATTTGTTTCTATCTTATCTGCTAGTAGTGATCGAATTTGTTTCTATCTTATCTGCTAGCAGTGATCGAATTTGTTTCTATCTTATCTGCTGGCGGTGATCGAATTTGTTTCTACCTTATCTGCTGGCGGTGATCGAATTTGTTTCTATCTTATCTGCTAGCAGTGATCGAATTTGTTTCTATCTTATCTGCTAGCAGTGATCGAATTTGTTTCTATCTTATCTGCTAGCAGTGATCGAATTGTTTCTATCTTATCTGCTAGCAGTGATCGAATTTGTTTCTATCTTATCTGCTAGCAGTGATCGAATTTGTTTCTATCTTATCTGCTAGCAGTGATCGAATTTGTTTCTATCTTATCTGCTAGCAGTGATCGAATTTGTTCTATCTTATCTGCTACCAGTGATCGAATTTGTTCCTATCTTATCTGCTGGCGGTGATCGAATTTGTTTCTATCTTATCTGCTAGTAGTGATCGAATTTGTTTCTATCTTATCTGCTAGCAGTGATCGAATTTGTTTCTATCTTATCTGCTAGCAGTGATCGAATTTGTTTCTATCTTATCTGCTAGCAGTGATCGAATTTGTTTCTATCTTATCTGCTAGCAGTGATCGAATTTGTTTCTATCTTATCTGCTAGTAGTGATCGAATTTGTTTCTATCTTATCTGCTAGCAGTGATCGAATTTGTTTCTATCTTATCTGCTGGCGGTGATCGAATTTGTTTCTACCTTATCTGCTGGCGGTGATCGAATTTGTTTCTATCTTATCTGCTGGCGGTGATCGGATAGGATTCTATCTATCTCGGTGTGACCTTTTCACATGTGGTAGGATACAATTCTCTCTTATCTTCAAGAGCAATTTTATCCTAGCTCAGTATAGCCAGCTTGAAAAAGGTATCTATGTGCTTCTTTTTTTTTGGAGGGGGTGGAGGAGAGGGAGGAAGGAGTTATTGAGAGGCATGCTTCTTTAATCCGAGTTGTAGCCTACTCCCGATCCGACTTTTGCATGTTTTCTGGATCATCACCTGCGACATCAGCAGCATAAGATGTGTGTTCTCTGCCGGTAAAGAAGCCATCATTAGCTCAACTTACCAGCTGCAACATCGAATCTCTGATTTTTAGAGGGGCTAGCAGAAGAGAACACATCTATATTATGTCTAAATACGGTCAAGTTCTTTCTTTCTTTCTTTTTTCTTTCTTTTTCCTCCTTTCTTTCTGTCTTTCTTTCTTTTTTCTTTCTTTTTCCTCCTTTCTTTCTTTCTGTCTTTCTTTTTTCTTTCTTTTTCCTCCTTTCTTTCTTTCTGTCTTTCTTTCTTTCTTTCTCTTTATATCTTTCTTTCTTTCTCTTTATATCTTTCTTTCTTTCTTTCTCTTTATATCTTTCTTTCTCTTTCTTTCTTTCTTTCTCTTTCTTTCTTTCTTTCTTGCTTTCTTTCTTTCTTTCTACCAATGAGCGAAATGAACTGTAAGAAAACTTTCAATTTAATCAATTGTTCTCCTTCAGTCTTTTCTTCTCTCCCTCCATTTCTTATTTTGCAAACTTCTAGAATTTGAATGAAAATATCTGATAACCATAGATCATATTCTGAACTTTTGGCCTCCGTACTCATTTTCCTTCCTTCTTAAACCCGTTCTTTTCTTGCGCTTTATTTTACTTGCGCTTTTCAGCGCATGCACAGAGAGAGCCCAATCATGTCCTTTCAAGCTCCGACAGTAAACGCGCTCATTAACTTTTTTTCCCAAACCTTCTTTTTAAAGAGATTGGCAGGAGAACTTTATTTATTGGCAGTGCGATATTTTTTTCTTTCTACATATTTTGTTTCATTTTGAATGCTATTGTTCTTTGCACTTTCAGTCTGTGAGCCATGTAAAATTCATAGCCAGCAATGTAATACACTGTATGAATTAATGAATTTTTCATGATGTAATAACTGTCAAAAAATAATCTTCAGCTATGGAGACGCCATCTTTCATCAGAACAGTTTGTTACAGTGTTACAGATTTGTGTTTCCAATGGCATTTTCAATAGGAAACAGTCTTCAAGTAATATGATCTGCTAGAAAAACAAAACAAACAAACATATAAACAAAAACACAATGAGCAACGACACAAACACAACCAACCAAACAACCAAACAAGCAACTAACCAACACAGAAAGAAATAAATGAAGCAAATAAACAAATAACAAACAAGCAAACAATAAACAAACGTACTTATAGGATGCAACGAAGACGCGATGGGATTTGGTGTTAGTGTCCATATTTTATTTGCCCTGGTGACACACTAGAAGGTGATATAATCAACACTACGTCTGGTTGCCTGGTGACACACTAGAAGGTGATATAATCAACACTACGTCTGGTTGCCTGGTGACACACTAGAAGGTGATATTAATCAACACTACGTCTGGTTGCCTGGTGACACACTAGAAGGTGATATAATCAACACTACGTCTGGTTGCCTGGTGACACACTAGAGGTTGATATGATCAACACCACCTCTGGTTGCCTGGTGACGCACTAGAAGGTGATATAATCAACACTACGTCTGGTTGCCTGGTGACACACTAGAAGGTGATATAATCAACACTACGTCTGGTTGCCTGGTGACACACTAGAAGGTGATGTGATCAACACTACGTCTGGTTGCCTTGTGACACACTAGCGGGTGATATGATCAACACCACGCCTGGTTGCCTGGTGACACACTAGAGGTTGATGTGATCAACAGCACGCCTGGTTGCCTGGTGACACACTAGAGGTTGATGTGATCAACAGCACGCCTGGTTGCCTGGTGACACACTAGAGGTTGATGTGATCAACAGCACGCCTGGTTGCCTGGTGACGCACTAGAGGTTGATGTGATCAACAGCACGCCTGGTTGCCTGGTGACACACTAGAGGTTGATGTGATCAACAGCACGCCTGGTTGCCTGGTGACACACTAGAGGTTGATGTGATCAACACCACGCCTGGTTGCCTGGTGACACACTAGAGGTTGATGTGATCAACAGCACGCCTGGTTGCCTTGTTACAGAATTCTGTAAGCTAGAATGAAAACGTTAGATCGCTTAGTCAAAGGGACAAAATTCTAATATATTGTAATACCTCATAAATTAATTCCCCTTGGAGTCTGAACTTTCTATGACCTATGGGCGAGAAAAAAAAATCAATAATTGTAATTGTCAAACTAGGACGTTACAGGTCATGTTGTGACTAGCAACTCAGACATACTTCTCGTGAAAAAGTGACTGTTGGCTCGGAGTAATGTTAAAAACAGTCACAACAAACGGTTAATTTGGGTACAAAGATTATTTGTTAGAAACTAAAATGTTTCCAGTAGTTGAAGGTTAAGTGAACAGTGTTTTCATGTGGAGTTTGAGAGTTGTCGAGACAGAAGTTTCTAGATTGGGGCTGGGAAAATCTCAGTCATATAAAAGAAGCGGAGTTAACCAAAGATGAGGGTAGGATGAGATTAGATCAAGAAGTCATTTTAGAGTAGAAGTTGTTAGTGAGTTTTAGGCATGCCTTAGTTTTGTTGCAGTAATATTTGTCCATTTTAGTGTAAACGTTTTGTCTAGTTTAGAATGTGGATAGTTTTGTAGCATTGTCCTGGTTAGGACAGAACATGTGAAGTAATCGTTCATCTTTTGGAAGATGTGTTGTAGTACTCCTTGCTTGGAGATTCCGTAATGCTGTAAGTAGTAGCCTTCTGTAACACACAAGTAATAGTTCATACTAATATGTTGTTAGATTTATTTCTCCAATACATTGACTTCGTACCCGGGAAGTTCTATTGCATGTTTTTCTGGCCTCTGCCATGTGGCAGCGGTTTTCAAGCCATTGGGCTTCATCATATCACTCACCAGTCCAACGCTCATTTTCCCCATCAGTAAACCTTATTAACGTTTAAATTTAGCGGGAGCTCTTGAGTGGGTGGAACTTCTTCATTCAGTCTAGTTGAACGAATGGAAGTCCAGTTCTTGATCACGTGACACCGGTGTTAAGGTTGTACTAGTTGTGAGCATGGAAACTGCTGTTGTGTTGCTATGGGAACATCGAAGTAACAGATTTTGTCTTTTGATTAACATGTAGCAGATAAACAAAATCAGTCAGGCTGATAACAACATGAATGATATCATATCAAGCACAGTAGAGATCCAATAACTTTCTTTTATGGTTTTAATTACCAATGGAGAATATTCCACTTTGTTTACGGTCTTAAAGCACCCTAGGAGAGTCTAGCATATCTGGTGGAAGAGAGATAGAAGGTTCTCATAAATCTTCATATGGTGTCGTGTTGGAACATGAGTCATTTGAAATCTTAAGAATGCTTCTTCAGCCTGGTGACGCACTAGAGGGTGATGTGATTAACACCACGCCTGGTTGCCTGGTGACGCGCTAGAGGGTGATGTGATTAACACCACGCCTGGTTGCCTGGTGACACACTAGAGGGTGATGTGATTAACACCACGCCTGGTTGCCTGGTGACACACTAGAGGGTGATGTGATTAACACCACGCCTGGTTACCTGGTAACGCGCTAGAGGGTGATGTGAAAGCTAGGACTTGTACGTAATGTACAGAAAGGCATAACCTGAACCATATGATGTACAGAAAAGCAAAAGTTTAGCCACATTATGTATAAAATGCCAGGACTTGAACCATATGTTGTAAAGAAAGGCATAACGTGAACCACATTATGTACAGAAAGCCAGAACGTGAACCACATGATTTTTAGAAAGCAGAAATTGAACCATACGATGTAAAGAAAGGCAGAGGTTGAGCCACATAATGAACAGAAAGCCAGGACTTGAACCATATGATGTACAAAAGGTCAGGACTTAAACGACACTATTTACAGAAAGTCAGAAGCTGAGCTAGATGATGGAAAGAAAGGCAGAAATTGAGCCACATGATGTAAAGAAAGTCAGAAGTTGAGCCACATGATGTAAAGAAAGGCAGAAGTTGAGCCACATGATGTAAAGAAAGTCAGAAGTTGAGCCACATGATGCAAAGAAAGTCAGAAGCTGAGCTAGATGATGTAAAGAAAGGCAGAAGTTGAGTCACATGATGTAAAGAAAGGCAGAAGCTGAGCTAGATGATGTAAAGAAAGGCAGAAGTTGAGCCACATGATGTAAAGAAAGTCAGAAGTTGAGCCACATGATGTAAAGAAAGGCAGAAGTTGAGCCACATGATGTAAAGAAAGGCAGAAGTTGAGCCACATGATGTAAAGAAAGGCAGAAGTTGAGCCACATGATGTAAAGAAAGGCAGAAGTTGAGCCACATGATGTAAAGAAAGTCAGAAGTTGAGCCACATGATGTAAAGAAAGGCAGAAGTTGAGCCACATGATGTAAAGAAAGTCAGAAGTTGAGCCACATGATGTAAAGAAAGTCAGAAGTTGAGCCACATGATGTAAAGAAAGTCAGAAGTTGAGCCACATGATGTAAAGAAAGGCAGAAGTTGAGCCACATGATGTAAAGAAAGGCAGAAGTTGAGCCACATGATGTAAAGAAAGTCAGAAGTTGAGCCACATGATGTAAAGAAAGTCAGAAGCTGAGCCACATGATGTAAAGAAAGACAGAAGTTGAACCACATGATAGAAAAAAGACGTCAAGGTCTGTTTTTTTTTTAAACACCAGACAATTTGTTCGAAACAGAAAGCCATGATAAATTAATTGAAAGATTCAGATAAATTCAGGAGAGAAAAGCAAGAATCATATTCTGTTAAAAATTTACAGGAAGATCCGGAGAAATGTAGAATAATTACTTCAAACGTTGTGATGCCATATTTCAGTGGTTCCAAAACGTGTTTAAGCTGTGGCCCAGTTGTTAACGCAAACATTTCTGTCACGGGACACCTATGTTCTTAATGCTTGACTGTCATCCATTTATCTTTTAGCGGCTTCAAAGTTTATACACTATACTGACTGCATATTATAAACTGCAGACTATATCTTATAACTACACTGACTATATATTATAACCTACACTGATTATATATTATAAACTACACTGACTATATATTATAAACTACACTGACTACATATTATACACTACATTGACTATATTATAATTAAATTTATATGATACACAGACAAATGACAAATAAGTGTGGACATTTAACGCTTTTACAGATAAACAGATATTTCACATCTGATACAAAAAGAAGACTGTACAGCAAATCTTCCTCTATACTACGAACGCCAAGTATGGGCATTAACAGCTATAAATAAACGGAAAACCGTGACGATAGAAATTACATTTTTAAAGAGAATGTGACAAAAAGATACTAAATCAGAAATGGCACCATCAAGGCTAAGGTCGGAGTAACACCAGTTACAATACCAAGAAACAGGAAGTCAAATGGTTTGGCCATGTTACCCTGTCACCACCAGACAGTATATCACAGAAACAGGAAGCCAAATGGTTTGGACATGTTACCTGGTCACCACCAGACAGTATATCAGTCAAATAGTTACACAGCACCCCCAGGCAGTATACCACAGAAAACATTTTATACTTAAAATAGTAGGAAACGGGGGAAAGATGTTGTTCAGTCAAGAGGTGGATTGTAGACAGAAGTTCGACGCAGATGGCTGTAGCCATCTGGCCATGAAGGGAAATTTGAACTGGACACGAGAGGCAGTCAAGAAAGTCACACATTCGACAACACACTTTGAGTGTCCATCTGTGATACACTCTACTCCCCATCTGTGATACACTCTAAATCCCCATCTGTGATACACTCTACTCCCCATCTGTGATACACTCTACTCCCAATCTGTGATACACTCTACTCCCCATCTGTGATACACTCTACTCCCCATCTGTGATACACTCTAAATCCCCATCTGTGATACACTCTACTCCCCATCTGTGATACACTCTACTCCCCATCTGTGATACACTCTACTCCCCATCTGTGATACACTCTACTCCCCATATACAGAATGTGCATCACAAGCGCACACTCATGAATGAGCACACAAATAGTTTTGGATATAAGTACATACACATATACAACTAAATACTCGTACAGATGTACACAAATCCACTGTAGAAAGTCGGCTTAGTTAGCTGGGTGATTAGGTGGTAACAGCTTCAAGTAGTTAGCTGGGTGATTAGGTGGTACCAGATTCAAGTAGTTAGCTGGGTGATTAGGTGGTAACAGCTTCCAGTGGTTAGCTGGGTGATTAGGTGGTACCAGCTTCAAGTAGTTAGCTGGGTGATTAGGTGGTACCAGCTTCAAGTAGTTAGCTGGGTGATTAGGTGGTAACAGCTTCAAGTAGTTAGCTGGGTGATTAGCTGGTACCAGTTCCAGTGGTTATCTGAGTGATTAGCTGGTACCAGCTTCAAGAGGTTAGCTGGGTGATTAGGTGGTACCAGCTTCCAGTGGTTAGCTGGGTGATTAGGTGGTACCAGCTTCCAGTGGTTAGCTGAGTGATTAGCTGGTACCAGCTTCAAGTGGTTAGCTGGGTGATTAGGTGGTACCAGCTTCCAGTGGTTAGCTGGGTGATTAGGTGGTACCAGCTTCCAGTGGTTAGCTGGGTGATTAGGTGGTACCAGCTTCCAGTGGTTAGCTGGGTGATTAGGTGGTACCAGCTTCAAGTGGTTAGCTGGGTGATTAGGTGGTACCAGCTTCCAGTGGTTAGCTGGGTGATTAGGTGGTACCAGCTTCAAGTCTCAGCAGTGGGAACTTCCTGGTACATCAGAAGGTCCCGTGGTTCACCCATCTTCAAAAAATGGGTACCAGAGAAGTCTGGGAAGGTAAACGACCACATCAGACTCTCCCGGGCCGAAGGTCGTGGAAATAAGGCCCTAACACCTTTCTCAATATGCCTTAATGGCTTCGAAACGGGAATTTTTAATCCAGCAAATCTGTGACAGCAAAAAAGTTAAGACTATTTGAAAATAAAAGTAGGAACTGCTTTATTAAGTGACGAGCACAGTTGTCCTACTCATACAAAAGCATACAGGGCAAAGTGATAAGAAAAGAAGAGAAAATACATATTTACGTGAATAATATACAACAAATAAGAATGGAAATGTGCGTTGTCCTGCCATACATAACTTTCTTATCGCCCTTTATCTCCCTTCCTAATCTAGCGAATATTTGGGTCTTAATACCTGGTTCGAACTTCCGTTTATAGCCAGGTGGGCACAGCCAACTCCCGCAATGGAGAAAATAACAAAGAACCACATGAAGAAGACTATATATCCCCTCAGCATTGAAAGATATAAGTTACAGAGCTGCAAATTTGATCTGAACAATTTTTTTTTTTTTTTTGGGGGGGGGGGGTTAAAATTCCAAACACTTTCTCAGGTTATAACCAGGTGACACTGGAAATGAAAGGTTCGCCCACCTTAGCAACAACGTACCACGAAGTTGATCATTTCAGTGGAACGAAGCCCACTATGTCCGCCCTCAAGATCACGTGACGTATTTTAATTTACTGTGCTAACCCGAGCTAGCAAAAGTTGATGGATCTGCCCCAGTTTCCGATACTATCTAGCCCTACAGTGCTTGATTAGACCACCGTGCCATCTATTTTTGTTAAAGGTCGGGATTCTATTTTTGATTTTTTTTTAAAACCTTTATTTTAGGAGAAATCAGTTAATTGATCTCCTGCCTCATTTCGTCTGGCAAATGATAGGACCCGGGGGATTTGAAGAAGGCCTGGGGGTGGGGGGGGGGGGGGCAGAACTGGAAGGTGACTTTTAAATTGGCAGCCAGCACTGGACAAACAGGAGTAGCATGTTATTTTCAAAGATAGAAAGAAAGATGGATGGATGGATGGATGGATGGATGGATGGATGGATGGATGGATGGATGGATGGATGGATATGTGTGATGGACAGATAGATAGATAGATAGATAGATAGATAGATAGATAGATAGATAGATAGATAGATAGACAGAATGAATGAATAAATGAATGAATAATCTTTATTTTTCAAGGGTAAAGAATTGGGCACGCAGGCCCGTCTTACATTCTGCCCTTCATCACTCCATCTTTCATTCTTCCCACACACTCGATTTAGTACAAATATACAAATTAAATTAGGAAAAAACATATCAAACGAGTGTAAGATTTAACTAATACATTCAAAGTAAAAGAGAAGAAGTCATTAACCTAATAAAATAGCACTCACGCACACATACACACGCAGACATATACATAAACAAAAATACATTGTAAATGCAGATCTTCTAACATACGTTTTTTTTAACAGACATTAAAATAATTTCTAACAATATCTAACAAGTTGCTTTTCTAACTATGTCACTGAAGTACTTGATGGTTTACGAGCCATGTGTTGAGAGAGTGCTGGTTATTTTATGGAGGCATATAATTACAAGCAAGTAAATAATGAAATAGGTTTGAGTTAAAGGATGAAGTATTACCAATGGATTTTAAATGGTAGAGGAGGGTGTTCCAGAGCTGTACTGCAGAGTATGCAAAGCTTTTCTTGTACAGATCAATCCTGGGTTTAGGAAGAAGACAGTTTTTTAAACGCTGGCTATGTTTAGTGTTATAAGTAAACAGTGGCCACAAGTAAGGCGGAGCATTGTGCGACAGAATTCTGTGAACAAACTTAACTTTGTTAAAAATGATTCTATTTTTGAGGGGTAGAATTTTGAGTTGTTTGCGTTGATCTACAGTCTGTACTGGGTGTTTGTCACAAATAAGATTTAATGCTCGCTTGTGAAATGAGTGGAGCCTTTTTGTGTTTGAGACTGAGCATCCATCCCAGATTGTAGAACAGTAATCTAAGTGTGTTTGTATGTGTGATATGTAGTATATCTTTCTTGTGTCTTTGTCTTTGGCTAATTGGTAAACTTTCTGTGCAATCAAGTTTGTAGATAGATAGATAGATAGATAGATAGATAGATAGATAGATGGATGGATGGATGGATGGATGGATGGATGGATGGATGGATGGATGGATGGATGGATAGATAGATAGATAGATAGATAGATAGATAGATAGATAGATAGATAGATAGATAGATAGATAGATTATAATATTTCCGAAATTCAGTGTAAACCTATCATGGTGGAGCTACTGTTCGTCAATGTTATTTACATACTTTATTAATATTATTATTATTAGCCGTGCCGGATAGTTCTGGTAATCATGCTCGCCCACCTTCTGCTGTTTTCTGTATTTCCTATTAAAGTAATTCTGATGTTTTTTCTTTTTCCCCACTCCCACTTGGTCAGTCCACGGAGACATTTTTTTTCTCTTGTTTTTTTTTCCTCTCCTTCTTTTTCCCTTGAAGTTTCTAGGTTTACCAAGTTCTTTGACTTAAGTCTCGTGCAAGAAATTTTTACTGTCTTTTTTTCCTGTCATTTTAACTAGTTTCCTTTGTTCTGAAACTTCTATGAGGACCTCTTCGTTTGTTTTTCTGTCTGGCCAGGCTATCTGTTGCATCTTTCTCCAAAAACAAGACTGCGAGTACTTAAATGTTACATCCAGGCAATTTTGTTTTATGGATGTGAAGCATGGTCCATGAATAAGAGAGTACAGCGAGAAATGGAGGCCACGGAAATGTGGTTTATAAGAAGGATGTTGAAGGTACCATGGACAGCCAAGAAAACCAATGAAGAAGTCTTAAGAGAGGCTGGAGTTAAAAAGCAAATTATAGCAAAGACCAGAGGCAGACAAGCGAGATTTATAGGACTTTTCCTAAGAAGAGGAAAACTGGAACACATTGTGGCAGCTGGAAAAATTGGAGGAAGAAGAGACAGAGGAAGACAGAGAGAAGTTACTAGATGAGTTGTCAGTGTGGCTAGGAAGAAAGTCACCGACGGATCTCATAATCAAGTCTAAAGACAGGGAATTGTGGAGAGAAATGATCGCCTACGCCACGCAGCATGACACTTGAACTGAATTGAATTTCTCCAAAAACCACATCTCTGTTGTTTCCAGTTTCTTTGTCATCTTTTTGTTGACTCTCCAAGTTTCACATCTATACAGCAATATTGGTTATATATAGCACTGTTATACTCTTTTCTTCACTTTTATGGGCACCTTATTTGTTTGCATTTTCTTCATATCATAAAAATCTACCTTCGCCTTACCTATTCGTTATTTGATTTCACTCTTGCACTTGCCATCAGCTGTTATTGTTGTTTAAAAGGTGATTGAGTTTATTTACCTGCGTCAATGTCTTCCTGTGTGAAAAAGTGCTGCACTTTGGTATGTTTACTCTTTCTGATATTACCGTTGTTTCTGTCTTGTTGCTGTTTGGCTCTAGACCTCTTTTACTGCTCTTTTCAATAACCGTGTTCATTTGTTTCCGCAGACTGCTTTCAGTTTCTGATAATAGAACGGTGTCATCGCCATATCTCAGGCTACTGATATTACAGCCTTTTATTTTAATTCATTTCACATTTTTAATGTCTCTCGTGATGCATAAGGAGAATATAATGAGAATATAATGAGAATATAATGAGAATAGAAGTCATGTAGTCTTCATCAAAGTTCCATGTTGATCAATTAAAACGATTTGTCTTACGCCTCTCTTTGTGTCCTGAAACTCACCTATATACGTTTTTTTTTGTTTATTTTATAAGAGTCTGTGCACTCGCTGCCTCTTCGGTACTTGTGCAGACGCTCCACGATGGCACATTTAAGTAGTAAAACCCTCATGCTGACTTGGTAAACACATTTATTTGATCATCGGTCCAGTTTTTCGTTTGAGAGTGTCATTCAACAAAACAGGTAAAGTGCTAAATTCTCAACAAAACAAGTAAAGTGCTAAGCCCTCAACAGAACAAGTAAATTGCTAAGTTCTCAACAGAACAAGTAAAGTTCTAAGTTCTCAACAAAACAAGTAAAGTGCTAAGTTCTCACTAAAACAAGTAAAGTGCTAAGTACTCAAAGAAACAAGTAGTGTGCTAAGTTCTCAACAAAACAAGTAAATTGTTAAATTCTCAACAAAACAAGTAAAGTGCTAAGTTCCCAATAAAACAAGTAAAGTGCTAAGTCCCTGGCTTTTCTGAACTAAATTCCAAATGAAACTAATCACTCTAAATACAGGAAACTGACCTGAGTTCATATTCTGATGATCTGGCCGAGACAGGCCTTCCTTCACTCCAGGTAACATTCTAAAGTTTAGTTTAGGATATTTGATCTTCAGCTCCCAGTGTAAAACTGAGCCCCTCTGCTGCTCTTCAGCTCCCGGTGTAAAACTGAGCCCCTGTACTGTTCTTAAGCTCCCAGTGTAAAACTGAGTCCCTGTACTATTCTTCAGCTCCATATATAAAACTGAGCTCCTCTACTGTTCTTCAGCTCCATATGTAAAACTGAGCCCCTGTACTGTTCTTAAGCTCCCAGTGTAAAACTGAGTCCCTGTACTATTCTTCAGCTCCATATGTAAAACTGATCCCCTGTACTATTCTTCAGCTCTTGGTGTAAAACTGAGCCCATCTATACTGCCATCCAGCTCCCGGTGTAAAACGGAGCCCCTGTACTGTTTCTTCAGCTCCTGGTGTAAAACTGATCCCCTGTACTGATCTTCAGCTTCTGGTGTAAAACTGAGCCCCTCAACTGCTCTTCAGCTGCCGGTGTAAAACTGAGACTCTCTATACTGCCCTCTAGCTCCCAGTGTAAAACTCAGCACATGTGCTGTTCTTCAGTTCCCAATGCAAAACGGAACCCTTCTATTGACCTTCAGCTCCCAATGTAAAACGGAACCCTTCTATTGACCTGCAGCTCCCAATGTAAAACTGAACCCTTCTACTGCCCTTCAGCTCCCAATGTAAAACGGAACCCTTTTATTGACCTGCAGCTCCCAATGTAAAACGGAACCCTTCTATTGACCTGCAGCTCCCAAACGGAACCCTTCTATTGACCTTCAGTTCCCAGTGTAAAACTGATCATCTCTACTGACCTTCAGCTCCCAATGTAAAACTGATCACCTCTACTGACCTTCAGCTCCCAGTGTAAAACTGATCACCTCTACTGACCTTCAGCTCCCAATGTAAAACTGATCACCTCTACTGACCTTCAGCTCCCAGTATAAAACTGATCACCTCTACTGACCTTCAGCTCCCAATGTAAAACTGATCACCTCTACTGACCTTCAGCTCCCAATGTAAAACTGATCACCTCTACTGACTTTCAGCTCCCAGTATAAAACTGATCACCTCTACTGACCTTCAGCTCCCAATCTAAAACTGATTACTTCTACTGACCTTCATCTGTCAAGATTTTGATCTGAGATTACCAGACTCTCGTACTCGCTTCCGCTTTGCCGGAAAGGAATCCATCTCAAGGACCGGGGAGAATGTTGCCAGGAAACTGAATATTAAATGAAAGTAGCAGTGGAATAAAAATTACATTAAAAAAAAAAATAAAAAGGAAAATTAAAGAATATAGAAAGTGATTGAGGATATAGGAATTTTTTTGAAAATATACAACCAGCGAAAAAAAAAAAAAGAAACTAAAGAAACAGAAAAATCAACCGGGGGAAAACTAAACTACAAAATATAAAGATTAAAAAAACACTTTTAAAGGATGTTGCAAATACATTAAATAAAACTATACTGAATATGTCAAAAGAAATCATTTTAAAAAACTAATATATGTTGATATTATCAAGGGCTTAACGCATGCCTAAGTTTGCCAGAGTAATCAGCACAAAATACGACAAGACATGTTAAACTCCACATTTCAGAAATGTCTTGGATCTGGCTCAGATAACACCTTAGAGCAGAAACACAAATCTTATCATTACTCTCATTAAATCTGTGCGCGTCTGGGGAAATCCTGTAGACATGTTTGTCATTTTCCTTTCCCCTTCCCCCACCCTGTTCACCCCCGAAAAGGAATGTGTGCACAAGATTCCCAGAATTCCTGGAGCGGAAATTGGTCTCCTGTTGGCCGTCTCCCATTTCTTGCTGGCTTTTGTATTTATGCACTCCTGGCAATTTAATCACCTAGCCTACGTCTTGAATAGACTGATCTTGTAACTTCTGATCCACAGGAACTTTCATGTTAGTCATTAATTCTTTATTATTCACTTTTGTTGTTGTTGTTGTAAAAACTGATGTCTTTAAAGTTCAGTTTATTCATAAACATTTTGACGATCTCTCAGATATTCCTTTTCATCCCCCTTTTTTTTTCCTTTCCTCTTGTTTTTCTGATGTTCGTTACTGTCTTCCTGGTATGTGAACTCTATTATATATATATATGAGGGCGTATCGGAAAGTTCCTGGACAGTGATTGCCGTAACGTAAGAATTTGTGCTATTCGCGTGAAAATCTGTAGTTCTAGGTTCCAAAGTGTGCTGACTCAGTGGATCAAGTGACATAATGCTGTTTACATGTATTCAATTTTTACACGCGATTACGTTATCTTGGGTGAAGGCCGCTCTGCGATACTGAAGATGGCTGACAAGTTCTACCAACGTGTTTTCATGAAACTGTGTATGAAGCTTGAAATGAAGCCCTAGAAATGCTTCATCACGTCTTTGGAGAACATTGCTGAGGTCGAATAAAGGCCTTCGAGTGGTATGTACGTTTTATAGCTGGTCGAGAGTCAATGCAAGATGCGAACGGTCAGGGCGGCCAGCAAAACACTTCAAAATATGGAACAAATTCGTAAACTTATCAAATAGGATCGTCGAAGAACAATCAACGAGCTGCGTCACACGGCTGGAATCAGCTATGGAACCTGATCCTCACAGAGAGTCTAAACAAGCATCATGTTGCTGCCAAGTTAGTTCCAAGACTCTTGATTCTCCAGCAAAAAACAGCGACGTCTTGACTTTTGCCGTGAGTTGCGTCAGACGGCTAACCTCGACCTAGCTTCCATCTCTAGGATCACCACGGGCGATGAAGGCTGGATTTACGGCTACGATACGGAAACAAAACAACAGTCGTCGCACAGGAAGAGCCCGCAGTCCTCAAGCCTGCAGTCACCACGCCCGCAGTCACCACGCCCGCAGTTACCACGCCCGCAGTTACCACGCCAGCAGATACCACGCCCGCAGTTATCATGTCCGCAGTTATCATGTCCGCAGTTATCATGTCCGCAGTTATCATGTCCGCAGTTATCATGTCCGCAGTTACCATGTCCGCAGTTATCATGTCCGCAGTTATCATGTCCGCAGTTACCATGTCCGCAGTTATCATGTCCGCAGTCACCACACCCGCAGTCACCACACCCGCAGTCACCACACCCGCAGTCACCACACCCGCAGTTATCATGTCCGCAGTTATCATGTCCGCAGTTATCATGTCCGCAGTTATCATGTCCGCAGTTACCATGTCCGCAGTTACCATGTCCGCAGTTACCACACCCGCAGTCACCACACCCGCAGTCACCACACCCGCAGTTACCATGTCCGCAGTTACCATGTCCGCAGTTATCATGTCCGCAGTTACCATGTCCGCAGTTATCATGTCCGCAGTTACCACACCCGCAGTCACCACACCCGCAGTCACCACACCCGCAGTCACCACACCCGCAGTTACCATGTCCGCAGTTACCATGTCCGCAGTTATCATGTCCGCAGTTACCATGTCCGCAGTTATCATGTCCGCAGTTTCCATGTCCGCAGTCACCACACCCGCAGTCACCACGCCCGCAGTTACCATGTCCGCAGTTACCATGTCCGCAGTTATCATGTCCGCAGTTACCATGTCCGCAGTTATCATGTCCGCAGTTACCACACCCGCAGTCACCACACCCGCAGTCACCACACCCGCAGTCACCACGCCCGCAGTTACCATGTCCGCAGTTACCATGTCCGCAGTTATCATGTCCGCAGTTACCATGTCCGCAGTTATCATGTCCGCAGTTTCATGTCCGCAGTCACCACACCCGCAGTCACCACACCCGCAGTTATCATGTCCGCAGTTATCATGTCCGCAGTTATCATGTCCGCAGTTACCATGTCCGCAGTTATCATGTCCGCAGTCACCACACCCGCAGTCACCACACCCGCAGTCACCACACCCGCAGTCATCACACCCGCAGTCACCACACCCGCAGTCACCACACCCGCAGTCATCACACCCGCAGTCACCACACCCGCAGTTATCACACCCGCAGTTATCATGTCCGCAGTAACCACACCTGCAGTTATCACACCCGCAGTCAGCACACCCGCAGTCACCACACCCGCAGTTATCACACCCGCAGTTACCATGTCCGCAGTCACCACACCTGCAGTCACCACACCCGCAGTCATCACACCCGCAGTCACCAAACCCGCAGTCACCAAGCCCGCAGTCATCACACCCGCAGTCACCAAGCCCGCAGTTATCACACCCGGAGTCACCAAGCCCGCAGCCACCACGCCAGCAATCACCAAGCTGCAGTCATCAAGCCCGCAGTCACCAAGACAAAAGAGGGCACGACAAGTCCGGAGAGCAACGAACTTGAATTTATTCAACCCGGCGTTAACAGTGAATTATAATTTCTACTACAACACTCTAGGGCGCTTGAGAGAAGGTGGCGGCGAAAAAGCCATGAACTTTAGCACAAACGCAATTGACCGTTGCATCACGACAACGCGAGGTCGCACACATCCCTCATAACTATACAATTTTTGATGGGAAGACAGCACGGTGGTTGTTCCATACCCTCCACATTCGCCGAACCTTGCCCCCTGCGACTTCGCATTGCTCCCAGAAGTGACACCGAGGCCAAGTGGGCGTCATTTCGACACTTTGATGACGTCCGAAAAGCACCTCCGGCGGCAGTGGACAGCCTTGAAGAAAAGGCAGGGCGAGGTGTGAGAAAAGCGCTGGAATCTCTGTCTTCGTTCCAAAGGAGACTACTTCCAAGGTGATGATGACCTAATTTAAGTACAATAAGCCTTTCTTTAATTTTAACATAGTCTGGGAACTTCTATACAGGCCTTCGTGTATGTGTGTGTATGTATATATAATATTCGTGTTTGTGAACATATCAAAACTTCAGAGCAAAGAAACTACGTAACGGATCATAATAATTCTTACGCCAAGAGAGAGAGAGAGAGAGAGAGAGAGAGAGAGAGAGAAAGAGAGAGAGAAATTCTTCAAGTTTTTTTAAAAAAAAAATAAGCTTGCACACAGAGCTCCCGTGGTTTGCCGCTAGGAAGCAGCAGTAGCAAATATGGCGTTCAGTAAACGTGAGCAGTGGATAGGGCGCAGAGGACGACAGGACGAGGCGTTAATGGGGCGGCCACTCACGTCCCTTGATTTAACCCCTTTGCGACTTTTTCTTGTGGGAGTTTGTGAAGGACACAGTCTTTGTCCCAGCCCTCCCAGCTAATCTCCAAGATCTTGGCAACCGTATCACCGCCGCCGCTGGGGCTCTGGTCGGCCTTGATATGCTGACCCGCGTGTGGGATGAAATAGATCATTGTACACATGTCTGCCGCGTAACCAAAGGTGGACACATTGAGAAGCTGTGAAAAACGTGAAAAAGAACTTGGTGAGAGTATCTGTAATTCAGTCTAAAATGTAGTACCCGTTAGGTAATTTATTTGTTGCTCGATGTTTAAATGTTATACGCACTTATGAATAAACATATATATATATACACACACACACACAAGTGTTGTTCCAGGTTGAAACCTTGAAGCAGGTATATTTCTATTACCGGTAATGATGTCGAACGTTGAATAATGTTGTTAACTGATTTATGACCATGTAACAGGGTGATTTAACATTTTTTTACGCTGTGGCTAATTTCACCTTCCACTCGTCACACCTGTGGAGAAATAAACGTAAACTACATCTGCCTGCCCCGCGGTAACTTTTAAACGCAGAAAAAAAACCAAACTGGGTAAAAATGAGTGTTATCTATAAGCCCTGGTAGGAGAGACGCTCAGTTGTTAAAGCCATGGCTGTTGTGCCATATCTAAGTAATACGCTGTTTGGAAACATAAACTGCCACAAATTGGCACACAGAATGTACTAAGAAAACAATCTAATCCTTGTCCTGGCCTGTATCATTTACACGGCGGATTTATTGTTCATAAAAATTCTATAAAATTTGGATAGCGGAATTAATGTTCCTAAGTTCTTATATTCGGGGGTTCGAATCCGGCCGGAGGCATCCCAGTCACCCAGCTGTAGAAATGGGTACCCGACTTCTTCTGGAGTTGGGGAAGGAAAGGCAGCCAGGCGTGATACTGACCATATCACCCTCTAGTGTGCTGACAGGTCAAGGAAAATATGGGCACTAACACCATATCTCCATGTGCCTCTAAGGCATCACAGGATTACCTTTACTTAAGTTGTTATAAACTGTTTAAAAAAAACAAAAAACAACACAACTGTAGTCGTAATGATCACCAAATTTCAAACTTGTATAAACATTTTATTTTACGGAATTAATGTTTCAATCTTTGGCATGAAGAAACTTTAAGACTTTAACAATGAAGTGATGTTCATTAAATTTGGTTTGGACATTTTATTCTTTGTGACTGAGGCCTCCATTTCAGTAAGGTGTATGGCCTCCTCTGGCATTTATCACAGAACGACATCTCCTTGACATGGATCCGATTAGCCATTGGACCTGTTGTTGTGGAATGGCTGCCCACTCTTCCCGCAGTGCAAGTGACAACTGTCGGAGACTTGTTGGCGCCACGTCTCGCTGGAGAACTTGTCTGTTGACGTCATCCCAAAAGTGTTCTATTGGGTTCATGCCTGATGACATGGATGGCCACGGAATGGTCTGGGCGTTGTTGTCAGCGAGGAACTGGGTGGTGAGTTGTGCCACATGAGATCGAGCGTTATCCTGCTGAAAAATCGACCCTGGTGCAGCCACGAGTGAGAGGACGTGAGGACGAAGAATTTCAGCGACGTATCGCTGAGCATTCAAGCGTCCTTCAGTTTATGACTGTCCGGTCTTCAAACGTCCAGTGACGATGAGTTGTTCTGTAGTGAGATGAGCCATACTTGCGCATTGAATTTTCAGATGAAATGATTCGAGGAGCGTCAATCTTTTATAGGCATTCAATAACATGGTCAGTGAGTTTTGTGTCCAGTAAGTTTCACGGGATTCTCGTGAACCTGTCATGAGTTATTGTAGAAAATGCTGTTTTGACTAGTGTCGCTTTTCTGTGCTATGAATCATCTGCAGAATACAATTCAGGTCAGCACGTGAAGTTGATGTCCAAGTGAACGTTTCAGGCAATTTGCTCTTGTCTGATCAGCAAACTTTAAATAGCAACATCGTATTTGTTGCGTTTCTTTTTTTAACAGTAAATAATATACAAACATAGCATCCCGAGAAGAGATGTTGTGATGAAGATTTTGTGGAAGAATGTTCTTATTAAATTCGTGTTCAGACTTTTGAAAACTGCCCCAAACCTTTTCATGTTTCTGCCTTCCTTGCCCAGGTCGAGCCTCGGTCCAACCCTGACCCGGAAGGAGTTTTAGGGGGCTCCACGGATCAGTAGATGGATTTGCTCAACTAAAAGAACAAATCAGTATTATCTTCGTTCCACTTATTATTTATTTTTGTTGTTGTTGCTTTTAATGAAGGGTCCACAGTTGTCCTTAGGCTGAAAAGGGGGTCCACAGCTGTTACTGGCTAGGAAGGAGGTTCACAACTGTTCTTAGGCTGAAAAGGGTATCTACAGCTGTTCTTATGGTAGAAATGGGGTCCAAAACTGTTCTTAGGCTGAGAATGGGGTCCACAGCTGTTTTTGGCTTGGAAGGTGATCCACAGTTGTTCTTGGTTGGGAAGGGGTCAAAAACTGTGCTTAGTCTGAAAAGGGAGTCCACAGCTGCACTTAGGCGCGAAGACATTGCCAGATTTGGCAATCAGCGACCCGTAGCTGATATGCTATCCCCTGATGTTGGAGAACCATAACTGACCAAGACCCTGTCCCGTCTCTCCTTTGCTACCCCCAGTAACAGACTGACGAAGCAGGGATCACCATAGTAACACATGGTGGTGGAGCCTGTTAAGGAAACATTGCGCACCCGCTGCTCTTTAAATCCACTCAAGGCCCAAACAAATAACCCGTTACCAATAGTATAAAATAGAAACCCGTATTAAAAAAATAACATATAATTAGATTTGAGAACAAGAAGCGTTGGAAAGGCCATCAAAGATGAGAGGAAAATGGAGGAAACATTTCTATGGAAAGCCCTCGAAAGCCAGAAGCAGAAGTAAGAGAATTATGGGTAAAAATAAATTAGAATTTCACAGTTGGACGTGGTAATTAGGATCTTGACATTCATCGCTCTTTCTTCAACAGGGAAGTACTGTCTACGTGACCTTGTGAACTATTGATAAATATTTGATCAAACTTTTAAAACACAGAGGTTCCAAACCTTTTTAGATAGAATGGGCCTTTGCACCAGGAAAAAAGAAAATGGCATGCTGGAACCCTCATAGAAACTGTCAGTGTGAATACATGCTATGGATTATAGGAAAAGGTAGATGGAGGCGTGCGGATCAGGTTTAGAAGGAAAAAAAACAAAGGGAATAAGGAAAGTGAGAAAAAAACACAAATACTAGAAAGTATGAAAGTAAGATGAGAATGTGTGAATGAAAAACATACAACATCCAATATTTCGGCGTTAGCCTTTTTTTGAAGGATTACACACATTCCAGGCTGCCTGTCTCTACCCAGAGCTGGAATTAACAATAAATTCAGCTTCCTTTAAACTTATTTAGACTTGCACCTACTTTCTGCTACTTGTGCTCTACGTTCTTGTCTCAGCCCCATTCATTGCGCTACAGTTTTTCATTCATAAATTTTAGCCTTATATCCCAGCCATCTCCTTCTTCTCTAGCAGTTATAAGGTATTTATAGCTTCCTGGTCTCTTTCCTGCTCCCCCCTCCCCAAATTGTTCTCTCCTTTTCACCACTTACACGCCTCTGACATCCGATTGGTCGAAGTTGTTTTTTCTTTGTCACCTCCCAGCCATTGATCGCTCCCACTTTCTCTGTCTTTAGGGCGCATTTGTTATATTATGTGCTAGGAGGATGCCACAAAGCTAAGTATTTCATTTTTCTTCTTTTTATTTATGTATTACGTTGTTCTTGTATGTAATCCCTGAAAAAGGCTGACGCCGAAATATTGGATGTTGTATGTTTTTCATTCACATATTCTCAACTTACTTTCATACTTTCTGCCATCTGTATTGTTTTCTTACTTTTCCCTCTGTTGTTTTGTAACGCTGAACCACACGCCTTTAGCTACCTTTTCCTATAATCCATAGCATGTATTCATTCTGAAAGTTTTTATGAGAGTTCCACCATACACTTTTCTTTCCTGGTACAAGTAAGGTAAGGTAAAGGTAATCCTGTCATGCCGTAGAGGCACACAGAGATATGGTGTTAGTGCCCTTTTTTCCTTGACCTGTCAGCACACTAGAGGGTGATATGGTGAGTTTCACGCCTGGCTGCCTTTTCCTTCCCCAACTCCAGAAGAAGTCGGGTACCCATTTCTACAGCCTGGGTGACTGGGGTGCTTCCGGTCGGATTTGAACCCCCGACCTTCGCCACCAGAGACCAGTGCATTAACCACTTCACCACTCAGTGCAAGGGCTCATTCCATCTAAAAAGTTTGGGAACCTCTGTGTTTTAAAAGGTTTGATCAAATATTTATCAATAGTTCACAAGGTCACGTAGACAGTACTTCCCTGTTGAAGAAAGAGCGATGAATGTCAAGATCCTAATTACCACGTCCAACTGTGAAATTCTAATTTATTTTTACCCATAATTCTCTTACTTCTGCTTCCAGCTTTCGAGGGATTTCCATAGAAATGTTTCTTCCATTTTCCTCTTATCTTTGATGGCCTTTCCAACGCTTCTTGCTCTACACCGCTATCTACCTTTATTACTAGAATCAGTTTTACCGCAGTCGTTATCTCTTTTATCGAATTATAGGAAACAGGGAGAGGCCTCCTACGATGGAGATGGATGGAGGAGATTACAGAAACCTTAAATATCTCGTTACATGAAGCAAATCAAGAAGTCTGTTTGTCCCCTCAACACGGAAAGGTATACGAGGAAAGAGACAAGACAAGACAAGGTACTAGACAATAACGACATTTTATAAGTATTTTTTAGAAATTAATCATCATCATCATCATGTGCCGTGCCGACTGGCGTTGGCTATTATGCTTCTCCAGAGTACGCGATCCTTCATGCATGCCATCAGCTCAGTTGGTGATCTCCTCTCACACCATCCCGTCAGACTGTCCAGTATCATTTCTCTTGGTCTTCCTCTTGATCTTCTTCCTTCTATTTTTCCTGTTGTTATAATATTTTCAATTCCCCTCTCTTCTCATTGCATGTCCTATGAAAGTACATTGTCTCTCTCTTATCTTTTTGACAAGGTTTTTTGTCTCTCCAGCTCTTCTCCTACATTCTTCATTAGTTATTTTTGCTGTCCAGGGGATTCGCAACATTCCTCTAATAAACCACATTTCTGCTGCTTCCAATGATTTTTGTGCAGACTTGCCTATTGTCCATGATTCACTTCCATATAACAAGATAGGTTCAATATAGCATTTTAGGACTCGTTTTCTAACATTCATTGATAAGGATGTGTTGGTCAATATGTTTCTCATTCTCTAAAATGCAGTCTTTGCTTGGCCTATTCTGTTCCTAATTTCTGTTCTGCATTTCCCATCTGAAGTTATTACTGCTCCAAGGTATTTGAATTTCTGCACCTGCTTTAGAACAGTTCCGTTTAATTTAATACTGCATGCTGGTGGATTCTGTTTCTTAGATATAACCATAGTCTCTGTCTTTTTGATGTTCAAAGTAAGGCCTTTCTGTTCACTTTCTTTGGCGACTTTATCCAAGAGATTTTGCAGGTCTTGTTGGTTCTCTGCTATCAGTACTGTGTCGTCAGCATACCGAAGGTTGTTAATATTGTATCCTCCAATTTTTATGCCTGGTTCTGTGATGATTCATTCATTCATTCCTTTGCATGTCCCTTGCAGAACTTTGCCTCCCAAACAGCACTCCTGTAGGCCTCTCGGTTGTGAGCAAGATGGCCTGCTGCTGCTGCATCCATTTCCAGATCATCAACGATGTCTTGCAGCCATCTTCGTTTCGGTCTTCCTCTTTTTCTTTTTCCCATTATGTATCCCTCCAATATGGTCTTCTCTAAATTATCATGACGTTTAATGTGGCCAAAATATTTAAGTTTTCTCTCTTTAATCCTCTTTACTAGCCAGCCTTCTTCAATATTAAGCTCATGTAGTATAGATATATTTGTTCTTTTTTGTGTCCACGATATTTGGAGAACTCTTCTATAGCATTTACATTCTATAGCATTTACATTCTATAGCATTTACATTGTGATGATTGTTCTTAGAATATTCTCGCTATACAGAGAAAAAAGGTCTGGAGATAGTATACATCCTTGTCGCACCCCTTGTTTTATAGGTTGATATTTTCCAATTCTATTTTCAACTCGAACTGCTGCTTCTTGCTGCCAGTATAGATGTTTTACAATCCTCAGGTCTTTGCCGTCTATATTGATGTCTTCAAGCATTTTAATAATTTCATTATGTTTCACCTTGTCAAATGCCTTGGTGTAATCAATGAAGCATAAGTAGAGATCTTTCTGTACTTCTAAAGCTCTTTCTGTTAGTGTTCGTAAAGCATAAATGGCGTTGTGTGTTCCCTTTCCTTCAACAAATCCAAACTGTTCATCTGCTATTTCCATTTTTATCTTTTTCCTTGTTCTTCTCATAATGATTCTCAGAAGTAGCTTCGTTATGTGACATGAGAGGCTGATAGTCCGGTGGTCGTCACATTCCTTTGCACCTGGTTTCTTCGGTAGTGCTATAAACGTGGATTTAATCAGGTCACTGGGAATATAACCACTGTTATAAATGTCATTCAGTAACTTGGTTATTATTTTTATTCCTGTCTCCTCTAGTGCCTCTATTTCTTCTATTGTTATATTATCAGGCCCAGTCGCTTTTCCTTTCTTCATGTGTTTGATGGCATCTATGATTTCATCTTCAAGTATTGGTGGTCCCTCACAGTTTTCAGTATCTGGAGTTAATTCTGGTCTTTCTCCTCCATATAGCTCACCGATATACTCTGTCCACCTGTCCACAATGTCTTCTTTTCCCATTAACATTTTACCTTCTTTCGATTTCAGGCATCCTGTGGTATATTTTGTTTTCCTGCCTGTGAGTTCATTAATTCGTTTGTGCATGTTTTTGCTGTCTTTAATATGAGAGTCCTCTATCTGTCTGCACTGCTCATTTAACCACACTTCTTTTGCTTCTCTGCATTTGCGTCTTATTTCTTTATTTATCTTGTTATATTTTTTCTCGTTATTTTTACTCCTCCTCCTCTTGTCCATCAGTCCTAAGATGTCGTCTGTCATCCATTTATTTTTAGGGGCTTCTTTTTTTGGTGGTATTATCTCCTTAACAGTTTGGTGGATAGAATCTCTTAACATTTCCCATTGTTCATCTATACTATTTATCTTTGCTATTGCATTGTATCTATTTGTTATAATAACTTTGTATTGTTCTCTCAGTTCTTGGTCATTTTTAAGAAGTTCTGTATTCAGTTTGATGTTTCTCACTTTTCTGCCTGCTTTCTTTAGTTTTATTCTAATTTTCCACAGAGTGGATCATGGTCACTATTGCAGTCAGCTCCTGGCATGGTTTTTGTTGTCAGTAATGCATTGCAGAATCGTTTGTTGATTAATATGTAGTCTATCTGATTAAAAGTCTTTTTGTCTGGACTGCACCACGTTGCCAGTCTTCGAGGATGTTGTTTAAACCAGGTGTTCCCTACAACCATGCTGTGTATTCTTGCCCATTCAATTAATTTATAACCTCTGTCATTCCTCTCCCCCAGTCCATAGTCACCAACGATGTCTGAAGTTCTTCCCTTACCAACTTTGGCATTAAAATCTCCCATGACTATGGTAACTTCATGTGACTTTGTGTGTTTTAGTGCTGTCTCTATGTCATTGTAAAATAGCTGTAAATCTTCTTCAGAGCTTTCAGATGTTGGAGCGTACACTTGTATAATATTTATGTTTATTGGTTGTCCTTTCAGTTGGGCTAGCAGGACTCTGTCCGAGATGTTCAAATATCCTACAATTGTCCTTGCCGTTTGTTCATCAAATATAATTCCTACTCCTCGTTCATGTTTCTCACTTCCTGAATATATTATTGTATATTTATCTGAGTTTATCTTCCCTGCACCTGTCCATCTAACTTCACTCATTCCTAATATGTTGATCTTCATCCTTTCCATTTCCATCTTTACATTTTCTAATTTTCCAGCCTGGAATAAAGTTCTAACATTCCATGTTGCTATTTTGAACTTGTTAGTTTTGCCACCAGTAGCTTGGTGACGATCTGGCCTCACCTGTGGTTCATGAGCTGCCCTACCGGACGAGGCTGTTCCAGAGGAACATCCATTAACGTCGTTCATGATGAATCGATTATTCTGTTTAAGCATAATTATTCTTGGGAATTACAACAGTGGTTTCCCGTTGCCTTCTGTCGGTTTGTGTACGGACTCTCCGCTAGCCTTTGGACTCCCTGTCCTACCCGCAAGGCAGCGGGAGCGAGAGGTTTTAAGGCGCCTCTGACCCGCCTTGTATTCCCTTCACTGAGCACCTGAGGCACTTTATACCACTTCACCACTCAGTGCAAGGGCTCATTCCATCTAAAAAGTTTGGGAACCTCTGTGTTTAAAAGGTTTGATCAAATATTTATCAATAGTTTACAAGGTCACGTAGACAGTAGTTCCCTGTTGAAGAAAGAGCGATGAATGTCAAGATCCTAATTACCACGTCCAACTGTGAAATTCTAATTTATTTTTACCCATAATTCTCTTACTTCTGCTTCCGGCTTTCGAGGGATTTCCATAGAAATGTTTCTTCCATTTTCCTCTCATCTTTGATGACCTTTCCAACGCTTCTTGTTCTACACCGCTATCTACCTTTATTACTAGAATCAGTTTTACCGCAGTCGTTATCTCTTTTATCGAATTATAGGAAACAGGGAGAGGCCTCCTACGCTGGAGATGGATGGAGGAGATTACAGAAACCTTAAATATCTCGTTACATGAAGCAAATCAAGAAGTCTGTTTGTCCCCTCAACACGGAAAGGTATACGAGGAAAGAGACAAGACAAGACAAGGTAGTAGACAATAACGATATTTTATAAGTATTTTTTAGAAATTAATACTTGAATAAATATTTGGGAAAAATACATTTCATATTTGTTTACTTCTGCAAAGAAACGTTCACTTGGAAAACTGCAATATTAAAATCAGCTTACAATTATTCAATGGTGGCTTAGGCATGAGCCAAAAAGTTCTTCAATTTCTGGAGTTATGAATGTTACTTGAAAAGGGAGATCATCTTCTATATATAGTCCATTTCTAAATTTAGTCTTTGTAGCTGTGTACAGTGAAAAGGTTTGCTCACAAATGTGCGCTGGTTGGAGAGGCAAAAACAAAAAATTCAAAGCTAGATTTTGTAATGTCAGTTTCCCCCCTCCCCCTCCAGAAATTTTGTTTTAAAAATCTAGTCTGTTCTAATGAATACATAATTGTGATTCCTTCTTGCTGGTGCAGATTTGTATTTCTGGTTACACCAGCTAAAGCAATATGGCGCTTTTTCTTTGCACCATCTGAAGATCTATGTCCGTAATTTGTATCCGTAAGAGTTTCTCTGACTCTGCAGTTTCTCTGACTCTGCAGTTTCTCTGACTCTGCAGTTTCTCTGACTCTGCAGTTTCTCTGACTCTGCAGTTTCTCTGACTCTGCAGTTTCTCTGTCTGAAACTCGCTCTGAACTTCTCTGAAGTTGTTAAACACTGTTCTTGGGGTTTAGATTAATTCCTGGGTTCCTCCAACCCTTGGACACACTGCAACCGATCCAACAAGTCTGGCCTTGAAACTTGATAGAATGTTTTATTGATGGACTGGTGACAGATGAAGATAGCGACATAAAATGGCGATTGCCGGCAGGTTGCCCTGCCACATGGCATTTCAAACACTAGTTCCAGTCTAGCATTCCAAGAAGAGTTGCACAACAAGGCACATTCTGCACAATCCAAAAACTAAGTCCACATATCAGCGATAGCAGCACAAGTTCCCATCCGCTCTGGTCCCACGTTCAAACGTTCTCTGATTGGATAAATCTATCTTCCTCCAGAATTCATGCTGGCACGAGACACGTGACAGCCTTCTAGAAACAACTAGAAACGTACCCCGGAAGGAAAACGTGACAAAACCACAAGGGGCGATAAATTGCCTGAAGCAATTAACACAGTTATCTCCATTATGTTCTTATGCAATGTCCATAAACTGTTCTTCCTCTTTTCAAAAGTCAGTCCGTTTGGTATTGGCGGTTTCAATAATGGGAACGTACTCCCCAGTACTCATACACAAATACGATATATGTTGTATGCTTGAAATGTTGGAATCTTCATAAACTACAGTATAATCAGGCAAATGTCAGTATTTGAAATAAGCGGGGCGTAACAGAGGGCATTTCAGGGTTAGAAATATGTGGGGCGTAACAGAGGGCATTCCAGGGTTAGAAATATGTGGGGTGTAACAGAGGGCATTTCCGGGTTTGAAATATGTGGGGTGTAACAGAGGGCATTCCAGGATTAGAAATATGTGGGGTGTAACAGAGGGCATTTCAGGATTAGAAATATGTGGGGTGTAACAGAGGGCATTTCAGGGTTAGAAATGTGTGCGGTATAATAGAGGACATTTCTGGGTTAGAAATATGTGCGGTATAATAGAAGACATTTCTAGGTTAGAAATATGTGTGGTATAATAGAGGACATTTCTGGGTTAGAAATATGTGTGGTATAAGGCGCAATTCAAAGCTAGAAATATGTGGGGCGTTACAGAGGGCATTTCAGGATTAGAAATATGTGGGGTATAACAGAGGGCATTTCAGGATTAGAAATATGTGGGGTGTAACAGAGGGCATTTCAGGATTAGAAATATGTGCGGTATAATAGGGGACATTTCTAGGTTAGAAATATGTGTGGTATAATAGAGGACATTTCTGGGTTAGAAATATGTGTGGTATAATAGAGGACATTCCTGGGTTAGAAATATGTGTGGTATAAGGCGCAATTCAAAGCTAGAAATATGTGCAGTATAATAGAGGGCATTTCAGGATTAGAAATATGTGCAGTATAATAGAGGACATTTCTGGGTTAGAAATATGTGCAGTATAATAGAGGACATTTCAGGATTAGAAATATGTGCAGTATAATAGAGGACATTTCAGGATTAGAAATATGTGCAGTATAATAGAGGGCATTTCAGGATTAGAAATACGTGCAGTATAATAGAGGGCATTTCAGGATTAGAAATATGTGGGGTGTAACAGAGGGCATTTCAGGATTAGAAATATGTGCGGTATAATAGAGGACATTTCTGGATTAGAAATATGTGCGGTATAATAGAGGATATTTCTGGGTTAGAAATATGTGTGGTATAATAGAGGACATTTCTGGGTTAGAAATATGTGTGGTATAGGGCGCAATTCAAAGCTAGAAATATGTGCAGCATAAAAGACAGCAGTTTAGAGTTAGAAATATGTGCAGTATTAAAAGCACAGTTCAAGCTAGAAATCGTGCGGTATAACAGAGCGCAGTTTGGAGTTAGAAATATGTGAAGTATAACAGAGTACAGTTCAAGGCTAGAAATATGTGAAGTATAACAGAGTACAGTTCAAGGCTAGAAATATCTCCACTCAAAATCAGGGTTAGAAACATGTGCAACGTAATATAGCGCACTTTATGACTTGTAATGTGTACCACATCTTCTTTCATGCAGTAACGCCATGTACCACATCTTCTTTCATGCAGTAACGCCATGTACCACATCTTCTTTCATGCAGTAACGCCATGTACTACATCTTCTTTCATGCAGTAACGCCATGTACCACATCTTCTTTCATGCAGTAACGCCATGTACCACATCTTCTTTCATGCAGTAACGCCATGTACCACATCTTCTTTCATGCAGTAACGCCATGTACCACATCTTCTTTCATGCAGTAACGCCATGTATCACATCTTCTTTCATGCAGTAACGCCATGTACCACATCTTCTTTCATGCAGTAACGCCATGTACCACATCTTCTTTCATGCAGTAACGCCATGTACCACATCTTCTTTCATGCAGTAACGCCATGTACCACATCTTCTTTCATCCAGTAACGGCATGTACCACATCTTCTTTCATGCAGTAACGCCATGTACCACATCTTCTTTCATGCAGTAACGCCATGTACCACATCTTCTTTCATGCAGTAGCGCCATGTACCACATCTTCTTTCATGCAGTAACGCCATGTACCACATCCTCTTTCATGCAGTAACGCCATGTACCACATCTTCTTTCATGCAGTAACACCATGTATCACATCTTCTTTCATGCAGTAACGCCATGTACCACATCTTCTTTCATGCAGTAACGTCACCTGCAAACCAGAAAAAAAACCCTAAAATATTTTGCACTTTAAGAATACTAAGGTACTTTGGCTGCAGCTCAGACAAAATCAGTTTTAAAGGATTCTCGTTTTTATGGTGAAAATAGAATAAAGAATACTTTAATTAGCTTTCCATAGCCTTAGGGCACCTCGGAGCACAATTTGAAAAACTTTGTTTTACTTGCCAGGTCATTCGGTTCCCATCTCTTCGATCACACACGAAAAAAAAAAAATGGTGGCAGTTCCCAAGTACTGAAACTGCTTGTCATATTAGACTGTCAAGGAAGTGGACGTGCAGACATTTTGGCGGAAGCTGGGCGGGGTTCTGGAAAGGGAGATTAGCAAGGTATAGCATGTAGAAAAGAAAGAGCGAGTGATTGTTCTTGATGGAACATGATTTTACGTGTGTAATAACTAAAACACGTAAAAAAAAAAGTTGTTTTTTTTTTTAAACGAGTCACGTTAATGTAGAACTTATAAAAATTATTCCTTCTTTAACTCTCTCTCTCTTATTATTATTATTATTATTATTATTATTATTATTATCTAAGAAGACCTACTGTAAAATCCAATTTATTTAAAACTTTATTGACCATCAGTTTTTATTATTTGCCCGTACCAATACATGCTATGTATAAATCAACGAAAGTTTTTACCTTGCATTTTGACTCTGACGACCGACTTTCTCTACACTTCCTTCGTTTTCTGTGGGCGGTAAAGACACCTACCGCCGGCCTGCAGGGTTAGACGCGGCTGAATTTAACTCTTGGGGTGATATGGAAAACACAGTGCATAACGGCCTATACAAAATAAGCACTGTGCAATACAGTCCTCCTCCATAAGTAAGAGAACACAGTTTTGTAGGATTAGACCTGGAAAAAATCGTAGACAAAGCACTTTAGTGACACGTGAGAGAAAGAAAAATCACAAGAGAATTACCTGGGATTCGAACCATGGACTACGGTAAGACGAGCAGCCATCTAGCCACGAGAGAACAGCACACTAACGAACTGCGCTAATTCCCACCTCCAAATGACTATGCTTACAAACACCTTTTATTTTGGAGGTGTGAGTTGGCGCAGTTCGTTAGTGCGCTGTTTTATTGTGGCTAGATGGCTGCTCGTCTTACCGGAGTCCATGGTTCGAATCCCAGGTAATTCTCTTGTGATTTTTCTTTCTCTCACGTCTCACTAAAGTGCTTTGTCTACGATTTTTTCCAGGTCTAATCCTACAAAATTTGTTCTCTTACTTTACCGTAGGAAAGACTAGTTGTTTTCCATTTATAAAAAAAAAAATTTTTTTCCTCCGTTCTCTGTTATTTCCACCAGACATTGATATTAACAAATAATAAGAAAATCGTTACGACAGAAATGTTATGTTAGAGGAGAATATTAAATGTAGCAGAAAAAAATATAAGTCAGAAATGGCAGAAATGGCTTAACACTAGTATACACTGGCATAACACTAGTATACACTGGAATAACACTGGCATACACTGGCATAACACTAGCATACACTGGAATAACACTAGCATACACTGGCATAACACTAGTATACACTGGCATAACACTAGTATACACTGACATACACTAGCATAACACTAGCATACACTGGAATAACACTAGCATACACTGGCATAACACTAGTATACACTGGCATAACACTAGTATACACTGGCATAACACTAGCATACACTGGAATAACACTACCATACACTGGCATAACACTAGTATACACTGGCATAACACTAGTATACACTGGCATAACACTAGTATACACTGGCATAACACTAGCATACACTGGAATAACACTACCATACACTGGCATAACACTAGTATACACTGGCATAACACTAGTATACACTGGCATACACTGGCATAACACTAGTATACACTGGAATAACACTAGTATACACTGGAATAACACTAGCATACACTGGAATAACACTAATATACACTGGAATAACATTAGCATACACTGGTATAACACTAGCATACACTGGAATAACACTAGTATGCACTGGAATAACACTAGCATACACTGGAATAACACTAATATACACTGGAATAACAATAGCATACACTGGAATAACACTAGTATACACTGGAATAACACTATATCCAGAAACAAAAAGTCAGAAAGTTTGGTCACGTGGCACCAGACAGTGTAGAACAGAAAAACACTCACGCATGGAAAGGTACAAAACAGGGGGAGAGGCAGCCCAAGCACAGAGAGAGAGAGAGAGAGAGAGAAAGAAGAAGAGAGAGAAGAGAGAGAATGTGAGCGATAGGAAGACAGAGAGGAAAAGAGAGAGAGGGAGAGAGAGGAAGAGAGAGAGAGAGAGAGAGAGAGAGAGAGAGAGAAGTAGAGAGAGAGGAGGAGGAGATGTAGAAACATTAAATATTCCTTCGTATGAAGCAAAACGTTGAGCCTTGAGAAGAGAGCTTTTTGATATTCACTACGCTGACTATATATTATTCACTACACTGACTATATATTATTCAATACACTGACTATATATTATTCACTACACTGACTATATATTATTCAATACACTGACTATATATTATTCAATACACTGACTATATATTATTCACTACACTGACTATATATTATTCAATACACTGACTATATATTATTCACTACACTGACTATATATTATTCACGTCACTGATTATATATTATTCACGACACTGACTATATATTATATATTACACTGACTATAAACTATACACTACACTGACTATATATTATGCACTACACAGACTATATATTATGCACTACACTGACTATATATTATTCACGACACAGACTATATATTATACATTACACTGACTATAAACTATACACTACACTGACTATAAACTATACACTACACTGACTATAAACTATACATTACACTGAATATATATTATACATTACACTGACTATAAACTATACACTACACTGAATATATATTATAAACTACACTGACTATATGTATATAGAATGTAGGTTGATTGGTGTGGCGCTGTCTGAGCCATGCAACCTTTAATCACGCGGCACTTAATCACCGACACGTAATCATTTCGGGGTGTGGTTTAGGGTTAGGGATAGAGTTAAGGTTAGGGACAGGGTAGGGTTAGGGGTAAGGGTAGTGTTAGGGTTAAGGTCAAGGCTATTGATAAGGTTAGGGATAAAGGTAAAGGTAGATTTAGTGGTAGGTTTACTGTTGTTGGGTGAGTTAGAGGTAGGTCTAGTGGTGGGGATTGGCTTAGAGGTAGGGTTGGGGGGGTGAGGGTGGGGTTAGGGGTAGGGGTGTAGTTTGGGATTAGAGTTAAATGAGTTTTAGCGCGTGCTCTAAGTGTCCGAGAGAGTAAGAGAGGGTGTTGAGGTGTTGTCAGACCGTCCCGTCCACTCAACACCCACATGAGAGGAAGAAGACAAAGCAAGATACTCTGGACATATATGTGAGGAACTTTTCTGTACACATCTATGATGATCTTGTGTGTACACATTTGTGAGGATACAAGATCCACACATCAATGAAGGTTTTGTTTGCACACATCTGTGAAGAGCTTTTGTGTATACATTCGTGAGAATCTTGTTTGTACACGTTAGTGAGGGTCTTGTCTGCATACATCCGTGAAGATCTTCTCTGTACACATCTGAAAAGATCTTTTGTGTACATGTCTGTGAGACTCTTGTATTTTATACATCTGTGAAGATCTTGGAGACATCTGTGAAGACCTTGTGTGTACATATCTCTGAGGGTTTTGTCTATACATGTCTGTGAAGATCTTGTGTGTACACATAAGTCAGGATCTTCTCTGCACACATCTGTGAAGATCTTATATATGAATACCAGTAAGTATCTTATTTGTACACATCTGTGAAGATCTTGTGTGTACATAACTGTGATGATCTTGTGTGTCTACATCTGTGATGATCTTGAATGTACACATATGTGAAGATCTTGAATGAACATATCTGTGATGATCTTGTATGTACACACCTGTGATGATCTTGCATGTACACATCTGTGATGATTTTGTGTGTACACATCTGTGAGGGTCTTTCTCCTCTGGTGAATGTCTGGTTTGGAGTTTACAGAAAGTCATTCCATAAACAGAAACCCGCTTGCTCACTAAACAGTGAGCGTAATTAAAGAAAACATACCTGTAAGTGAGTTGGTCATGTAAAAGTGAGCATAATTAAAGAAAACATACCTGTAAGTGGAATGGCCTTGTAACATTGAGCATAATTAAAGAAAACATACCTGTAAGTGGAATGGCCATGTAACAGTGAGCATAATTTAAAAAACATACCTGTAAGTGGGATGGCCATGTAACAGTGAGCATAATTTTAAAAAACATACCTGTAAGTGGAATGGTGATGTAACAGTGAGCGTAATTAAAGAAAACATACCCGTAAGTGGAATGGTGATGTAACAATGAGCATAATTTTAAAAAATACCTGTAAGTGGAATGGTGATGTAACGGTGAGCATAATTAAAAAACATACCTGTAAGTGGAATGGTGATGTAACAATGAGCATAATTTAAAAAAACATACCTGTAAGTGGAATGGTGATGTAACAGTGAGCGTAATTAAAGAAAACATACCCGTAAGTGGAATGGTGATGTAACAATGAGCATAATTAAAAAATACCTGTAAGTGGAATGGTGATGTAACGGTGAGCATAATTAAAAAACATACCTGTAAGTGGAATGGTGATGTAACAATGAGCATAATTTTAAAAAAAACATACCTGTATGTGGAATGGGCATGTAACAGTGAGCATAATTTAAAAAACATACCTGTAAGTGGAATGGTCATGTATAGTGGAAATATGTCCAGACACCATTTCTAGAACAATAATGTCCTTTCTCACTTCCAGGAGACTGAAAGAAAGACCAACCATGAACAGCCTATCAGAGAACAGCTGAAGCAAAGACAGACAAGACGTAACTCATGGAGACAGTACAAAGGTTGTCTGTAGAGAAATGGAAAGAATTTGTTAACTTATGGAGACTGTACAAAGGTTGTCTGTAGAGAAAAGGACAGAATTTTGTTAACTCATGGAGACTGTACAAAGGTTGTCTATAGAGAAATGGAAAGAATTTGTTAACTCATGGAGACTGTACCAAGGTTGTCTGTAGAGAAATGGAAAGAATTTGTAACTCATGGAGACTGTACCAAGGTTGTCTGTAGAGAAATGGAAAGAATTTGTTTATGGCTTGCAAAACAAAGGGAGAGGTACTGGCTGGAGATTCCTCGATTTCACAAGCCAAACTGACCGAGACCTTAGACCACGAGAACTTATAACAATCAGTTAAGTTCAACCTTGACCTACAGTTACCCGATTTCTGACTAGGGGCTGAACATTACTCTCACACGACCGAAACTAAATGAGCTAAAAACAGCACTCACGTCCGCGAGAAAGCTGTCAAACTGACAGCCCCTTCGAGCTGTCCCAATGCCTGGTGTCCTGATTTCACATTTTGTAAGCTATTCGGTTTTTCGGCCTCTCTCAGATTAACACTCGACCAACACCTAGGGAATTTACGCTGGGATCGATGCTTCACGAGATATTTATCGAAGGGGTAAACGCTCGGGATCACCAAAAAGTCTATTACATTTCATGACCAGGAGATTAGGAGAGAATGTAGGTTGATGGATGGGGCGGCGTCTAGGGCGGCGTCTGGGGCGGGGTTTGGAAATCTGAGTAAACAAGTTTCTGAGTGTAGCAAGCAGTTTAAGAAATATGCGGTACAAAAAAAAGGCTATACACCTGTAGTAATCGGACTATACATTTGTAGTAACAAGACTATACACCTGTAGTAATCGGACTATACATTTGTAGTAACCAGACTATACACCTGTAGTAATCGGACTATACACTTGTAGTAATCAGACTATACACTTGTAGTAATCAGACTATACATTTGTAGTAACCAGACTATACACCTGTAGTAATCGGACTATACACTTGTAGTAATCAGACTATACACTTGTAGTTAAAAAAAACAGGGCATTTCTGTCACTGTAATCCACTCTTGTGTTTCCGATGAACGATCTTGGAAAACTTGAGCGGCGCCTCATTTTCCAGGATGGCTGTCTTCATCCCGTGGCGCCTCATTTTCCAGAACGGCTGTCTTTATCCTGTGGCGCCTCATTATCCAGAACGGCTGTCTTTGTCCTGTGGCGCCTCATTTTCCAGGATGGCCGTCTTCATCCCGTGACGCCTTATTTTCCAGAACGGTTGTCTTTATCCTGTGGCGCCTCATTTTCCAGAACGGCTGTCTTTATCCTGTGGCGCCTCATTTTCCAGAACGGCTGTCTTTATCCTGTGGCGCCTCATTTTCCAGAACGGCTGTCTTTATCCTGTGGCGCTTCATTTTCCAGAACGGCTGTCTTTATTCTGTGGCGCCTCATTTTCCAGAACGGCTGTCTTTATCATGTGACGCCTCATTTTCCAGAACGACTGTCTTTATCGTGTGGCGCCTCATTTTCCAGAACGGCTGTCTTTATCCTGTGACGCCTCATTTTCCAGGACGGCCGTCTTCACTCCGCTGGAATTAACACTACTTTCAGCTTTCTTAAAACTATTTTACATTTCCTCCTGGTTGCCATTTCTTTCTGTTCCTGCTGATCACGCCCAACTTTCTTTTCCTAGTCCATTTACTGCAGTTTTCTCATTCTTGATGCGGACGATTTAGGCTTAATTTTTCATGATTTTCTATCCTTCTTCTCTAGCCGCTGGAAGGCTTTGATAGCGTCCTTGTCTAGGCTGCCTGAGCGATCAGTCTTGTCTTCTCTGTGTTCTTTAGTCATTCTGGGCCACCACTCCCTTTATTGTTTCCTCACTTTTTATTATTTGCGCTGTCTGTGCGGCTTTTGTTTCAGGTTAGAGATGTCTGATGCCAGCAAGCCGGGGCTTTCTGGGGCATAACGCCATGTTGTTTACCTTACTGCACCCGTTGTCATCCTCCGTCTGCTTCTTTTCTCAGGCACTTGCCTGCTTCCACTTTATGTTTACCTACGTCTATCTGGGCGCATTTTGTGCCCGTCTTTCTTAAATGGAGGATGCAAAAAAGTGTTTTAATTTATTTTTCATCTATATTTTGTGCTTTTATCTGTTTGTGTCGTTTTTGTACGTGATCCTTCAAAAAAAAAAAGAAGAATTTTGCCGAAATATTAGGTTGTTGTATGTTCTTCATTCATACGTGCTCATCTTACTTTCTGGCATTCTTGTTTCTGTCCACTTTTCTCGCTCTTTCTATCTTCTTGTAAAACCTAACAATACTCCTTCATCTGCTTCATCCTTGTATTTATCTTTACTGATGATGGTTTTTGTTTACCCCTGCTGTTTGACACGATCTTTGTTTTTTTAATTCTTGTTTCTGGTCCACATTCTTGCCCTGTGTTTATTTTGCTCACAAGATTTGGCAACAGTTCAGGATTTTTATGGCACCTGTATGTCAGAGCGTGTATAATGTTGTTACATTAATGATTAATTCTTGCATCTCATTAATTTTTCTGGAGGTTTTCTCCGTTTGCAGGTTTAACCAGGACACATTCTTGTTTGGTCTTTCTCGTTTTTATATATCAAAGAGCTTTGAGTAATTGGTAATGGACATTACAAATGCTGTCTTTTCATATATCAATGAGCTTTGAGTAATTGGTATTGGAAATTACAAATGCTGTCTGTTTCCAACAAAAGTTGTTTACCATTTCTGTAGATACTTCGGCCACAACAAGATACACAACAGCTTGGAGAGGTCATTACTTCGGTCACAACAAGATACACAACAGCTTGGAGAGGTCGATACTTCGATCATAACAAGATACACACAACAGCTTGGAGAGGTCGATACTTCGGTTACAACAAGAGACACAACAGCTTGGAGAGGTCGATACTTCGGCCACAACAAGAGACACACAACAGCTTGGAGAGGTCGATACTTCGGCCACAACAAGAGACACACAACAGCTTGGAGAGGTCGATACTTCGGCCACAACAAGAGACACAACAGCTTGGAGAGGTCGATACTTCGGCCACAACAAGAGACACACAACAGCTTGGAGAGGTCGATACTTCGGCCACAACAAGAGACACAACAGCTTGGAGAAGTTTGGAAGGCCCAGTGCCCCCCGACAAAAGAGAAAAGGGACGACCTGGTCGCAGGTGGACTCGGGACATCAGGGACAGTCTGAACATGTCCCCGCCAGACGCCGGTCAACTTGCGCAAGATCGTGTTATGTTCAGGGGGACTGTGAGAGGGACAACGTTCTGGAAAGGACATGTCACATGGATGAATGAATGAATGTATGAATGAATGAATGAAAGAACCATTTTGCTGCCGTTATCATCTAAACTAAACTCTTTCATGAACTGAGTTCCTTGTTTATATCTCACCCTATCAAAATCCTCAGTGTAGCCTATAAAGGAAACCATGGGTTTCTGGTTTTTTTTTCACTTCTATATTTTTCTCAGTTAACATTTGCGTTTAGAATACGGCTTCCATCATTTATCTTTCTTTTTTTTTCAAAAGCCAAACCGTTAGCATTTTCATATGTAATTTTCTGACTCTCTCACGAACGATATTGAGCAATATCTTTGCTTCACGGCTCATTAAACTTACAGGTCTCAAGTTAGTAGTACACAGTACTGAGTTAGTCTTCTTTGGCTGTGCTATAAATATTGATGTCTTCAAGTACTGAGGTACATATTCCGTGTTGTGGATATTATTGATTAAGTCTGTGATCTTGTCTGCCAGTGCTTCTAATATTTCTACGTCGATATTTATCAAGACTGACCTTTCATGATGCCATTGTACTCATAGCTTTTCTCAGCCCATGATGTCACCTCCAGAAATTTACAGCATCTACCTCTCTCATCAAAATCACTCTCATCAAAATCACTCTCATCAAAATTGAGCGCAGGAAAATAACAGCGAAAACATCCAGAACATGAGAAATTTTTATCACATTATCAGAAATTATGTTTCTGACGTCTGTCTGTCTGTCTGTTTGTCTGTCTGTTTTCTCCTGGCGCAGTTTTCTGAAGGTACAAAAAGACGAGGATTGCACACACACAAAAACAACAACAACAACAAAAACAACAACAACAACAAAACTCAGGATTAGTTAACGGACACAGGCTGAAAGACAAGCCGCTACAGAGGGGCAAGCCGCTACAGAAAGACAAGCCGCTAACAAGTATGGTGCTTTCTTTTTTGGCGCCTTTAATTTCGACCACGTGTCCTGTTTCAGCCCGCACCAGAGTCGCCGATGTTTGCAAAATAGACAGAAAAAAAACTGAAAAACATTGATTTGTGATTTATCACAGACACGGTGGACATTACTACAACAATATGATAATAATAATAATCTTTGCACGGCACATAAATATATTAATACAACTTTTTTTAATCAAGGAAGCCATATATTATTTAACAAATTATTACTTTTATGAAGGAAAGGAAACTGAAAGGGGGAAGAAAAGGGAAATATAATAATTACAACAGTGGTTCCCAAGCTTTATTCAGGTCACGGACGGACACCAAAAAAAAATGTATTCAATGTATTCTCCAAATTCACCACCGCCAACAACTTCCACACCTCCAAACCTCCAAATCCCCAGTATATTCCCTCACTCCCCATATGGCACTGAATTAATAACAGAAACCTTCTATTGGCATTTTGAGAAAATTCTGATCTTGGGCTCTCTGTGGGGTCGAGACCCCCTCAGAATGACACAGGTTGAGAACCGGATGCAGTATAGATAGTGTTCCATATGTCACAGCTTAACAGATATCGTTGCTGCTGCCCAAAGGAACTGCTGATAAGAGCGGCAATTACAACAATTACGACGACGACGATGACTATGACGATGATGATGATGATGGTGATGATGATCTTGTGACAGTATAGGCTGCTGTGATTCTTCTCACATTCAAAAGCCTATATTCCAGAATGATCTGGATTCATCCTCGTCGGTGCAATGTTAGGCTACAACAGAGAAACAGAGAAATAGCAATGATGTAAAGTTTAAAACATTCACAGAGAAACAGAGAAATAGCAATGATGTAAAGTTTAAAACATTCACAGAGAAACAGAGAAATAGTAATAATATAAAGTCAAAAACATGCACGGATAAAAAAAGAGAAATAGTAATAGTATAAAGTCAACAACAGACAAAGATACAGAAATAGATATAGCAATGCAATGCAGTCAACGGCAGACAAAGACAGAGATATAGAGATATCAGTGATATGAAGTTAACGACACAAGCACACAGATATAGCAATTATACAGTGCGTTCGGAAAGTCTCTGTGCACTAGGCCAGTGTCGATTTCGGTATCGTAGCTGCGATATCTGGCCATATCTATGTGCCGTGGCTGGAATCGATGAATAAGCGTGCTGATTAAAAAAGTTTACGTATTATAAGCTAATCAGGCATGTACCTTATAACAAATGTTGAAAGTGATGTCCTTGTGCGTCTATGCAAGCTTGAACACGTTTAATTTTATTCGGAAACATTTTTCTTAGTTCTACTGGTGAATTTTTTTTTTATGTAGGCTGTTATTGCAGTTTTTAATTCATTCTGCGTGGGTGGGCGATTTCGATAAACTTCAGACTTAACTGCTCCTCACAGATAAAAGTCTAGTTGGTTTAGATCCTGTGATCACGAAGACCATATGTTTTTAGAGATGACACGATCTCCGAAAATCTCGTTCAGAAGTTTCACGGAATTTTTAGCTGTATGAGTAGTAACGCCATCTTGCTGAAACCATGAATAGGTGATTTCATCTTCCTCAAGCGGGCCGATGAAATCGTGGAGTACTGAACAATAACGTTCACTGTTGACTGTCTCTTCAAAGAATATAGTGCCAACAGAGCGTCGTCTAGATTCCGCAACCCACACTCCAACTTTCTGGTCATGCAAGGGTGTTTCATGCACAGCGTGATGATCCTCGGACGACCACAGTCGTGTATTGTGTGTTTTAACATAAACCGAGAGGTGAAACCAAGTCCCATCTGTTTATAAAAGGTGACATCAAGAACATAGCAGCTTTAGTTTGAATGAGATTTGTAAACCATTCACAGTAAAATAGTCGTTTTCCATTATCCACCGGCAACAATTGTTGGACCGCAGTTACTTTATCTGGGAAGAGTTTCAAATTTTCTCTGACCGTTCTAGGCGCTGTTACAAGCCCGATATCTTCCTGTTGTGCCAACTTCCACAAAGCACAGAGTCAGATATGTTCGATAACTTCTCCTCGGTAAGCTTAGATGGTCTCCCACTACGGTGTGCGTCTAACACTGAGCCTGTTTCACAAAATTTCTCAATAAGTTTATAAACTGCACTGCGATGAGGTACGGGTGTTCCAGGGAATTTTTCAACAAACTGCGCCCGCACTAAATCAGTGTATGTACTGCCTTCTCAAAATACGTGCTCAGCAAGAAAAATAAGTTCCTTTAGTGAAGGAATCATAGTGAATAAACTGATTTAAACAATTCTCCCGTCGCGCGCTTCAAACTCTGCTTAACAACTGAATACACAAAGACAGAGTGGATACAGTGAATATTACTCAACAGCACACTTAAAACACTAACGTACGTAGATAGATGTGGCTAGATACCGCAAACATTAAGATATCACTACGATACCGGATTCGATACTGGGCTAGTGCACAGCAGTTTTTGGAAGACCCTGTATAAAGACAAACAACAAACAAAGATAAAATACAAAGACATCAAGAGCAGAAGCACAAAGAGAGACGACATAAAAAACTATAAAACAAACAAACAAAAGAAAGCCAGAGACATAAAGAGATAACAAAAATACACGGGGTCAACAACACAAAAACAGACACACAGATAAGATAAATGAAACACAGAACAGCGATTAAAATGTCAAGGCCAATAGATGACACCAACACATGTAATATCTGATGAAATGTAAATAACATTGAAACAAGGAGAAAATGATTGTGCTACTGAAAACATGGCAGTCTGGGAAAGTGGGAAGTTTTGTAAACATAGTTATTCTAGATTGTTCTAGCTAAATTATAGAGTTTAGGGTCTAAAATATCGACTTTTTTCAGGCTGAAGACGAAAGAGAGACAGGGGGGTTGGGAGCAGAGAGAAGAGGAGGAGAGAGAGAATAGGAGAGAGAAAAAAGAGATGAGGAAAGAAATAACAAGAGAGAGAAGAGGAGAGAAAAGAGAGAGAGAGAGAGAGAAGAGAAGAGAGAAAAAGAGAAGAGGAAACAGAGAAGAGGTGAGAGAAAAAGAGAAAGAAAAAGAGAGAATAGGAAACAGAGAGGAGGTGAGAGAAGAAGAGAGAGAAAAAGAGAGAAAGAGGAAGCAGAGAAGACGCGAGAGAAGAGGAGAGAGAAAATGATGGAGTGAAGAGAAAAAGAGAGAGAGAGAGAGAAAGAGATACAATGAGATAAGGAAAACAGAAGGAAGAGATGAAAAAGAGAGAGAGAATAGGGAAGGAAAGAATAAGAAAGAGAGAATAAGAGAGAGAGAGAAGAGAGAGAAGAGGAGAGAGAAGAGGAGAGAGAGAGAGAAGTTGATAGATCGAAGAGAGAAAATGAGAGAGAAAAGTTGACAGATCGAAAAGAGGAAAGTAGAAAAAGAAAGAAGAGAAAGAGAGAGAAAAAAATGAGAGAGATAAGGGGGAGGGAGAGAAAGAGAGAGAGAGAGAGAGAGTTTGGGACACATAATGAGAAGAAAGAATTTATAAATACAGTTTATTTCCAGCGTATGTATTTTCTCTTCAACATACTGGCAACTATAAACACATTTATTTATCTGCAAATTATTTACTAATTAGAATCCTCACTTTATTACAAATTTAGATCATAAACTTTTGAGAACGAATTCTGCGAACTTCAGAATAATTTTTTTATAATTACAGCAATACCGTAAGCAATAAGGAAATACACTGAGGCAGGAAGTTATTGTTTTGAAGTCGAAATAACAACAATAATAGTGATAACACAACACGAGAAGATGTTAATAATGGCTATCTAACTCTGAGTAATAACACAATACTAGTAGATTTTAATAATATGGCTATCTAACTCTGAGTAATAACACAATACTAGTAGATGTTAATACTATGGCTATCTAACTCTGAGTAATAACACAATACTAGTAGATGTTAATACTATGGCTATCTAACTCTGAGTAATACACAATACTTGTAGATGTTAATACTATGGCTATCTAACTCTGAGTAATAACACAATACTAGTAGATGTTAATACTATGGCTATCTAACTCTGAGTAATAACACAATACTTGTAGATGTTAATACTATGGCTATCTAACTCTGAGTAATAACACAATACTAGTAGATGTTAATACTATGGCTATCTAACTCTGAGTAATAACACAATACTTGTAGATGTTAATACTATGGCTATCTAACTCTGAGTAATAACACAATACTTGTAGATGTTAATACTATGGCTATCTAACTCTGAGTAATAACACAATACTTGTAGATGTTAATACTATGGCTATCTAACTCTGAGTAATAACACAATACTAGTAGATGTTAATACTATGGCTATCTAACTCTGAGTAATAACACAATACTTGTAGATGTTAATACTATGGCTATCTAACTCTGAGTAATAACACAATACTAGTAGATGTTAATACTATGGCTATCTAACTCTGAGTAATAACACAATACTAAAAAAAAGGTAAAGGTAATCCTGTCATGCCTAGAGGCACATAGGGATATGATGTTAGTGCCCATATTTTCCTTGACCTGTCAGCACACTAGAGAGTGATAAGGTCAGTATCACGCCTGGCCGCCTTTCCTTTCTCAACTCCAGAAGAAGTCGAGTACCCATTTCTACAACTGGGTGACTGGAGTGTCTCCGGCTGGATTCGAACCCCTAACCTTCGCCATGAGAGACCAGTGCACTAATCACTTCGCCACTCAACCCAATACAATACTAGTAGATGTTAATATTATGGCTATCTAACTCTGAGTGATAACACAATACTAGTAGATGTTAATATTATGACTATCTAACTCTGAGTGATAACACAATACTAGTAGATGTTAATATTATGACTATCTAACTCTGAGTGATAACACAATACTAGTAGATGTTAATATATATGACTATCTAACTCTGAGTGATAACACAATACTAGTAGATGTTAATATTATGACTATCTAACTCTGAGTGATAACACAATACTAGTAGATGTTAATATTATGACTATCTAACTCTGAGTGATAACACAATACTAGTAGATGTTAATATTATGACTATCTAACTCTGAGTGATAACGCAATACTAGTAGATGTTAATATTATGGCTATCTAACTCTGAGTGATAACACAATACTAGTAGATGTTAATATTATGACTATCTAACTCTGAGTGATAACACAACACGAGAAGATGTTAATACTATGGGTATCTAACTTTGTCCACATCGTCACAACTCTTCACTCTCCCGGGCAGTGTTACAAACGAGTCAGAGAATATCCCGCTAACAATGGAATATGTAACAATGAAATTTACCCGAATGATGGAAAGCTTGTCAGATTAGCAAAACGTCCACGCGACGAGAACAGTATCTTTAGAAGCTTTTGTATCACCTAATTTTCTGCTCTTCAGAAAGTAAAACAACTAAAGAATCTGTGGAGAGGAGCAGACAGAACCACAAAAATAAGATTTTTAAGGGCATGCATCTTTCCCATAGCAACATATGCCTGTGAGACCTGGACACTTAACAAAACAGCTGAGAAACACATAAATGCCTTTGAATGTAAATGCTACAGAAGAGTTCTCCAAATATCGTGGACACAAAAAAGAACAAATGTATCTATACTACAAGAGCTTAATATTGAAGAAGGCTGGCTAGTAAAGAGGATTAAAGAGAGAAAAATTAAATATTTTGGACAGATTAAACGTCATGATAATTTAGAGAAGACCGTATTGGAAGGATACATAATGGGAAAAAGAAAAAGAGGAAGACCAAGACGAAAATGGCTGCAAGACATCGTTGACGATCTGGAAATGGATGCAACAGCAGCAGGCCATCTTGCTCACAACCGAGAGGCCTACAGGAGTGCTGTTTGGGAGGCAAAGTTCCGCAAGGGACATGCAAATGAATGAATGAAACTTTCCCATCTCTTTCTCCGGTCCATGCCAATCAGGAGTCGGTCGTCATTCATTTCCACAACCACCTGTCCTTTGCTCCTTCTATAAGCTGTGTTTTGGACTATGCCCATTGCCACTCTTTTAGTCCGTCAAGAATCTTGTTTCTCTGTCTTCCTCTGTCCCTTTTCCCTCCAGTTCTCCTGTTGTCACTAGGTGCTCCAGTATGCTTCTTCTCAAAACATATCTGGGCTGTCGTGATCCGAATTTTGCCATAATTTCTCTCTTTTACCAGTCTCAGAACTCTTCATTTGTTTTCTTTGGCGTCCATGGCATTCTCATTATTCTTCTTAGTAACCACGTCTCAATCACGTCCAGTAGATTCAGAGCGCTCTTGGTTACTGTCCATCACCTCGCGTCCATATAACAATATGCGTTCGATTATGAGACCGAGCAACTCTTTTCATGGACAGAGCTTTATTGCATAGAATGCTTTTTTTTTCGTTTTCATAAATGCAGACTTGGTCTGGACTATTCTGCTCCTCATTTCAGCTTCGCA